>JARHVA010003482.1:547500-662500 GCA_037957365.1 Torreya grandis | reverse complement strand
TTCTAATTTGAATTCCTATCCCTTTTCCCAGTATATACTTAATATAAACAAGAACTAGCTTCTCAAAAATCTGGAGGTTGTTTCACGATGCAAGTCCCACATCTTGAAACTTCCCATTGTTGTTGATTATAATCAAGTGCAATTTTAAATCATCAACATTTTTTGGCACGCCTAGTGGGACGAATCTTTCAAGGAGTTGAAGAATTTTTTGTGTGTTCTTCGGCCAACCAGAGTTTAGAGGTTTTTATTTTATCAACATCAATGGCAACTCTGAGTTAAATCAGCCGGTTAAGTAGTCCTAGTATCATCAAGAAATCACCATTTGGTATGTATAATTCTGTTACTCAGAGCTATGGGTCTTATGCCCCTTCATATATTTTTAATCAAGATCAGGTTGCTCATGGAATAACATCAAGCAATAAGGATGCATATGGTTATAAGTTTTTCCCTTCACAGGTCTGATACGGCTAGCCTCAACCCTGTCATGAGCTATATCAGTCTTATGTCCAGTCTCCCCAATATGTTACATCCCATGCTCAACCTAATCTCATTTCCACCTTCAAAAAAGCATTACTAGGATATAAAAAATATGTATTAGAGCTTGACAACAGAAGGGGATGTGGCCAATAAATTCATAATCATGTCATCCATCAAGTAAGAATTGCAGTAGATCTGATTAAAAGTGAATGGGATCCCATTGAAAGAGCAAATTGGCAAAGGCTTACATATGAGATGTTGGATGTGTGTGGCTTGCTTGCATTTTTAGAAGAGAAGCTGAGCATTCATGAGAGACAACCTTACCAAGTCTATCAACCTGCATATTCACTGCCACAAGTTTCATATCAGATATACGCAACCCCTACTCATGAGCCAAGTTGAACCTATTGTTGTCCCCCAAAAATATCACTCATTTTTGTGACAACATTTGAACTATTTTGGTCCTAAAGACCAAAATTGTCTCCTCCCTTTTCAAAATTTATCTTGGGCATTCAAATTCCTCATTTTTCAAGCTTCTTAGAAATCTACAGACTCATCAGGTCAAGTTCAATGGGCTTCTATAGGTTGAAAATTATGGACTTGGTTTCTACGGACTCTGCAAACAAGCTCATTTCTACAATTTCAATGAGTTCCAGGTTTAATCGGTTCAATGCTTTCAGTTCAACGGTGGGTTCAATCAAAGGAATGGTTCAATGTCTCGGTTTAACCAAGCGGTTCAACACTTTGGTTCATCCTTTGGTTCAATCAAATAATTTGTCAATCAGTTCAAGGCTTTGTTTGAACCATTGAACCAAAACTTGGTTCAATGTTTAGTTCAAACACATGGTTCAAAGGCAAGCTCAACAAGAGGTTCAAAGCCTTGGTTCAACATAATGGTTCAAAGCCTTGGTTTAATGGAATGGTTCAATAGTTGGTTCATCACCAAATTTCAAAGAGCTTCCCGAAGGAGCCCAAAGGACAAGTACCCTTGCAGGGGACTCTCGGCTGCCAATTCGAAGACACTTCTCAAAGCTGAAAGAGGACAAAGGAATGACATGCCTGAAAACGTCAAATTCAACACATTGAACTAGCTATTGATCCTTTGAACATACAGACCAGAATATATTCACAGATTTCAAGGCCAAGACCAGCAAAATGTGGAGAAGGAACAGAACAACAAATTGAATCCAAGACCCAATTCAATTAACCAGAAAAGGAGGAACGATGAAGATAAGATCAGATCACTAGGTGGACATTGAAAGTCGCAAACTTTCAATAAGCATGACTTGTTTCCTCTCATTGATAAAATCAAATGGGTAAAATGCCCCTAAGTTTCAGCCTATCTTCTTAATAGATTTCAATGCAATATGATGTATTACTATTCCCAAAGTCCTTCTTGAAGAGGCTATATAAGGAAGTCTCTTTTATTGTAAAAAGAGGATCTCTTTTTTGACAATTAGAATGAAACTCTGCCCAAATTGTAAGGCATTACTGAGACTTTGAGCTTAGATTGCCGATCATATTTTGTTACTGGAATAAGAAAGCAAGTGGTTTTTTAGACTTTGTGCTGTAATATCTTTGTTGTTGAGGAAATTGTTCTTATGTCTATTTCTTCAATATATCTTCTATTCCTTTAATTCAATAAGCAAAATTAGTGACAATAGTAAGAAAGGTATCCTGAAGAGTCAAGTGTGGAGAGACTTGTGCCTCTATAATTTCCTTTAGTGTGTTTTCTTTTCATTCCTATGTAAAGAATTTGAGATGACTTTGTGCCCTCATTGTCCTTCGTATCTCACTCTTGAGCAATCCAGGTGAAGAATTTGTGCTGCATTTCGATTTGCTAGTTATTACATCCTTTGTTACCTTTTATTTTTACTACCAGGAGTATTCTTGTGGTTTGTTGAATAGTACTTCTGAAAGAAGAGGAGTGCTGTCTATTATTTCCATTGAGTTTTTCCTTTGATTTGTATGCATCATCTCTGAAGAAAGAGAGATGGATGGTTTGTCCTACCCTTGAGTACTATTTTCTGTATATATATATATATATATATATATACATGGAACCTCCCCTTGATGAGAGGAGAGATCAATGTCCTTCTGATGTGGTAAACCTACACATTTGAATGATTAATCTTCCAACTTTAGCTGATCAGACCTATTTTGTTTATCAGTACGCTGATTGACAAAATATTCAACCAATAGTTTTTAGCAACTCTACTGGGGAAGAGTGCGTAGTTTGAAGTCTCAAACTTCAAGATGAAGCAGATCTTGTTCTTTTCCAATTTTTGTTCTACAATCTGACAACTCCACGTTATACCAGAGGCTAGAAATCCTAAGGTGTTGTCAACCCTACTTTTGAGTTGGTGCAGCAGAGTAATTTTGAGTTGTTTTCTCCACAATCTCACCTTAGACGAATTGTTGGTCGAGCCTTGCCTGCCCACACTCCACCTGGATTAGTGATCCCACTTTTGCATAATAAAATCATGGCTCAAGGACCTTGGGGTAATTATTTTGGTCCCCTGAATTTGACTCCACCTCTACATGAGCTTCCACGTAGTTCAAAGAAGAATTTATCCAAATTCTTCAGTGATGGGAAGGTTCATCTTGATGAACACATTGTAGTTTTCAGTATAGCCTGTGGTGTAATAGGGGTGGAATTTGAAGAAATAGTGATCAGGCTATTCGTGGAGACACTACAAGGCGCTATTGCAGACTGGTTCTACCACCTACAGGCTGGGTCAGTGACTGATTAGGACACTCTGAAAGACAAATTTGAAGCTAGGTTCAAGCCTATAGAAGATGCACATGCCTTGCTGGCCCAGCTCACTCAGATGAAGAAAAAGCCTCATGAGCCTATGAGGGATTTTATTGCCAGGTTTGACAAGCTGAGGCATAGGATTTCCATGGTCGCCCAACCGACACCTCAGAACCTCAAATACTTCTTCATCAACTCACAACTGCATGAAGTGAGTTTCTTGCTGAGACAAGCTAGACACATAGACCTTGCTGCTGCTTAGGACTTGGCTACTAAGGTATAAGATGACCTTATCTTGGTAGGAAAGATAAGGAGAGACCCTAATAAAGGTAAATCCTCTTCATCTTCTGAGTACTCCCCTGTAGTCACTACTGATCCAATGGTACAAAATCTAGAAAATGAAATGCTAGCTCTCAGAAAGCAAATGGTGTAAGGGATGTCATCTGCTCCTACATACAGAGATACGCCCAGGAGGACATTCCAGAATCAGGCATACCAAGGCAATGCTGCTAGGAATTAGGGACAACAAAATTGCCTTCCTCCCCCACAGAGGAACCTCACCCTTGAAGCACCTCCAAACAACTCGACAGTTGGATATCTTGAAGTTGAAGCAAATTTTTCATTCTAGTTCGAGTTAAATCTTGAAGATGATGCTAATCTCTTCACTAAGGAAGAAGAAGAATTAGCTGGTGACTCCCATATTGGTTTCTTGAACTATCAAGATGAACCCAGAAGTGAAGGCCATACAGCTAAGGGGTTGTATGCTGTATTCACTTGGCCTAAGAATCAATTAGCTCAACAAGCTGATAAAGAGAAAGCAAAGGAGCGACCTCAACTAGCAGTTTCAATTGCTAAGCAGGGATCCACTCTTCCTTTCCAACCAAAGGACTTGGTGATTTCAAGAAAGGTAAATATCCCAAATGCCTCTACGCCTTCTACTTCAATTTCATAGTCCAATCCTCCCCCTTTAAAAAATCAAAAGGATAAACTCCCATCCTTTACTCTTAGCTCATTCCAGACATTTGATATCATTTACCATATAAAGAGAACCAAAATTCAAATGTCTGAATTTGAATTTCTGCAGTCCCATCTTGAGCAATTAGATAGACTAGTTCAATGTGTTAAAAACCAGAACATCCCTGTTAAATGAATGATTCCCAAAGTGACACATGATGCTACCAAAAATGCATCCACCAAGAACAATCTTGTCACTGCTCCCCCTGTTGCTCCTGGTAGGACTGAACCTTTTTATGTCTCATTGCTGATAAATGGACATTAGCTGAATAATTGCATCATTGATTCTAGAGCTTCAGACAATGTCATGCTTGCTAAAGTGGCCGAATCCCTTGGTCTCACACTAACCAAGACATTTGGGAGATGTTTCTCCATGGAGAATAAGTAAGTACCATTGCTGGGGCAAATCAAAGATGCCTAATTTGCATTTGCAGCCTTCCCAAACAAGAGAATCAAGATGACTGTCTTGGTGGTTGACGTCCTAGCATCCTATGGCATTTTTCTTGGATGAAATTTTTGCAAAGATGTAGGAGGATAATTAAGCATGTATCTATCTGAGGCAAGGATCCCTGTCCAAGGCGTGATGAAGAGATTGCTCCCTGAAAAGAAAGTAAAATATGTGGTCACTCAGACATCAGCCCCCGAAGCTCAAATTCTTTTTGAATCCGCAGGTATGGGTAACTATTTTCTGTCTATAGATGAAGTGCATGAAACACTTGAAAGTATCAACTCAGAAATCAGTTCAACAAGAACAATAGAAAAATTAATAGGCTGCAGTACAGACCAAGAAGGATTCTCCATTTCTGATGAAGGAAAGTCTAAAGAAAAGTCAGTATCAGATGAAATATGGACTTTGGAATTTGATGGAAGCTGTTCCTCTATCGGTTCAGGAGCTAGGATTGTTTTGATATCTCCTCAAGGAAATATGTTCCCTTCATCTTACAAATTATAGTTTAGCAACACTAACAATACAACTGAATACGAATCTCTATTGCTGGGCATGAAGGCTGCTCAAGAAAAAGGCATTAAGTTTCTTCATGCCAAAAGAGATGCTGAATTAATAGTTTGTCAAGTGAGGAACTTATACCAAACTAAGAATGAAAGATTATGCCACTACCATAACTTGGTTTGGGACCAAATTGAAAGTTTTGATGCTTTCAACATTTCTGTCATACCTAGAGAGTCTAATGATAGAGTTGATGCACTTGCTGTTTCAGGAACTCTTTTAGTTTCTCATTCAAATTTCAAAGAAGACAGGTATACCATTGAGTTGGTCTATAGACCAAGTGTTCTTGACAATGCTGATCATTAGCAAGTATTCAATGATGATCATCAAATCATTACCTTCCTGGAATGAAAAGATAATTTTGAACAACTATGTTTTGAAGGCAGTAATCCTTAGAAGAATGAATCTGTGTCTGAATCCAGCCCAGATATAAATGAAGAATTCTTGTAGCTAAAAGGAAAAAAAATTCCCAAAGGCCTAGTTTCTCTTGAAAAGCTGGTTGACAAACATGATATATTCATTAAACAACAACAAACAGACTCGAGTTTCTCTCAAGGATTCGATCAAGTGAATTTGTCTACTGAAGAAAATCCCAAGATGATCAATATTGGCAAGTGTTATACCCCTGAAGAAAGATTCAAGTTCACCTCTTTACTATGTCAATACATGGATGTCTTAGCATAATCTTATGAAGACTTGAAGTCTCTCAGACCAGATGAAATCTGCCATAACATTCCTCTCAAGGCCGATTCAATGCCATACAAGCAAAAATCTAGACAGTATAATCTAAAAATATCAGGTACTATTCTATCTGAGATACAAAAGATGTTAAATGCTAGAATCATCTCCCCAATCCATCATTCTACATGGATTGCAAACATAGTGCCTATAAGGAAGAAGAATGGTGAAATTCACATTTGTGTAGATTTCAAAAATTTGAATCAAGCATCTTTGAAGGATAATTATCCTTTGCCAATTATGGATCAAGTGCTTCAAATAGTGACAGGTGCAGAGATGTTATCAATGATGAATGGCTTCTCAGGTTATAATCAAGTTGAAGTTGGTGAAGCTAACCAACACAAGACTGCATTCACCACGCCTTGGGGTACATTTGCATATAGGAGAATGCCTTTTGGTCTAATAAATACTGGTGCTACTTTTCAGAGAGCTATGGATTTGGCTTTCAAAGATGAGATTGGTAAATTCATAGTGGTATACCTTGATGATTTGACTATCTTTTCAAAGTGTTGATCTGATCATGTAAACCACCTACAACAAGTGTTGGAGCACTGCCGCCAGAATGGTATTTCCTTAAATCCTAAAAAGTCATTTTTGGAGTAACAAAGGGGAAACTCCTTGGACACATTGTGTCCAAAGAAGGCATAAAGATTGACTCAGACAGATTCAAGTCTATTCAAGAGCTTAATTTGCCTACAAGTAAGAATGTTGTTCATTCTTTCTTCGGAAAGGTGAATTTGTTACGGAGATTCATCCCTGAATTTGCTAAGAAGACTAGACACATTGTGAACATGATGAAAGGGAAGACTGTCTTCAGCTGGACTAAAGAAGGTAAATCAACATTTCAAGATATCAAAACCACCATTGCTCATGCCCCTACATTGGTTTGTCCAGATTACAACAAATATTTCATCATATACAACTATGCGTCTGAAAATACTCTTTTAGCAATTTTTGTTCAACAAGACAAGGAGGGTATGGAATCCCCTATCTCTTTCATGAGTTGCTCTCTCAAAATCCATGAGATGAAGTATTCAAATATAGAGAAGCATGCTTATGCCTTGGTGAAAGCAGTCAAAAATTTTCGCTTCTATATTCTGAATTCACACACTACTGCCTTAGTTCCTGACACTACAGTCAAGTCTATATTAACTCAGTAGGAGTTTGGCACGAAAAGAGGTAATTGGATTGAAAAGATCCAAGAGTTTGATCTAGACATCAAGCCAACAAAGCTGATTAGGGGTAAAGGCCTATGCCAATTAATTGCTGACAATAAGCCAAAAGATACACAACGTGAAGAAACTTAAGTGGAAGAGACACCAACAGTCCTTTTTTGTCTCCACTACCAATGAATGGTATTCAGGTATTGATCATTTCCTTACTTATGGTCAATGTCTTGCTTATTTGTCTTACAAAGAAAAGAGGACTATCAAGTTGAAAGATACCAATTTTGTATTGTGAGCAATGGCTTGTACAAGAGAAGCATAGATGGAGTATTCCTTCGCTGTGTAGACAAAGAGCAACAAAGCCAGCTTTTGAAAACTTTCCACAATCTAGCCTATGGAGGACATTTTTTTGCTCCTGTGACTTCTCACAAGATTCTACGAGCCAGGTATTACTGGCAAACTCTTTTCCAAGATGCATATAAGTGGGTGAGAAAATGTGAACTCTGTCATCAATTTGTTGGAAGACCCAAGTTAGCTACTATGCCTCTCAAGCCAGTGATCATAGAAGAACCTTTCCAACAATGGGGAATTGATTTTATTGGGACCATAAACCCATCTTCAAGTGCTGGACATGATTATGTCCTTACAGCAACTGACTATTTCACCAAGTGGGTAGAAGCAATTCCAACTAAGCATGCTACTTCAAAAGTTGTATGCAACATCTTCAAAGAGAATATCATTTCCAGGTTTGGAGGTCCAATCAAAATTGTTACTGATAATGCAGCTTGTTTCACCTCTCAAGAAATACACAATTTTGTTTCCATTATGGAATTATACTCTCTCACTCTTCTGATTATTTTCCACAAGGGAATGGACAAGCTAAATCCAACAATAAGAATCTGGTAACTATTATCAAGAAGCTGGCAGATAACAATCAAAGAACATGGCATAAAGCATTGGTTGATGCTCTGTGGGAAGACAAAATCACACCAAAGAGGGCAATTGGTATGTCTCCTTTTCAACTTCTTTATGGTATCAATGCTGAGATACCAATCACCTTAGAATTGCCATTCTTGAAATTGGCAAAGGCAATTGAAGATCAGACATATGAAAGCTCTCTTGATAAAAGAATCATGTGCCTGACTACGCTGGAGGAACAAAGAATCATGGTGGTAGACAGAATTGCTGCTCATCAAAGTTTGGTAAAGAAACTCTTTGACCAGAAGGCCATAAATCATGATTTCCAAATTGGAGATCAAGTCCTGTTGTGGGACAAAAGGAGAGAACCAAAGGGGATGCATGGAAAGTTTCACTCCCTTTGGAGAGGCCCATTTATAATTCATCAGCACATTGGTGAAAACAAATTTCTATTAAAATATCAAGATGGCACACTCTTTTTTCTACCTCACAATGGGTAGCATCTGAAACACTTCAACTCTTGAAGTATCAGATCATTGCATATGTATATTTGTATAGTTTTTAATTCTATTTTGTTTTATTTGTTTCTATTTTTGATGCCTTTCATTTCTGGGTAGCATGAATCCGTAACCCAATGGTACACATGAAGACACTGGAGATTCGAGATTCTACTCCTTTCAATTCTTTTTGAAATTGATAGAAGTTCCCTAACTGGAGCCAACTGTTGTCCCCCAAAAATATCACTCATTTTTGGGACAACATTTGAACTATTTTGGTCCTACAGACCAAAATTGTCTCTTCCCTTTTCAAAATTTGTCCTGGGCATTCAAATTCCTCATTTTTCAAGCTTCTCAAAAATCTATGGACTCAACAAGTCAAGTTCAATGGGCTTCTATAGGTTGAAAATTACAGACTTGGTTTCTATGGACTCTGCAAACAGGCTCATTTCTACAAGTTCAACGAGTTCCAGGTTCAATCGGTTTAATGCTTTCGGTTCAATGGCGAGTTCAATCAAAAGAATGGTTCAATGTCTCGGTTCAACCAAGCGATTCAACACTTTGGTTCATCCTTTGGTTCAATCAAACAATTCATCAATCAGTTCAAGGCTTTGTTTGAACCATTGAACCAAAACTTGGTTCAACGTTTAGCTCAAACACATGGTTCAAAGGCAAGCTCAACAAGAGGTTCAAAGCCTTGGTTCAATGGAATGGTTCAAAGCCTTGGTTCAATGGAATAGTTCAATAGTTGGTTCATCACCAAAGTTTAAAGAGCTTCTTGAAGGACCTCAAAGGGCAGGTGCCCTTGCGAGGGACTCTCGACTGCCAATTCGAAGACACTTCTCGATGCCGAAAGAGGACAAAGGAATGACACACCTGAAAATGTCAAATTCAACACACTGAACTAGCCGTTGATCCTTTGAACATACAGACCAGAATATATTCATAGATTTTAAGGCCAAGATCAGTAGAAAGCAGAGAAGGAACAAAACAACAAATTGAATCCAGGACCCAATTCAATTAACCAGAAAAGGAGGATTGATGAAGATAAGATCAGATTGCCAGGTGGACATTGAAAGTCGCAAACTTTCAATAAGCACGACTTGTTTACCTGCATTGATAAAATCAAATGGGTAAAACACCCCTAAGTTCCAGCCTATCTTCTTAACAGATTCCAATGCAATATGATGTATTATTGTTCCCGAAGTCCTTCTTGAAGAGGCTATATAAGGAACTCTCTTCTATTGTCAAAAGAGGATCTCTTTTTTTATAATTAGAATGAAACTCTGCCCAAATTGTAAGGCATTACTGAGACTTTGAGCTCAAATTGCCGATCATATTTTGTTACTGGAATAAGAAAGCAAGTGATTTTTTAGACTTTGTGTTGTAATATCTTTGTTGTTGAGGAAACTGTTCTTATGACTTTTTCTTCAATATATCTTCTGTTCCATTAATTCAATAAGCAAATTTAGTGACAACAGTCAGAAAGGTGTCCTGAGGAGTCAAGTGTGGAGAGACTTTGTGCCTCTATAATTGCCTTTAGTGTGTTTTGTTTTCATTCCTATGTAAAGGACTTCGGGATGACTTTGTGCCCTCATTGTCCTTCATATCTTACTCTTGAGCAATCCAGGTGAAGACTTTGTGTTGCATTTTGATTTGCTAGTTATTACATCCTTTGTTACCTTTTGTTTTTACTATCAGGAGTATTCTTGTGGTTTGTTGAATAGTACTTTTGAAGAAGAGGAGTGCTATCTGTTATTCCATTGAGTTTTTCCTTTTATTTGTATGCATCATCTCTGAAGAAAGAGAGATGGATGGTTTGTCCTACTCTTGAGTAATATTTTACGTTTATATATATATATATATATATATATATATATATATATATATATATATATACAGGGAACCTCCCTTTGATGAGAGGAGAGATCAGTGTCCTGATGTTGTAAACCTACACATTTGAATGACTAATCTTCCCACTTTGGCTGATTAGACCTATTTTGTTTATCAGTATGTTGATCGACAAAATATTCAACCAACACCTGTCAAGGTCATTTCCCCAATAATGTCGAGTCTATGTTGGCAGCAAGGGAAGTGGACTCCAAACCCTCACTTTCCCCTAAAGTCCCTCTCACCCTTCCTCAAGAAGCTTCTTGTTTTTCATCGCAGCCTTCATACACTCCTCACTTCTATGATGATTCTTATGAGATCCAAGAAAGAGTCTTTCAAGAAAATCTAGCTAAGCAAGTTGAGGAATTAGAGGCAAAGATGAGGTTACTTAGAGAAAGAGAGATAGAGCTTTCAGACCTTAGAGAGGAGCCTACACCAAAAAATACCTCCTCTACCAATCCTCAGATCTCTCAACATGATGTCCAAATTCTGAATTAGAAGAGGGAAAATCATGAACTAGCTAGGGATCTTGAAGAAGATAAAATTGATACCTCTTCCCAAGGGAAAAGTTTAGGTCACAAGGTCATGAGTTTGAAACAAACAATGGAATCATGGAGCAAAAAGGAGGAGAAAGGTTTTGCTCAAAGTCTTGAAGAGGTTGAGGCTGCTCTCACTCATGACAATGATCAAGCAGAAGATCTTACATTTGAACACACCCCATCTACATCCCTCCAAGAGAGCTATCAAGCTACATCTGATATAGATGAAGTGATGGATAAATGGAAAGAAGAGGATCATTCGATTCTAGCTCAAGAATTACCTCCTCTTTCGCATATGTATAACCATCAGTCTTCTTCTTTATCCCTTTTCAAAGAGGAAAATATTTTGGAGGAAGAAAATAAGTATGCAGAGGAGTATGCTCAATCCATGGCTAGTTAAGAAGATTTCATGAGTGTAGATGAAGAATAAATCACTATAGGTACACCCTTTGATGAACCAGAGGACAAGTCACAAGCTTTTGCCTCTATCTCTAATGAAAAAGAGATAGTTTTTGATCATGTTTTGAATGACTTGTTTGAAGTCATTGGGGCAGGTTACACTATTCTTCAAGAAGGCTATGAGCTGGCCAGATGTGGAGAAGACAACATTGAGGATAAAATAAGTATGCAGAGGGGATGCAAGCTTTCAGACTTACCTCTTCAAGAGGTTGAAGTCATCAAGAAGGATGATCATGTAATGGAACCCGAGCATGAGGCAGAAGAAGATAAGCCAAAAAATGATGTATATCAAAAGACACAGAGTAGAGAACCAACAAACATTGATTTCTTGATGAGACACGACAACATAAAGAATCAACATTCAATAAGTTTTAAAGAACATGAAGAGTATGTATATGTTGGGGACATGTTTGATTCTGATTCACTCAGATGCAAGCCAATCAAGGTGGCAAGTAGGATGAGCAAGTCACTAGAGCTCCATCCCATTCAGCCATTTGTCTGGCACCACAAGTCTTCTCGCCATAAAGGAAACTTCAAATTTTTTCCTTTTGATCCAAGAGGGAGGAAAATATACCTAGTTAGCTGTATATAGTAGTTTCCCCTTTCCGTATTGCTTTTGTTTTCCCATTTTTTCTTTCCCGCTCTCTCTTTTAAATAAGTGTTCTTTGAGCACGTGGCCATGGCTCAGAATCTTTTCAAAATTTTCAAGACTCTCGACACATTAAGCCTCTCTCAAATGTACATAATTCCCCAGATGTGTCTGATTCGTCAGTGCTAGAAGTGGAAGCTATTTTGATCCAACCTGAATTCCAATTAAAGGTTGCAGTTCATATTTTGTAGAGTTTTCACACAAGGACATCATCAACCTTGATTTAGCTTTCCAAGAGTTGCAAAATAAGTAGGGGCTATTTGATGCTGAATGGTCTGTTTATCAGATGGCCTTACTGAATTTGTGATTGTTGCCACATTTTATATGCGAGAAATTGTGGTTTATTTTTGAGCAGGCTCAAAAGTCCTCGGGGTCACCAATAACTATAGAGTAAAAATTTACTCTACGTTTCATTCTATTTTTCAGTCATGCATTGCAAATTTTTGTCTTCACATACTTTGGTCCGAGATGGCAGAGTTTTGAAAATAGAGCACGGGCTCTATTAATTCTTTTTAATTCATTTTCTCTAAGTGTTGAAATTAAGTGGATACTTCCAAGTGTCATCATCTGAGGCACTTTCCATAATTTTCGTAAAGCGATAGAAGTTGCCACGTACTCCAGCAAAAGAAAGTGGAAGCCACCAAGTGTCACGATTTGAATTATCTTCATTTTGCTTCACTGATATAGCAAAGACCGTGGTGGGTCCCAAGTTTTGTGTCTGAAGCAAGTGAAAGCTGCCAAGTGTCGCTATCCATGTAAATGAGAAATGAAACCCATTTGTTTCTATGGTATAAACAGAGTAAAGTGGAGACCACCAAGTGTCATCTTCCACAGGTTTCTAAAAAGGTAGCTAAAAGAAGCAGAGACCACCATGTAACCCCAGATGAGTAAAGCAGAGATTGCCACGTGTCTTTTGATGAAGCATCAGAGTTTGCCACCTGTCCCTATGCTCCTTTTAAAAGTTGCAAAAGTAGTCTATGCTTTATTTTCTTTTAAGTTGTTGAAGTTTTGAGGAAGCGGATTGTGACAAGTGTCAAAGGTGGAACACTCATGAGCAAAGACACAAAAGAGTATAAGTTAGGCAGAAAGTGCCGCGTGTCTTTAATAGGTGCTGCGAAACATGTCAAGTGTCATCTTCTGGTGTTTCCTAAGTAATAGGAAGATTTTCAAAGAATTGGCTAAGTGTTATCTAGCGTTTAAGAGAAGTGAGCATCTTGCAATCTATTTCAGCCAATGAATTGCCAGAAGATGAAGCGTACTGCTAATTCAGTTAGATTTCATTTGGGCCATTAGATTGGAAACAAGCAGACAATCCAAAGTGGATCCAAGGATATAAATAAGGGTGCAGAGATCACCAGAAAGAATAATCAATTATTAGAGAGAATTTTTGAGAGAGAATTATTGTAAAGAGTCTAGACTTTCTAGAGCTCTGACTAAGTAATATCATTTGTTTTTGTCTCATTTTCTTGAGTTGAAGGGTTTATATAATTGTACATGTTTCTACACCTCTTATATGACTGGAAAATTCAAATAAGAAGATTGAACCCTATGCCTTTGTTGATATTTTCTGTGTCATTTGCAAAAGTAGTCTAGGTTGTAGAATTTCTAGAGCTGTGATTAGAAATGTCATTTGCTTTTGTCTCGTTTTCTTGAGTTGAAAGGTTTATATAACTGTACATGTTTCTGTGCCTCTTATATGACTAGAAGATTCAAATAAAAAGATTGAACCCTATGCCTTTGTTGACATTTTTTGTATCACTATGAAAGTAGTTTATGTTGTGAGCCTCTATTTCTATTGTTTTCATCTTTTCCATTGATCATGCACTTGTTTGCTCTTAAATGTAAATGAATCCTACATATAGTCTCATTGTGCTCAAGATTAAGGTGGAATTACATTCAGGTGCATCGCCATAGATTAGATTTCCTTTCTTGCATTTGTGTTTTTGATTTGAATTCCTATCCCTTTTTTCAGTATATACTTAATATAAAGAAGAACCAACTCCTCAAAAATCTGGAGGTTGTTTCAAGACGCAAGTCCCACATCTTGAAACTTCCCATTGTTGTTGATTATAATCAAGTGCAATTTTAAATCATCAATAGTTTTTGGCACGCCCGATGTGACAAATCTTTCAAGGAGTTGAAGAATTTTTGGTGTGTTCTTCGGCCAACCAGCCTTTGGAAGTTTTTATTTTATCAACATCAACGGTGACTCTGAGTTGAATTAGTCGGTTAAGCAGCCCTGGTATCATCAAGAAATCACCATTCAGTATGTATAATTCTGTTACTCAGAGCTATGGGTCTTATGCCCCTTCATATATTTTTAATCAAGATCAGGTTGCTCATGCAATCACATCAAGCAACAAGGATGCATATGGTTATAAGTTTTGCCCTTCATAGGTCCAATACGACTAGCCTCAGCCCTGTCATGAGCTATATCAGTCTTATGCCTAGTCTCCCCAATATGTTACATCCCATGCTCAACCTAATCTCATTTCCACCTTCAAAAAAGCATTACTGGGATATAAAAAATATGTATTAGAGCTTGACAATAGAAGGGGATGTGGCCAAGAAATTCCTAATCATGTCATCCATCAAGTAAGAAATGCAGTAGATCTAATTAAAAGTGAATGGGATCCCATTGAAAGAGCAAATTGGCAAAGGCTTACATATGAGATGTTGGATGTGTGTGGCTTGATTGCATTTTTAGAAGAGAAGCTGAGCATTCATGAGAGACAACCTTACCAAGTCTATCAACCTGCATATTCACTGCCACAAGTTTCATATCAAATATACACAACCCCTACTCATGAGCCAAGTCGAATCTGTCAAGGTCATTTCCCCAATAATGTCGAGTCTATGTTGGCAGCAGGGAAGTGGACTCCAAACCCTCACTTTCCCCTAAAGTCCCTCTCACCCTTCCTCAAGAAGCTTCTTATTTTTTATCGCAGCCTTCATACACTCCCCACTTCTATGTTGATTCCTATGAGCTCCAAGAAAGAGTCTTTCAAGAAAATCTAGCTAAGCAAGTTGAGGAATTAGAGGCAAAGATTAGATTTCTTAGAGAAAGAGAGATAGAGATTTTAAACCTTAGAGAGGAGCCTATGCCAAAAAATACCTCCTTTACCAATCCTTAGATCTCTCAACATGATGTCCAAATTCTGAATTGGAAGAGGAAAAATCATGAACCAGTTAGGGATCTTGAAGAAGATAAAATTGATACCTCTTCCTAAGGGAAAAGTTCAGGTCACAAGGTCATGAGTTGGAAACAAACAATGGAATCATGGAGCAAAAAGGAGGAGAAAGGTTTTGCTTAGAGTCTTGAAGAGGTTGAGGCTGCTCTCACTCATGATGATGATCAAGCAGAAGATCTTACATTTGAACACACCCCATCTACATCCCTCCAAGAGAGATATCAAGCTACATCTGATATAGATGAAGTGATGGATAAATGGAAAGAAGAGGATCATTCGATTCTAGCTCAAGAATTATCTCCTCTTCCACGTATGTATAACCATCGGTCTTCTTCTTTATCCCTTTTCAAAGAGGAATATATTATGGAGGAAGCAAATAAGTATGCAGAGGAGTATGCTCAGTTCATGGCTAGTCAAGAAGATTTCATGAGTGCAAATGAAGAAGAAATCACTATAGGTACACCCTTTGATGAACCATAGGACAAGGCACAAGCTTTTGCCTCTATCTCTGATGAAAAAGAGAGTTTCTGATCATGTTTTGAATGACTTGTTTGAAGTCATTGGGGCAAGTTACACTATTCTTCAAGAAGGTTGTGAGTTGGCCAGATGTGGAGAAGACAACATTGAGGATTAAATAAGTATGCAGAGGGGATGCAAGCTTTCAGACTTACCTCTTCAAGAGGTTGAAGTCATCAAGGAGGATGATCATGCAATGGAACCCAAGCATGAGGCAGAAGGAGATAAGCCAAAAAGTGATGTATATCAAAAGACATAGAGTGGAGAACCAACAGACATTAATTTCTTGATAAGACACGACATCATAAAGAATCAACATTCAATAAGTTTTAAAGAACACGAAGAGTATGTATATGTTAGGGACATGTTTGATTCTGATTCACTCAGATGCAGGCCAATCAAGGTGGCAAGTAGGATGAGCAAGTCACCAGAGCTCCATCCCATTTAGCCATTTTTTTGGCACCACAAGTCTTCTCACCATAAAGGAAACTTCAAAAATTTTCCTTTTGATCCAGGAGGGAGGCAAATACACCTGGTTAGCTGTATATAGTAGTTTCCCCTTTCCGTATTGCTTTTGTTTTCCCATTTTTTCTTTCCCACTCTCTCTTATAAATAAGTGTTCTTTGAGCATGTGGCCATGGCTCAAAATCTTTTCAAAATTTTCAAGACTCTCGACACATTAAACCTCTCTCAAATCTACATAATTCCCTAGATGTGTCTGATTCATTAGTGCTAGAAGTGGAAGCTGTTTTGATCCAGCCTGAATTCCAATTGAAGGTTGTAGTTCATATTTTGTAGAGTTTTCGCACAAGGACATAATCAACCTTGATTTAGCTTTCCAAGAGTTGCAAAATAAGTAGGGGCTATTTGATGCTGAATGGTTTGTTTATCAGATGGCCTTACTGAAGTTGTATTGTTGCCACATTTTGTATGCAAGAAATTGTGGTTTCTTTTTGAGCAGGCTCAAAAGTCCTCAGGGTCGCTAGTAACTATAGAGTAAAAATTGACTCTACGTTTCATTCTATTTTGCAGTCGCTCGTTGCAAATTTTAGTCTTCGCATACTTTAGTCCAAGATGGCAGAGTTTTGAAAATAGAGCATGGGCTCTATTTTCCTTTTTGATTCATTTTCTCTAAGTGTTGAAATTAAGCAGATACTTCTAAGTGTCATCGTCTGAGGTACTTTCCATAATTTTAGTAAAATGACAAAAGCTGCCACGTACTCCAGCAAAAGAAAGCAGAAGCCACCAAGTGTTGCGATCCGAATTATCTTCATTTTGATTCACTGATATATCAAAGACCGTGGTGGGTCCCAAGTTTTGTGTCTGAAGCAAGTGAAAGCTGCCATGTGTCACTGTCCGTGTAAATGAGAAATGAAACTCGTTTGTTTCTATGGTATAAATAGAGTAAAGTGGAGACTGCCAAGTGTCATCTTCCGCAGGTTTCTAAAAAGGTAGCTAAAAGAAGCGGAGACCACCACGTAGCCCTGGATGAGTAAAGCAGAGATTGCCACATGTCTTTCGATGAAGCAACGAAGTTTTCCACCTGTCCCTATGCTCCTTTTAAAATTTGCAAAAGTAGTCTATGCTTTATTTTCTTTTAAGCTGTTGAAGTTTCGAGGAAGCGGATTGCGACAAGTGTCAAAGGCGGAACACTCCTGAGTAAAGACACAAAAGAGTATAAGTCGGGCGAAAAGTGCCATGTGTCTTTAATAGGTGTTGCAAAACATGCCAAGTGTCATCTTATGGTGTTTCCTAAGTAATAGGAATATTTTCATAGAATTGGCTAAGTGTTATCTAGCATTTAAGAGAAGTGAGCAACCTGCAATCTGTTTCAGCTAATGAACTGCCAGAAGACAAAGCGTACTGCTAGTTCGGTTAGATTTCATTTGGGCCATTAGATTGGAAATAAGTAGACAATTCGGAGTGGATCCAAGGCTATAAATAAGGGTGCATAGATCACAAGAAAGAATAATCAATTATCAGAGAGATTTTTTGAGAGAGAATTATTGTAAAGAGTCTAGACTTTCTAGAGCTCTGACTAAGTAATATCCTTTGCTTTTGTCTTGTTTTCTTGAGTTGAAAGGTTTATATAACTGTATGTGTTTCTGTGCCTCTTATATGACTGGAAAATTCAAATAAGAAGATTGAATCCTATGCCTTTGTTGATATTTTTTATGTCATTTGCAAAAGTAGTCTAGGCTATAGACTTTCTAGAGCTGTGATTAGGAATGTCATTTTATTTTGTCTCATTTTCTTGAGTTGAAAGGTTTATATAACTGTACGTGTTTCTACACCTCTTATATGACTAGAAGATTCAAATAAGAAGATTGAACCCTATGCCTTTGTTGACATTTTTTGTATCACTGTGAAAGTAGTCTATGCTATGAGCCTCTGTTTCTATTGTTTTCATCTTTTACATTGATCATGCACTTGTTTGCTCTTAAATGTAAATGAATCCTACATATAGTCTCATTGTGCTCAGGATTAAGGTCAAATTACATTTAGGCACATCACCATAGATTAGATTTGAATTCCTATCCCTTTTCCCAGTATATACTTAATATAAAGAAGAACCAGCTTCTCAAAAATATGGAGGTTGTTTCAAGACGCAAGTCCCACATCTTGAAACTTCCCATTGTTGTTGATTAGAATCAAGTGCAATTTTAAATCATCAACAATATCCTTCTTTGGGACTTTCACCTTCTACCTAGGGATTGGCAAATTGTATCTTTCATTTGCGCATTGTTGTCTTCCACTTTGTTCTTGTAAAATTGTCTCCTTTTGAAGAACGGTCTTTTCCCAATTCCAATTCCTCTTAAGGTGACATCTTTCCTTTACCTTTCTTCCCAATTTCTTCCTTTTCCTTGGGTTGTGTCAAATTCCCACACTTCTTGGTAGTCTCAACACCATGTCTTTCTTTGGCTTCATCCTTTTGCTTATTTTTCATATTTCTTGAAAACTTTTACAAAAAGTGGGGGGATGATCATTTCTCTTTCATCATTTGATTCCTCATCTTCCGGATACTACCAACCCTTTGACCAATCTTATCTACATAATTTTATGATCATGTGCCTATCTATCTGGTCAACATCCACCTTTGCTTTTGGTATGCTCTTCCTTCTATACAGTTTTGCTTCCACATACCGCACAATCACTGCATAGTGTAGCTTTTCCCATGCACTCCACTTCCCATACTTATCCACATACCTAGTAAGTGAGTATCTTGAAATCAGCACAAATTCCACAAATCCATCATATGCCTCTACGATCTCATGCAACTTCCTCTAGTCATCTCCAAATGCTTTCTTTATAATTTCATACCAATTTTCCATCGTCGTCTAATATGTCAAGATGACATTGGCTTCACAAGTGAATCATGTGTACATCTCATGCTTCAACTCCTGCACTTGTAGTATCAAGAAGCCTTGTTCTGATAGTATCCTCACTTCTTTAAGAAAAATCAACAAGAGGATATTCCCAAACCAAAACATCCCTCCCTTGAAATGTGCATCATCCACTGCTTTGTTAACTTCCTCCACCACATAGCATGCTAAATTATGCTAGTTCTCATAATTCCCATCAGGGAAGCGATGTATATAATGTCCTTGGAAGACATGTTCCATCGAGTAGTCGAGGTGAGTTTAGAATTGAGTATGCACAATGACCTTGAGAACGGAGTTCCATGTGCCATCCAATAATAGTGTGTAACCTCCTCATTCCAATAATAAATTTGTGACATATTTTACTTTGACATAACCTTTCTTATGATATTTATGGATGTTGTGTCCTTATTTCATTAACCCCATCATGTTTTAAATATCTTCTACAATTATGTTGTGTGGTTGTTCCAAGAATAAGATACCATCATGGAGATGACTGCGCATGATTTTGATAATGTTTCTTCATAGATAAAATAATTTTAATTCATCTCATTCATCCAATTTCATCTATGGAATGGAAATAGCATTCGTAATCCATTCTGATTGATTGGTCTTTGGAACTTGTTGAATAAGCTCAACATGGTCTACATCCTTCATTATGTGATCAATTTATGTGATATTCACATGGATATAGTGGAATGTATCCTCCAATTTCCTTACTTTGTATGGGATAAATGAAAAATATCCTTGGAGCCATGGTTTGATGTCTTTATGTAGCACATGCTTAGCCTTTTGAATCGACAACTACCTTTGTTAAACATTTTATGGTCATACCATTGTCACTCTCTTTGCTAGACTATTGATAATTAGTATGTCATTGGGTGATTTTGACAAATCTTGGGTGCTTGAAAATTTCATGTGAATCAAGAAGAGGGATGATCACTTATTAATATAACTTTTTTCCTACCACCCTCCATTTTTAATCTTGTCAGATTTATTGTAAAGTGGGTTTCCCAATAGTTTGCTCAACTATCATGTATGTTTTATCTAATCAATCCCATTTTAATTTTAATTTCATTAAGTTCTAGGTTTAGATTCTTTGATCACCTCAATCTTTTCCTTATTTTTTTAAATTTCTTATCTCTTATTAAATTTTATTTTGTTTTATTCATCATTACTATTTGTACCTAGGGATTTTTAGCATGGTCAACCAACTGTTATGTTAGACATTTAGCATAGGATGTTGTGTCATACTTACTCAACTTTCCCATCTTGCCTTGACTTACCCATTAGGATTTATAAGACTAATGTTATTCCTCCGATTTGTAGTTTGTCATTTTATTTATTTCTTCTATTCTTAAGCCATCATTTACAGGTTATTAATTTGGGATTTTCTTATAAGTTGTCATTGCCAATTTCCAAATTGAGATTTATTATTATTTTCCACAAGTCATTGTTATCCAGTTTTCAACTTGAGATTTTTTATTTTTATTTCCACAAACTACCATTTTCTAGTTTTCATCTTGGGATTTTTATTTTTGATTCTTGTTGTGTTGTATTTTTTATGTAATATTGCTTATTGATATGCAATATTATATAGTTTTAGGTTAGTTCTATTGATGAACCCTTACTACTCAACTCCTACTCATTTTTAATCTTGACTGTGCCAGTCAATAGAGTTTTAATCACTATGTAAGGTCCTAACCATCACATTTTCAACTTCCTTGGTTTCTTATATAGTAATACATAGTCTCCCCCATAGAATTACTTATATTTATAGTTTATATCATGTCAAGATTATTAGCATCACTTCTCTTGTGTTTGGCCATATATGGCTATAAATATTTTCTCATCTAGCTGATCTAGTTGAATTTAGCATTCATGTAGTGAATGGTATTAATTGATTTTGAATGCCATTTCCAATATCAATATTGGTACAATTAAATCCAACAACATCATAAATTCTAACTTATAGACTAATTAGACTGGGCAATACTTAGTTAGCTATGTGTAGTTTGTGTGATATGCATAGAGTACCACAAAAAGTTTCAAGTCACGGTCTCCGGTTTTTGAATTACATGTTATCATTAATAACTTTTCCATAACTTTGTTAAAGGATTTGATGGTGCCATTAGCCTAAATATGGTAGGGGGTAAGTTTATTGTTATTGATAAAAAATTATTTAAGGAATTCAATAACTTTTGAATTCACAAAGTGTTTCCCTTGATAACTAGTGATGCTTAGTGGACAACCAAACCACATAATGATGTTCTCATTAATAAAATTTGATGTTATTTTTTTAGTGGCATATTTTGTGGGCATTACCTTACTGCATAACATCGAATATTATATTTATATAATAATAAACTTGGATTGAGATCTTCTTGTTTCTAGTTTAATTGGTCCATTAAAATCAATGGCCTAATTTTCAAATGGTTCAAAATTAGGTGGTGGTCTAAATGACAATTCATCCCTTACATTTGACTTTACCACTCTTTGAAAAATGTCAAATTTATACACATAAAGGTGTGCATATTTGAAATGGGTGGGTTACCACAATCCAACCAATAGTACTTTTCTTACGGTTCCTTCTCCACCATTATATATGGCAACAATTCATTCATGTGCTTCCCTGAGTATGTTTTACCACTCATAATGCAACACCACACATCTTAGGATTTCATCACACCTCTTTTTGTATAATGAATTTCCAATTAATGTGAAGTTAAAAACATGAATGTTCAATAATTTCTTATCCATTCTTTTATATTCTTCTAGAAATTATTCTTTTTCCAAAACATGGGTAATGGTCTTTATGTCTTTATGAACTATTTTGAATCTAAACCAACCCAATAACCAATCCAATATTATTGTAATGTTTTAAAATGCAAAGATGGAATCTAAATATGTGTTTTAGGTGCCCTAATTCATTTGTTTGCTCCAAAATACATGGATGCTTATTATTCTTTTATCCAAGTAATTATTAAGTTCTAAAAAACATGTGTTTAGTTATTATGGTGAGTGTGCCTCATTGTTTGCATTAGTTTCTTTAATGATCAAAGAAAATATATTAGATACATAAATGAACCTTATTAAGCATGCATGAATAACAAATTCCCACTGGTATGTTTTTTTTCCATTAGTTTAAGTGGACAAGGAATGGACTATAGCAACAAAAATAAATGAACCACACATTAGGGATTCAAACAACTAGCTACACAATGTTAGAAATTTTTTTGTCATGGAGATTAAACACACAATCATGAAAACCATGAATTATGGAATTATAGAAATAAAGCAACCAAATTGACACATCACCAAAAACATTCCATTTTAATCTTCTATGATGTGTCTCACGAGTGAGAAACCTTTGTTTCAAATACTAGACTAATATATGTGTGTAATTTATTTCATGTAGAGCATGGAATTATGGGGCATAATTTAAAAAATCTACATGTATTTTATCAAGGTTTATAGTTGATTTAAATTGTATTTGCATACATTTTTGATGTGGGAACATGTGAATCACGATAAAGATGAAAAAAATATGATTTAAAGTGATGTAGTCATATAATTCACCAAAGAGCACATTCTAATAGGTCATCTGAGGTAGATGACAATATTTATATATAGAAAACATTAGTTGACACATATTTATATTGGATTTTGGCTGTCTAAAGCATTGAATCAGTGATAAATTTTTTAAAGATATGCATTTTAGTATAATTTTTTATTGAAATCTATCCACTGTTAATCCATCTATATTTTTTTGCTATGTGAAACTAAAATAATAATCAAATTGTGGTCACTTTTTGTGTCTTCTACCTTCTAATATTTGGAATGGATTTAAATCCATGTTCCTTTGATGCTTATGTCTTTGAGGGGTATTTATTATGCTAAACTCTAATCGGTACTTAAATTCGAGCCTCATTCTAGTTTCCCTCTATAGATACACAAATGTTCCAAATCCATTAGAATTTTGTCCAAGCAAAAACTTATTGGGTTGTACAATAAATAAGTAACTTCAACAATGTACCATTACCATCAATAATTAAAGTGTCTAGTGTTTCCTCCCTAATAATATTTTTTCCAAACATATAACAGAGCCCATATAGCCAATAATTTTTTCCTTCATTTTTGATGGCATCAAAGACCTTTTCATTATATATAGTTTGGTCCTCAAACTATGATAACATCTTAAACTCTCAACTACACTATTGAAAATCATGGACTCCACTCACACTCATTCATATTCATAGTATTTCTAGTGTAAGCTTGTAATAAAGAAAATTACATAAAATGTGTTGTTTTTAATGGGTTTCATTATAACATGATGGAATTCTCATTGAGGCATTTTGTCAAATAGTTTGTGTCACTTCAATAGGATGGTAAGTCACAAGACATGGAAAACTAGAAAAATAAGTAATACTAACCAAAGAGGGAGTGACTATTTGAACAAGAGGGATTGAATGTTTTTAAGGATAAAATGAATAACCTCCTAAAATAATTCTTACTCAATGATTTTGAGAGTGCACATAGATTTAGCCAAGTCAAACTGAAATAACTAAGAACAAGAGGTTCTAGAGAAAATAGTTTGAGTGGTATGAATCCCCCATCGTAAATTTTTAAAAGAATAAATATAAAGTAGAGATGAAAAACTAACTTCATGGAAATTGATAATTAGATACCATCACAACTTAAAAAATTAAAACACTTATTAATTTTTTTTTGAATATTTCAAGTAACAATTGATCATTTTATTTTTATTAAGGGTACTTAATTTTAATGGGTTCTTTGTATGCAAACATTCTCTACAAGTCAAACTTCACCCTTTCACTCAAAAACAAAAATTACATCTTCTAATAACATCTTAAATTTAAATTAAATTAAAAAAAACAAGAACGAATTTGATGAACAAAACATTATCCTCTTATTTAATAGTGCATATCAATAACAACATTGTCTCTACCATTTGAATTATTTACTTGTTATTTATCATCTATTTCATCCTCCACAATCATTCTAAAAAATGGGAAAGTATACTATAATTTAAACCATTTGTAAATACACTTTAGATGAAACATGTGATTGCATTTAGGCAACTATCTACCTTCCTCACTCTCCACAAATATAAAAAGATAATTTACATAGTCAAGTTGTTACACATCTTGAAATATTTCTTGTTTATGGAAATACATGAAGAGCTTCACCAACATGTTTGAATAAGCCTATGTTTGTTGTTAAATTTATTGAATTCTAATTGAGGCATTGTTTCAAATAATTTTTGTGTCATCTATAGGAAAACAAGTCACAAGACATGGAAAACCAGAAAAATAACTAATATTAATTGAAGGAATACAAATGGAGAGGGAGTGACTATTTAAACCATCTAATCTAGTAACTAAGTGAAGAGGATCCGAGTGTAAAGTTATATGGAAAATATTACCTTCAACATTAAATAAATATGATATAGAAGAGATGTTGGAAAGAATTTGCAGGGAACTAAGATTTCAACTAAGACATGTAAATGCCAAGTATTAAGGGATATCTAGAAATGTAGAAATATTTTTCACATCTAAGATATCTACAGCGAATCAAAATTTTTACCAAGTATATAAGGAATCCATATCAGATTATAACTAACCTCTAAGAACCTCTTAGTATAGCATCTCTTTATTTTGTTCATCAAATGCACAAGCATAAACTCTCCTTGGTCAAATGTTTCCTCCTTCCTTGGCTTTGGAAATTTTGTAGGCTCAATCGAATGGGATGGGATAATGTATTATTCACATGGAAGTGATAATCATACAAGGAATATGATTTGAAAATTATGTGTTCAAGGGATTTATGACACAATGATAATCATACCATGAATATGGTTTGAAAATTAAAATCATGAAATGAAATGCCAACCTGTTGTTTTGTCTACATAGATCCAACCACATCAATTTCACCACATCAATTTTATTACATCTTGATTTCCTCACTAAACTTGATTTTCTCATTAAACATATAATAATGGGGTTAATGATGCTTAATTATTTTTGTAGCAAACTATTTTCATTTATGTTGATGTATGGATAGACATATAGTGATTATTTTGTTTGACTCATTTCTTGTTGGTTAGTTTTACATGATTTTCATATGTATATTGTTCATGATCATTCATCATTATTATGTTTTAGTAGTATTTAATTAATTATTATTGCTACGGGCTAACTACCCTTTACATTTGTGAGGGGGATGTAGGTGATAGTCTACTCTCTAGACAAACATGGAGGGAGAGTATCATTAGAGAATGTGATGTAGATGACTATGTTAGGGGTGGAGATATTTGATAAGGAACCCTATACACACCACATAGTATATTTAAATGCATGATTGTTTATGAGTGAATAGCTATATGTTTGATCTAAATTCAGCTGTATTTGGGTTTTTTTACTTAAAAAAGTTGATTGATTTTGATCTGTGATTAGATGTTATTATGGTCATGTTTATAGTTTTTATTGTTTTTTATGATTGTAATGTTGATGCCATTACGGAATATTACAATTGTATATGTCTTTTAAATGATTTTACTTGTGAATTATTGACTGCATGACTCTTTACTTGCATTTACATGTAACCAATCAATAGAAAAAGTATCATTATAATAGATTTATAAATACATGGAAAAAAGTTACATTTGTAGTTCATTTAAAAAATTGATTTTATAAACATTCACTAAACCTAGATCCTAGGTGTAGGTGACTATTATGGTGCCTAGGGTGACTTGGTTTTCAAATACCAAAGGGGTTAAATCAGGTTTGAAACTTTATATTGTTTAATGATAAAATAAGTGATATGCATTCAAATTATTAAAATAAATATTATGTTTATTTGAAAAAAGTTTTGTCAACCCTAATTTAGGGAGTTATCATTGTGTTTTTCTTGGTCGAGTTATGCAAAGATGAAATAACTAGGGTTTGATTATTAGTTTTGTTGAGATAGTAAGATGACTATGTTGTTTTGAAGGTTGAAGCTGGAAATTATTAGTCATGCTAGGAATTTTTGGGGTTATGACAAATTATTCTTGGGGTTTTATTGATGAATAAGGGTTCACCATGAAATTAAGGGTTTCAGGTGGCATGCAAACGACTGTGGAAATAATAAAATATAAAGGGATTTTTCAAAATTAGGATTCTGTGGTCGACAGAGGGGAGATGAAAGAGAAAGAAGGATTTCTTCTTCATAGTCAAGGAAGAAAACTTTCATAAAAAACATTCAAGAGGTAGAGTTATTATTTTGATTTAATGTAAAAATCTATGTTGATATTATACAATTTTTTGTTGAATGTTTAAAGGGTTTTTAAAATAGCAATTTTAGAATGTAAAATCTTATGAAAAATCAAGGATTCAACCCTATCAAAGGAGGAATATCCCCACATAATCAAATCACTGATTCGACATAAGTATAACATGAATGTGTGTGGTTAGGGTACCTGATGAAAATGAGTTTCTTTTGTGGATATTATTACATGGTTGTGTTGTATATTTAATTCGAACATTGATATGACTATGTTATTTTGTTTAATATACAACTGCGTATTAGTAAACAATGAATAGCTTAGAGACATTATTATGGTTATATGGTTCATTAGGTTATTTGAAATGAAAATGGAGTTTTCATGATTGCTTATATGGTTGTGATGTTTGTTCCATTTTTATATTGGAATAGTTGTGTGTATTAGCTTGAATGGAATGGTTGGGGTTAAATAGTTACTACCAAGTAAGTTAGGTTAATATAAATAAATTAGGGTTTTAAAATTTATCCAAGATTTATAGATGACTATGTTTAATTTATTTGATTATATATAACAAGGATAAGGTTATTTTGCAAAGGATTTATGAGTGTTGCATAGTTGTATGGTTTCACAGATTTTGTCATTTATTCCATGGCAGTTAAAAGGGATATAACTGGATTTATTGTTTTATGATAAACTATTGTGAGAGTGTTCACTGGAAAGAATTGGGTTAGTCTTTTTAGCTTGTGACTATTGTGTTGTTATTAAACTATGGGTTTGATATGCCTTAGATAACTGAGTTTGTTAATGTTGGCAGATTTGAGAGACCCGTATACAAATTTTAACACAGAAAACTTGATTGAATTAAACATGAAATCACAACAAGATATATACATCACGAGTTACCAAAAATATGGTAACTATCCAGCATGAATGGAGGAACCAATTATCTAAATCAACTTTGCATAACAGATTTTGTTAGACTTAAAAATAATGTAACACTAAATTTAAACCCTATGCTAACATTCCTACCCCCTTCCCACCCGCCCCTTATTACATTATTTTTACAAGCATCATATTCCTGATAGTTGACTTGCTCTCTGCCCTGTCCCGCCCCCCTCCCCCTTGCCCCCCTTATTTCAAATATTGTAAAAAGATTTACACTTTCCATGTAGCCTGCTCACTTTCTGAGGTGGTATGCCATCTTTGTGGCTTCATGGTCTTGGTGTCACATTGGTTTTTCCTTACAGGATTACCATTAACCTAGAAGTGACTGGAGTACATCTCTCTGCTTAATACCTTTGGTGGTTTCTTAGACTACCACAAACCCATATGGTTTTCTGCTATAGGTTGACCA
The DNA here is from genome assembly GCA_037957365.1 of Torreya grandis. Lineage (NCBI taxonomy): Eukaryota > Viridiplantae > Streptophyta > Pinopsida > Cupressales > Taxaceae > Torreya > Torreya grandis. The sequence continues at coordinate 634,666 of JARHVA010003482.1, read as the reverse complement.
TGACCTTGGAGGTGGTAGGAGGTCTTGATCACTTCAGTAGTTTCTTAGATTTCTACAAATCCTTTTTCAAGAACCAAGCACTACTTTAGTGCTTTTGATCCCCACAATGTTCTTCATCAGGAGGTACTAAACTAGAAAATATTGCTGAGTACTTTATTGAAAAACACACTACATAATAAAAATCACAACATGAAACAAACACACTAAAAAGTGTCATCATAGCCATGATGCGACCCCATAGTAGGCGACTCACGAGAGGATGCCAATTATCCTCCAACCTTCATGTATCCTTCATCCTCCAATAAAAAAATCTACCTACTCAACCAATATCTCAATGAAGCTCAATGGACATCACGTACAAATGATATTACATCTTTGAACAATTTTGATTTTTAACATTTTAAATAACTTATAAAATATGACTCTTGAAAAAATGACCCAATATAATTTATGGGCACAAAAATGACTTTATAATAAATTACATAGAAAACTATATGGAACTAACCTTATTAACATGGACCCAAATAACATTTAAAAACTAGACTACAACCTATATTTAATCTTTTGATGACCTATAATATCAATAGACCAACTACTAAAAAATGACTATACTATTAAAACACAGATTAAGTCTAAATTCACCTTGACGTATCTAAACAAAACATAGTGATGACACAAATCGTTAAAGGTTTATTTTCTGTTATCACTAGACTCTATACAAACTTGTAAAAAAGACAATACTATGAATATTACAAACTTTGACTAAACTCAAAATAGACTATAATACCTGACTCAGGAAATTCTAATTACACCTGTAGGTAGAATCGATAAGACTGCATGGAGAACACCTTTTAGAATGCAGAATGCATAATATTTTTACAATACACAACCGTATATACAACTGATGAAGTATATACTGATAGAACGTAGATTGATGTAAAAAATACCTTACGGGCATGGAGAGGTTAACAGGCCACATGAAAACTTGTCTCTGCATAGATCTTGATGACTTCACTGACCTTTGTTGATGACAAAATAATCCGTGCTTCTGTTGTGTACATGTATTGCAAAAGCCACTTTATAATTGCATAGACAACAAGTCTATGTAGAATGTCTCTTTTCTGTGCATTAATAATGGACTGTGCAACTACATCTAATGCACAACGTAGATTTGGCACACAAAAATAAAAGGATCGATGAGTTTGTAGCAGCTATTGAGCTTGACGCATGTAATATTTTTCTTATTATCAGCTGATACATTAATCAATGTATGCAGAGCAGATCCACGTGACAGTGAACAAATAACACAACCTTACAGAGCTCAAGCAGATTTGTGGTTTACATTAGCAAAGAAAAGACAGTGAATGGCGTGGGTTGAGTATGATACAATGACCTTATTGGAGATGCTTAAAAAATGCAACGAGCATAATATGAGTGCAGATCTGAATGTATGAAATGATTGATGCCTTTATAGACTGTAGAGCATCTTGGGAGATGTATAACGATCACATCAGAATGTAGAATGCATACACGGGTAAACATGCAAGTACGACACTACCCCACACATACTCTCATAGTCCCATAGCTTTAGCTGCTCTGATACCAGAGAGTTGGCAGATTTGAGAGACCCGTATACAAATTTGCACACAGAAAACTTGATTGAATTAAACATGAAATCGTAATAGGATATATACATCACGAGTTACCAAAAATATGGTAACTATCCAGCGTGAAGGGAGGAACCAATTATCTAAATCAGACTTCGTATAACAGATTCTATTAGACCTAAAATTAATGTAACACTAAATTTAAACGCTATGCTAACAGTTAATTTATGTTAAAGTTTTTATAATGGAGTTGTTATTGTATATTGATAGATTGGTTGTGTTGATTTTATGTTAAGCAATAGATAACGACTTAGCTGAGTAATATATAATATTATTGTAAGTTTTCTATTTGTCTTGAACATATATACATAGTAGTATGTGGACAAGGACATAAGTTATGAGTTGAACTGTCTCATAATGTTAAATAGCTGTGTGTAATATTATTAGATGAACAACTGAGAGTTGTTTAACTGACTGTGTTATATGTATGGATAATAACTAAGCTTAAACATTTATAAAAATAGTTGAAGGCGAATTTTGTAACGAACATAAATGTTTAATAAAGGGGTCAGATTCATGTTGAATAGTTTCCAGTGAGTTGTACAATATTGTACACAATAGATTATTCACATTAAAATTTTATGTCTTAATGCGTTCATTGGGACATTAGGTGTTGTATGGTGTTAATTTGAATTATAAATGTTGATTTAAAATTGAGTCAATGTTTTCTTAATTTAGGAGCTTAGGATAAAAGATTTAACTCGAAATATGTATGTATGTATGAGTTATACATAAAGACATTATCATATTGTAATGGATTAGTGTGTATGTGTGTGTTGGGGGGGAGGGGCGTGGTAGCGTGTGTGTGAGTGTGTGTGGGGTTATGAATTATACATAAAGACATTATCATATTGTAATGGCTCTTTGTGTGTGTGTGTAAGTGGACATACAAAGTATATATGTATATGTGAATAATTTAGTATGTACATAGATGTTTGTATATAGTGAATAAATTTATTCATATGAAAATCATGATGCATTTCATTAATTTATGATATATTTGAATCACTTATTAATTGATTGGAAAATAATTAATTGCTATTCAAATCAAATAAACATTATGGTTATAGTATTTGTTTAAAAGCTTGGAATTTAATGTGAATTTTCTAAATTATGTTTACTTTCATTATAATACCTATGAAAATGGTGATTTTACATAAATTCGTAAATACTTTAGCATCATAAATATTATTAGGGAACCAATTTGCTTATAATATTACCTATTTGAATAGATATTAGACTATATTGGAACTTAGGAATTATAATAACATGTTTCATGTTATTATTAGATAGCATGTGATTATTTTATGTTGTTTCCTTTGTATTTAAATAATGTGGTATAGTTATTAAATTTATATGAAAATCCATAGAATCTTGTATGTGATTTATTCAATAAATTTTGGTATTAATGACACTGAATATATACTTATGTGAGAAGGTTCTCACACATTTATCTAGAGTGATTAATACACAAAATAAATGAAATCCGATTGTGTGTATGTGAATATGTTTGAACTAGATGATCTTTAAACTATATAACAACTTTGACCAAAGTAATGTTTATAGTTAAACATTATAATTTCATTTGCTTGATTAATATGTATGTATGTACGATATCCTGTTAGAATATAATTCTGTATGATATGTTGCATGTTATGAATATATTACAACATATGGGTTCTAATTAAATTCTCGATAGCTACACTATTATCATTTATTCATTCGTGAAGGGAGGGCCATTATCTAGTCGGACGATTGTGTGAGGGACCTATAGTCCAGGGTTGGTGTGGTAAAGCACTCTAATGATGCTCTCCCTCTCTTTCAGTAGTTAATTAATAGAGACTTTACTCATCATTACATTTTATATATTAGCGAGTTTGTGGATACTCATTTTTTCTATGGAACAATGTATATATCTATATTCAATCTGATGTAATAACTTTGTACTATTGTACTAAGATTATATTTAAAATAACTAGTAGTTGGCTTCTCTTATTGTATAATTACATTATGAAAACTTTCAGCAGTTGGCTGAGATAATATTCAACAGATATAAAATTTGTGATGGATTTATTATGTAATATTTATTGAAGTTGTTATTTTGATGATTATCTAAATTAATCATCACCATGTGTTAAAATAAGATGTATTTAGTTAAAGATCAAATATCTTATCTTATTTGAGAATAATCTCATTTAGATTATTAATTTAAAATAAATAAATAAAAAATTACCTTTTTCAGATTAAACCCAGTGGGGTTCTAACAAATTTTGTCCATGCATTCTTGTTTTTTTGTGCATGTTGGTTTGGGTCAAACATTGGGTTAATGGCAAATGACCATTGGTGATTTTTTAAAGTTGTTGGGGATGGATGGGATTTTAGGTGCCATGCTAGCATGCACTAATTTTGTGCATGCTAGTTATAGTTAGCCTCTCATTGGACCTCACCATCAACTCACCTTAAAATATTTTATCAATTTCATGTTATTAACTTTTGTTGTAATTAAATCTGACCTAATAACATACATAAACACTAAACATAGACCCTTGGAAGAAAGGGCAAAGAAATAAAGAACATGCAAGTGGTGAAATATTTCAATATGCACTAGGAAGTGATGGTGAGTGGCGATGACATAGTATTTTATGTAATACCATATGTCAGGGAGGTATATTGTACACCAAACACAGATTCAGGGTAGTGGTTGGATTTTCATGACTTGCATTACCTATTGCAAATGGGTTTGTGGCTTATAGGTGGTGGCATTTTTGATTTGTTATTTTATATTGTTGAGGGTGGATGATGATGTCATGAAAGCTGATTTGATTGAAAGTTGACTCTAAGTCTGATGTGTAGCTTGAATCAACAATACAATGTCGTTAATGTGAGGACAGGACATTGAGCTCCCAGAGTTTATCTTATTGATTCCATTCGTCGATGTGACAAATATATTTCCACCTAAAAATAAAAAATTACATCTCTTTCAACGTTCCTTGCACCATCAAAGCAACTGCTAGTGTATTTTATATTTGCATGCATGTCTCCTTCCTCCTCGTGAAAGTAATAAGATATTACATTTCCACTCAATATGCAAAAAAATATTTGATCTCTAATAAGTAATAAAGTATTATAACACACTTTATACATATTTAAAATATATGGTAAAATGGCTAGCAAAAAATTAATGTTATTTAAATGTATTACATTATTAAGTTATGTAATCAATTTACTCTAATAACCCACCCCAAAAATATATATGTATTTTTCTAAATTTTAAATATATGATATTTAACAATTAACTAAAATTAAAGTATAATTAATTTAGTAGGTATACAAGAACTGAACCCATGGATATTTTATATAACTCTTTGTCGCTAAATATCTTCATGTTGTCATTTCTAAGTTTGACAAGTAAAAGAAGCACTAGCAATTTATGACATCTTTTTGTTATTATGTTGTAGGTTTTTTTTAGTGAATCCCATAGCGTATTTTAGTAATTTCATGTTTTATATTCTATCCATCACACAATAAACCAACTATGAAAATATTTTTCTCAACTTGACATTTATGTCATTGACACATGGCGTGTATGCATTCTTAAGTCATTGAAGGCCACAAAAAAAGTGTCGCTACCTTCCTCCACCACCTTAGCTCCCCTGTGTTAGCCTCTATATTAGAATTCATTGGTATTGTTATATATTGACAGTAATTAGGAATGGCAAGAAGCAAGTGATGTGTACAGGGCCATTGATAATTAAGCTTCACTAGTGGGTGATCATATGAAGATGTGTTTATTAGGTCTCTCATGACCTATAAAAGATGATTTCCTACGTTGTTTAGTTCTAATTGTTCTCAAATTTAATACATGAAAGATTTAATGTATTTATCGTGTATAACATTATTTATAGGTCTAAAATAAGTTCTTTATTTTATTAATTTAAGCTATGATGTAGTTACTTGCTTAGGTTGAAGGATCTTGTTGAAACCACTGATTTATTTCCAATTTTGGGTGTGGAACTTGATGTGATTCACTTAATGCTTAGATTTGAAAGAGGAAAAACTTTGAACTCTCCTTTAGGGAAATGTTGATTGTGAATAAGTAACTCCAAGTTGAAAAAATCTTTAAAAAATTATCTATCTTGAAAACATAAAAACTTATTTTTATCTTTTTTACTAATTCTTCCTTCCCCAAAACTCATATCATTAGAAAAACTTAGCTCTCCACATTCAAATTCCATACGTTCAACACAATCTCCAAATCATTTAGCACACAAAATTACTATATAAGAAGATCCATATTGGAGATAATAGCTACCAATAGTTCTTTCTTGGCCTCATCATCTTTTTAGTTGGGTATTTTATGATGTGTTTTCTAAAAGCTATGAATAGCTCACATAAAGGCTTTGCTATCTGTCCCATATTTGGTGCCACCTTTTAATGTTTTTATAAATCATCATAGTTTTTTGCAATGGTTTACAGGAACACTTGAAAAGATGCCAACCAATACCATAAGTATGAATTTCCAGGAGTAAGAGAAATCATCGGTACAAACACTATAAATGTAAATCATATTCTAAAATTCAACTTCAAAAATTACCCCAAGGGATAAAATTTCACCAACGTTTTCCGTGATTTCTTGGGTTTAGGGATATTCATCACTGATATAGAATTGTGTAAGTTGCAGAGAAAGACCACCAACTACAAATTTAGTACCTAGTCTCTGAGAAGCTTCACGGTGGAGACGGTGCAATGGGAGATTGAGGATTGCCTCATGTTTATCCTCTCAAATGCATGCAACACAAAGAGGCCTTTAGATTTGCAGGACATATTTAAAAGTTTGCATTTGACAATATTTGTAAGGTTGCTTTTGGGGTGGATCCCTACTAGAATCCAAAATATAATTGATACGGAAAAGTGACTCAATATTTGGCATATTCGACTATAGAATCCATGGAAGCGAACATTCTTTCTCAATTTTTTTGTTTAGTTCCAAATCCAATGAACTCAATTGCAGGTGATTGTCTGATTACAAATTGCTAGTCAACTTAAAATGGCAAATACTACTACAGGAGACAGCCAAACACCCACGTAATTGCATGGAATAAATGTGACACATCTATTAATAATTAGAAATGACTAATAATTGATAAGCCAAGGCTAAGTAATTGAAGGTTCTGTTTTATACGAATTTTTTTGGATATCAAAATCAAATAAATTATATATCATATTATAATAATATATATAAAATATGATTAATTATATTATAATATATATTAGATAACTATATTAACTATAATAATATATAATATTATAGTAATAATTGATATGTGTGTGTAAGGGTTGAAGGGTCCTTTTTTCTGGTAAAAGAAGATAAATAGAAGAGTAGAATGATTACAATAGGTTTACCATGGATTGGAGAGTAAAGTGCATGCAAAGAAGTTAACCAAAATAGGCAATTTTCCTAAAACCTAGATAACAAGTCAGCGAATAAGGTCACGGCTAGCAGAAAAAAAGCTCTGGATTCTAAAATGATACCCTAGCCCCTCAAAAGGCCCTTAATTAAAAGCCAAAGCCTCAACAAGGCTCGCCCTAGTGGTGGGGAGTAGGCAACTTCCTTCCCCTTAGAAAAAAAAAAGAATCAAGAGTCCATTGCAAACCACCATCAATGGCCTCCCAAGATTTCATTTGTACTTTTATAAGCTTCCATTTGTAGTTTGGCAGCCTCCGATCTCCTACCTTTATGTTTTGCAACACCACTATTTTCTTTTGCTAAAAGAGCCTTTATCAGGGAGAACCACTTTTTACTTTTGCTAAAAGAACCTTTGTTGAATGGAGGCCTAATGGCTCAAGGGAGGCAATGTCATTCTCTTCATTACTCAGAAATGACTCACTCAAATTCATCACCTCTTGCTCAAAGATTGCTCCTTCTTCCACTGATGCTTCAACCTTACTTTTCAGAACCACAGTCTGAGCGTGACTTTTGACTAAACCAATTTAATTCATCTCTTTAATAGTTAAAACATCAGACCCTTGCTTATGCTATTATATTATTAAGGAGCAGGTTCGCCAAGCATGGATAAGGACACAAATCTTGTTAGGAAACTAGATACAATGCAGTAACAAATGACCAATAAATAAAATACAAATTTCTAATAACAAAAATAATTCAACTAAACATGCATGAGACAAACACCAGAATTATGTAGTAAAACCATAGTATAACTAAGGAAACCTCCATAGTGCAAGATATCAGGCTTTATTAACCCAAGATGAATAGATATAAATACACTTAATTGGAAAAGCACCATTAGGATTTCTCATAAAAATAGAGTAGAAAAACATCAATAAGAATTTTCTTCCTAAAAATAAAATTTGGTGGAATTCATCTTCTGATAAATAGGAGTTTGACCTCCGTATGATAATAGTGGGGGAGCTTTGATTCCCCCTATCAAGGAGTGGGATATAAACCACACCGAAAATGGATCCAACAATTAACTCTATTATCACATATCTAACAATCTCTACCTTGATATCTTATCGACCAACTCATCACCTTTTTTGCAAGCCAAGAGAAGCCAAACACCATTTTAACTTCTCTAATAATACTAGTTTTGTGAACATATCAGTACTTTTTTCCTCTATGTGAACCTTTTCAAGTGCTACTTGTCTTTCATCAGTCACCTATCTCACAAGATGGTACTTTAGCACAATATGCTTTGTCCTATGATAAGCTAGATTCTTGGCCAAATAAATTATCATCCCCCTAGAACCCCCATGACAATAGTGGGGGGAGGGAGGGGTGTTTCCCTCCTCCCCTTGAAGAGTGGGCTATAAACTATGCTGCAAAGGCATCCAACATTTAAATTTGTTGTCATATATCTAACAAATCTATATAAAATAAACCCCAATAATGTTGATGTGGGATGAAAGAATGATGTTGGCCAAAGACTGAACATTAAGTTAGGAACCAACAACACTGTTTACCATTTCCATGATTGTATTCTTTGGATTCATAGGCAGAGAAGATCTTGCACTATCAATGGATGCTAAAGCAAGAATGCCTCCAAATACTAATTCTCTACTCTTCATATTGGTTTATTGGTCTAAATCATTATTCCCAATGTCAATTCAATTTCTTCAAGGTTGAATCCACCTACTAGAAATCTAAACAAACATTCTCCCAATTCAAAACTTTATAATTCAAAGGATGATCTAAAAGTTGATTCAAAATCAAGTTTCCTTTTGAAAAAAGCAGTGATACTTATCAAATCCTTTGAACGAATCATTTGACTATCCAAACCAAGACCATTCAATGCAATGTGGGGTGAAGTGACATAGAAGTTGAGATCAGTGGATAAGTAAGAATTGTTGGCAACAAATACAGAATACAAGCCTAGGTGGGCAAGATCAGAATAAAGATTTAGAAACTTACTAAAAACACTGAATACAAAGGAGGTAGAGGATAGACAATAAAATACTGATTTGCATATATTAATTGGTTACATCAACTGAAAAACTTACAACTACAGCTGTAACAAAACTCTTGCAAAAATGTTTCTATATTAACCTTCTTTGTTGCCTCCTATTGGTTGTTATACAACTCTATTTTTCTCCCTTTTTATGTTTCTAGTATCATACTTTGACTACTATCATGAAATATTCCTTTTTGTTGTTGTCCTCCTTTTTTGCCTTCACATTAACTCACATGTTACTGGTGTGTTGTATTAGATAAAACACAGAGAGTGAGAAAGAACTAGATTGTATTCAAAGTATACATCCATATCCGAACAATACAAGAATTCCTATTAAATAGGAAAAGAAATGAGCCACCTGAGAAACATGTAAAAAAGGTGGGTAAAACAACCAACATCGGCTAGCATGAAAATAGCTAATCTCGTTAAATAAACTAACCTTTTAACCCAAGTGGTTAAGGCAACTAACCATAGACTTATTAACTTAGTCAATAACCCAAGGTAAATACATAATTATGCTAACACCTTCCCTTAATGACAAAACCAAAAACAAGACCAAGTTTATCTTTGAATTTTATGAACTTGTCTGTACCAAGTGGTTTGGTCATTATATTAGTTGGCCGATCTATAGTGGGGTAGTAGAAGAGATTGATGTCTTCATTTGTAACCAACTTTCAGATGTAATGATGGTGAACCTCAATGTGTTTGGTACTAGTATGGAATACTCGATTCTTCACCATCTTCAAAAGACTCTGGTTGTCATAGAAAATCAAAGTAGGCTTTGATGACTCAAACTGAAGATCCTCCAAGATTTTTTTTACCTACATAGTTTCACAACCTCCACTAACCACAACTTTATACTTTGCTTTGGTTAAAGATAATGACACTATAGTTTGTAGTTTTCTCTTCCATGAGAAAACTTATAAACTAAGAGTGAACACATGGCTTGTTGTAAATTTTATTGAATCTACTAATCCTGCCCAATCAGAGTTAGAATATCTTGAAAGATCAAAATCTACAGCTTCTCATATAGTATGCCAAAGTCAAGAGTACCTTTGACATATCTTAACACCCATTTTATAGATAACCAATGTACTTTCTATGGTTTAGAGATGAAATGAGATAGAAAACTCATTGCAAAACAAATATCTGGTCTAGTGGTAGTGAGGTAAATGAGACTACCCACTAGCTACCAATACACTATTTCATTGATCGGAGATGAAGCAATGTCAGTTAAAATTTTAGATTCAGATTCCATAGGTGTGTGAGTTAGATCACAATCCATCATTCTAAACCTTTCCAATAATGATTTTGCATACTTATTCTATGAGATGAATACAACACAATCACCTTGTCAAAACTCAACACCTAGACAATATTTCAATAGTCCTAAGTCTGTCATGTCAAAAATAAAATAAATATCATCTTTCATTTTCTAAATGAGATTAACACACTCCCAGTATGGTTAAATCATCAACATATATAATGAGAATTAAGATATCATTACTTGACACCTTTACACAGAGAGTTGGTTTAGAGTTACACTTTTTAAAACTAGACTCCCTGAGGTATGTATCTATCTTCATATACCAGGCTCAAGGAGCCTACTTAAACCCATACAAGGACTTGATCAACTTGCAAATAAGATGTTCCTATTCAGGAACCTATAAACCCTATGGTTGAACCATGTAGACTTCCTCCTCCATATCTCCATTCAAGAAAGCACTCTTGACATCTATTTGATGCACCTGCCATCCAAACTGAGCAGCGATAGCAACAATCAGATGAAAAGTTACCATATTTGTAGTAGGAGTAAAAGTATCTTCATAATCAACCCCTTCCTCTTGTGCATAAAATTGTGTAACAAGTTTGACTTTGTGTTTGTCTAAGGAATGATTTGCTTTGCATTTTACCTTGTAAATCCATTTACAACCAATGGATTTCTTTCCTGGTGGTAGCTCCATGAGCTCTCAAGTCTTGTTTTTAATCAAGGAATTATATTCCAATTGCATGGTTGATTCCCACTCATGCTTCCCTTTTGCATCTAAAAAATAATTAGTCTCAAATACATGTGAAACAATAGTTGTTAGATAAAAATTTTCATGCTCACCTTTATTACCAAACTACTTTCCTGATCTTGATCTTCTTCCTTCTACACCTTGTCTCAAGTCTCCTTCCTTTAGTGCTTCCATAGTGGCAGAATAGCACTTTGGCTTCTTTGGTTATTCTGATGGAACCTCACAATGACCTGCATCAATTCCCTCCCTGGAAAGTGATTCCACTGATGAACTAGAATCATCCTCAACTTTCACACCATAACTTATAATAGAATCATTAAAATAAAATAATGACACAATATCTGAAACTATACCAGTTGCTGTGAAGTATGACATTTGTTCATTTACTATGACATCTCTATTTACCATAACTTTATTAGTAGAAATATCAAGTAATCTATAGGCTTTGATTGCTCACTGTACCCAACAAACATGTATGCTTTACTTTTTGCATCCAAGTTACTTCTCTTTTTACTAAGAATAACAACACAAGCTATGCAACCAAAAATTTGAAAGCACTTACATCTAGAATTTGACCTGACCAAGCCTCCTATGGAGTCATATTCTCCAATGCTTTTGTAGGATTTTTTTTGTGGATGTACACTATCATATTCACTACTTCTACCCAATATCTATTTGGGACATTTCTGCTTTGGACCATACAATGAGCCATGTACATCACCATCCTATTTCACCTTTCCATAACTCCATTTTTCTATGGAGTGTAAGGGGTAGTGTACTATCTGTATATGCCTTTAGTGGCACAAAAATCCTTGAATTGTTTTGAGATGAACTCACCCCCATTATCTATTCTAAGAAATTTCATTGATCGTCCTACCTGTTTTTCAACCATAGATTTGCAAGTAAGGAAGTTAGAAAAAAAATTAGATTTATTCACTGAAAAATATACCCACTTTTTCCTAGAGAAATCATCGACTAACAATAGAAAATAATGGGCTCCAGAAGGGGTAGGTGTCTACATTGGACCATGCAAATCTGCATGTACCAAATCCAATCTCCCTTAGCTCTTGAAGCTTTACCAACATCAAGTAGATGTCTAACTTGCTTCCCCAATTGACATCTAGTACATACATGATGACTATCCCAAATATAAGGAATCCCCTTAACCATCTTAGTCTTTCTCAATGTATTCACTTACTGAAAACTCAAATGCCCATATCATTCATGCCATAGTGAACTTATGCTATTAACCGCTGCAAGTGCACTTTCTTTTGCTCTCTATGGATCTGCAAGCTTATACAAGCCTTTCTCACCAATCCCAACAACAATACTATTTTTATCTCTGGTAATGACTAAACATTGTTGTCCTTGAAACTTTACAACAAAATTAGATTTTTAAGTGATCTCACTAATGGAAAGCAAATTTTTGTTCATATCAGGCACATACCTAACATTTTTAAATGTGTACTAAATTGCACTATTAAAACTGATCTAAACATTACCGTATCCTTTCACAAAATGAGTCCTACCATCTCTCAAAGATATAGATTCATTATTATTGTCATTTTCAAAAAAAATTCACATACAAATCTTTATGGCATGTATAATGGTGAGATGCCCCTGAATCAAAGTATTAAGCTCGATCCACTACAAAATTACCACTAGAATCCATGAAAACAAAATTAGGATATGATTCCTCACCTTCACCTTCAGCTACAGTTGCATGATGAGCTTTCTTTCTAGGGTTAGCCATATCTTCTTGTCTTTTCCTACAATCTTTCTTAAGGTGACCAGGTTGCTTATAGTAAAAATATTTCCACTTAGATCTCTTATTAGAACCACTTACTTGTGAAGTTTCTATTAGAGAACTAGTAGTTTTATCAAACTGCTTACCCTTTTCCTTGATGAAAAATGCACTCTCTATAAAAGTAGATGTAGAAAAAATTGTCTGCACCTGCTGTCTCTCCTTCTACAATAACAACATGGAATTTTTTTCAAAATCTAAAATATGCATCTCAACAATCATGTGCAAGGACTCCACAAATGACTCAAATGAAGATGAAAGATTTTGCATAACCACAACAATCAAATCTTTCTCATCAACAGGGTTTTGCACATCCTTCAACTGATCATTGATGTCCTTGATCTGTAATAAAAACTCAAAAATGGAGCCACCTTCCTACATCTTAGTATAAAATATTTTTTTTTATAAATATAATACCCTATCGACTTCAGACGACTAGTATTTAGAAGACTAGTCCACAAAACTAATGTAATGGTCGCATTTTTGACCTCTGAGATTAGATTATCTGCTACTGACAATTTTAACAACATAAGAACCTCACGATGATGTTTATCATAGTCATCGGTACCTGTGGCAGGCCTTTGATTTTTATCAAGCACTATTTGATCAAGATATTGATATTGACATATTGTTAAAATCTTGTGACTACAAACTAAAAATTTTGCCTATCAATTTTTGTGAATCTGGTAACAAGAGGTGTTGTAAACTAGCCATTTTGACCTATTTAAAAAAAAAATACAAATACCAAAAAAACTATAATGACTTTACATAAAATTCCTCCTACCCACTGATTCAAATTACAAACTGGTAATACCTCTAATTTTTAGCAAAAAACTCAACATCATTTGAGAAATTTTAAACTTTGTCTTTAAAAACACTAAAAAATAGACAAAAACAATTAAATAGGGAGAGCTACAACTCTAATTTTAAAAATTCCTTTTCCACCAATATCCAAATTAAAAACCTAAGAAATGGTGAAATTTTCACCTTCTAAAACTTTTTCGAGATAATTAGTCACTAGTAAGTCCCCAATAACCCTTATAACCTAAAGTTTTAAATTATTTCAATTAAAAAAATTAAAATTAATTTAAATAATAAAACTTTATATTAATTTTTTTATAAAAATAATCATTAAATCAAAAAATTGTCATACCTACAAAACTTCAGATGCAGATTCCAGGAGAAATACTCAGCCAAATTAAATTTCGTTAGTTCCTATCATCTTGTCGCAGAAAATAGAAAATTTTAGACCTCTCACTCACCAAAAATAGTGTCCAAATTAAAATCTGGTCTCTTACCCAAACCATACTGAAATGACAACCTAAAAACTTCAAATGCAATTTTTGGACAAAATACTCAACATAATTTAATTCCGTCTAATCTAGTAGACAAATTTTGAGCCAAAGAATTTTATAAAAACAAGAATCATAAAAAACAATGCTCAAATGAATTTTTAGGATTTTTCTCCAAGTTAAATGGCTGGTCACAGGGAAAAAATAAATTTCTTCCTCTCACGGCTCTCCATTGAGTGCTTCACACTCCTCCCTGATAAGACTGTCCTCTCTTGCTTCACAGGCTTCCTCCCAAGCTTCCTAAACCACAAGATCTGATTACCATATTATATAAGATATAGAGAGTGAGAAAGAACTAGATTGTTGTCACAACATACATTCTATATCTGAACAATACAAGAAGACCTATCAAATAAGCAAAGAAATGAGCCACCGAGAAACATGTGAAAAGGGTGAGTAAAATAACCAACGTCAGCTAGCATGAAAATAGCTAATCCCATTAAACAAACTAACCTCTTAACCCAAGTGGTTAAAGAAATTAACCATAGACTTATTATTTTAGTCAATAACCCAAGGTAAATACATAATTATGCTAACATGTTGTTCTTCTCTGTTGCTATTTTTTTCTTTTACCCTTCACTTTATTATCTAGGCTCTATGCTCTGCTCTTCTCCTAACTATTGCTATGTCAAGAAATCTATAGGTGGTTACTCTACTTTATGACTATTACATGCACTTTTGCTTCTTTCTTCTTTTGACTGCTACTTCTATGCTAATGTAATCTCTACCCCTTGCTTGCTTTTTTTTGTCACATTCTTTTTATCTTATACCGCTGAGCTTCTTACCTACCACCATTTTCCCCCAAACTCTAAATGGCTCCAAAAAATTCAAATATAAACTACTTTAATAAATATGGTCACTAAGGGGGAGCTCTAGAGATGATATAGGGGTAGGTGAGGGCAAGAATAATTTATTTTAACAAGAAGCATGAGGTGGAGAAATGGATTTGCAGCCATCTAAAGGAGAGGGAATATGACTAATAGTGTGGAATTCAGATGTTTCATCCTAGAAACATTTATGATTTTGTATCATGTTTTTTCCATCTCAATTATTAAGAAGACCTGGGACCCATGCTATAAGTGTAGTTGACACAAAGTGTCCAAGTTGGTTGCATTTAAAGCAATGAAATATAAGGCCTTCAAAGTTCAAGAATTGGATCCAGCTGCCCTCTGATGATACCAACTTGATCAAATGCACGACATGTTTAGAAAGGTCGACCATTGCATAGATATGCACGATATTCTTTTGGGAAACAAGTGGATCATCATCAATTTTAGTGAAGTGTCCAATTTTAGAAATTGATTGTTGAAGCAAGAAATGATCTCTCAACAATGGAGTAAAATTATATAGCTAATCTAAATAGGGAAAAAGGTAATAATTGCTAAAGATGGATCAAATAATGGATGCCAGAGATCATGAAAACACCATGCTTCTAAAAAAAACTGGGTCCTTTTTTCTAAACATGCTCTTTATCATCCCTAAAAGAGAAATGAACGAGAATGAAACCAATACCTAACATTGTAATTTCAAAAGTAGGCATCTGGGGCTAGGTAGATTTCATCCAAGTGTTATTTTTTTTAACACATGGTCACTTCTAAAAAATTGAAAGACCAGAGTGTTAAGCACACACTTATACTAAGAGGAGGAGGTGAATCAGTATAAGTTAATCTTTCACTTAATAACCATAACAACACCATTCACATAAGTTAACATAATTAAGAAACAAGATTTATGTGGAAACCATTTCTAGGAATTAAACCACAATATAAAATTCTCTTACAAAATTTGTAGGCACCAACCTAGTGGAGACACAAATCCCCACTATATAAAGGTTTTGTACACACCAACCTACTGGAGACATCAATCCCTATCACTGAGTACCAAATCAACAAGAGACACCAATCTCTTTAATATGAGGCACCAACCTCTAACCCAATAAAGTCATTTATTTTTGAGAATAAATCTCCTTCAAAATTTGCCTTGAATGATGTTCTAATATTTTCTTCTCCTCAAATATACTAGTGTTTATATGATGTATCTTATATTCTCCACACTCAGAAATCTACTTTTACTAGACTGATTTGACATTTTTTTTGCTTGTCAAATTTAATCCCATCTCATCTTCTTTATATACCATTCTATGTGCCTCTTTACCCAAGAGTGGCGATCCTACAAAGGGGGGTGGACTCATTAAATCACATTTAATTTATTTTTAAATCCCCCAAGAGGGGCAACTCCATGAAAAGATATGCCTTCTTCCAAGGTGGTGCTGATCAAGGCAAGGATCGACTAATATATTAATAAAAAATTATTTTCCATATTAGATGAAAATAAATGGAGATCTACCAATGTATATTATTGACAACAATATTGTTCATATGCCTTTGACATCAATGAAAATATTTCCAACAATCTTTCCCTTTATCATTGATAGCAAACCTGTAAAGAAATAACCTGTGAATGCAACGAGAACATAGTTCTCCCCCTTGTTGTGATTCTCCCCCTTTTTATAACTCTTCCCATTTGACATCAATGGAAAATGGATTTTCATTATACTTCCATCCAAAAATAAATCATGATAAACATCCATGTCATATTATTCAACATCACCACAATTGAATGATTATCTTTCTGCTCTTCCTTATCATTTTGCGTAAGGACTTCTTCTTCTCTCATTTAATCTCCTTGAATCTGATCAAATCTAGGCTCTTTGACATCATCTACATCCATCTGGATTATTTATATCTGCTCAAATGTTAACTCCTCTTTTCTGTTTCCTTCAAGTCTTGAGGCAAATTGCTTCTCTTCATGCTTAAGTCTCATTTCTTGGATATTTTTCAACCATAGTGTGTGCATTCAAAGATTCATTGTTTTTAATAGTCCTAGAAGCTTATTCCTTTGGTCAATAAATGGTAGCAAGAAGTCATAATCTCTAAAAAATTGATTTAAATCATCTTCAAAACCCTCCCAAAGAGTGATTGTGAAAGCTTTTGGTGAGCCAAACACAAATACAACAAATGCCCTGATAATATGTTATCATCCAATATTATGGGCAATGAATATCTAGTTCCTTCAATAAACTTCTTGCTAGCTTCATATGCAAGAGTAAAGGCATGCAACCTCTCATCATCTAAGATCTGAGCATTTAAAAATATTGCACAAGATTAGTATATCAAACAATCAGTCATGTATTTTAATCACATCCTGCAAAAAGTGGTTCTTCAATAGACATCCAAGTCTCTTCAAGTTTTTCATGCTCATATCTTAGAACATCAACTTTTTCATGATCATCTTTCTCAATCTTCTGTCCAATCATATCTTCTTTCTCTCTCTAATATTATGTGATACTTCATCCTTTAAGCTATCTTTTCATCAAAGCTAAAAGATAATGCAATGATTAGCTCCCCCTATATTTGTACTTCTTCTTATGAGCTTAGTGATACCTCTTGTGCATGAAATATAGTTTGCGCAAGCATAGGTCTCTCCTTATTTTATTTCTCTTGCTTATTTTTACATACTTTTAAAATTTCTTCCTTTTGTTTACTCATGGCTTCCACTTTCATATTCTGCCTAGGAAGTTTCATAAAACCACTTTTAAAAAAGCATGATATATGTCCATAGTTGTTGTAATTATAGCATATGACATTGTAATATACTAGAGGAGAAAATGAATTATAGTTCTTATTTGAAAATCCATAAATAATTCTATTCTTGTTCTAACCAAAATGTATTTAACACATCCTATAGTCTATTGCTTTATGACCAAAGTGATTACGTGAAAAATAACAAGCAAAGAAAGAATGTTGGAACCTAGTCATGTGTGTCTACCTGGAGGAAAGGATTTTATGAATTTGTCCTTGTTATCTTTTGGATGAGTGCCTATTTTTTGTGGTACTTGATACTCTTTCTTCTTATTGATAGAATTTTTGAGAACATCTGCATAGCTTTTTGTCTTTTCCTCATTTGCCTTCTTTGGTGGCTCTTTGTGATCTTTATTAAACATCTGATTTTCTTTATATCCAAGATTAGTATTTATAAATGGTGACCTCTTCCCATATATGATATCATCTAAGATCTTGGTGCTATTCTCAAATTTGAGGCTTATATTTAGTTTAGTGGTTATTTTCTCTAGTTCCTTTCTCAAGGAAACAATTTTAGACTCTAGCCTCTCACAATTTTTATTTTTTTTGTTTAATTGTATTCTCACCTCCTCTTCAATCCTTTTTGCTTCTTCAAGTTGAATCTTGAGGTTGATGATCATATTTTACAATTCCTTAAGACTTTGTGACATTTTTTACTTAGATTCACATACCTTTTGAAGCTATTATTTTTGTTTCAAGTTCTTCTTAAGTTTCTTGATTTCACTTAGGGTATAAATGAGTTCTTCTTCCAAATCTACTTCTCCATCTATTTTGGCATTCTCTTCCCCTTCTGACTCTTTTTCTTATTTTTATTTGTCTTCACTTTCCAAGATATTATCTTCTATTTCTATTTCCATGAATAAGGTCTCTTATTTATCGCTAGTGGAGAAACTCTATTTGGATGATCTACTTTCCTATATGGAATAGAGGATTTTCTTGTGCTTGTGAAATCTCTTCTTTTTCTCATCACTATTTTTATTTTATTCATATGGGCAGTTGTCCATAAAATGCCCTACCTTTCCACAATCAAAGCATTTAAAAGGTAACTTACCTTTGTACTTGATGGATCCTTTCTTCAGCGTCCTCACAAAATAAGGTTCTTCTTCATCTGATTCATTATTAGAACTATTGCTTGGCTCAGGTTCTTTATTCTTCATTTTCTTTGAGGTTTTGAAGGCTTCCTCTCATTTAGATGATTTCTCTTTTTTGATCCTCATTTCATATGTTGTGAGGATCCCATGCAATTCATCCATCATTAGAGTATCTAGATTTTTTATTTCTTCGATGGTGGAGACTTTGGCATCAAATTTCAAGGGAAGAGAACTTAATACTTTTTTTACAATCATTGCATCTTCAACCTTTTCTCCAAGACCTCTGATAGTGTTAACAATTTCATTCACACGAATCAAATAGGTCACAATATTTTCATCTTTCATCTTCAAACTTTTGAATTGTCTTTTATTTGCTTGAATCTTAGCTTTCTTAACATTGTCATCTCCTTCATAGATATTCTTAAGTTTGTCCTAGATTTATTTCATTGATTTATAATGCATCACATTGACAAACTCTGATTCAGATAGACCACACAAGATTGCATTCATAGGTTTTTCATTATTCTCATTGGCCTTATTTCCATTCTGATTTGTTGGTGGAGATGATGGAGCAGTATAACCATTTACTACCGTTTGCCAAATATTGAAGATAAGAGCCATTAAATAGGTTCTCATCTTTATGCTTTAGAATGCATAGTTTATTCCATCAAACAATGGAGCTCTGTTTGAGAAAAATCCTTCTTGACCGACCATTTGTGCTCTTGAAATCTACCTTCTAGTGGTTAAACTATTTTTGATGGAATTCGCTCTGATACCAATTATTAAGCACACACTTATACTGAGAGGGGGGTGAATAAGTATAAGTTATTTTTTATTTAAAAAAACTAAATAACCATAATAACACCATTCACATGAGATAACACAGTTAAGAGAAAAGATTTACGTGGAAACCCTTTCTGGAAATAAAACTAAAATATAAAATTCTCTTACAAAATTTATAGGCACCAACCTACTGGAGAAACCAATCCCCACTATACAAAGATTTTATAGGCACCAATCTACTGGAGATACCAATCCCCGTCACTGAGCACCGAATCAACAAGAGACAACAATCTCTTTAATATGAGGTACTAACCTCTCCAATATGATGCACCAACCTCTAACTCAACGGAGTCTTGTTGTCTTGAGAATAAATCTCCTTCAAATCCGCATTGAGTGATCTTCTAATATTTTATTCTCCTCAAATATAACGGTGTTTGTATGATGTATCTTCTATTCTCCACACTCATAAATCTATTTTTATTGGACTAATTTTATATTTTTTTTGCTTGTAAAATTTACTCACCTCTCATCTTCTTTATATACAATTTCATGTGCATCTTTATCCAAGAGAGGCGATCTTTCAAAGGGGGTCAACATCATTAAAAAACATTTAATTTATTTCTAAATCCCCCAAGAGGGGTGACTCCATGAAGAGAGATGTCTTCTTCCAAGGTGGTGTTGATTAAGGCAAGGGTCGACCAATATATTAATTGAAATTTATTTTCTATATTGGATGCCAATAAAAGGAGGTCGGCTAGCTTTACGTGGAAACCCTTTCTAGGAATAAAACCAAAATATAAAATTCTCTTATAAAATTTGTAGGCACCAACCTACTGGAGAAACCAATCCCCACTATACAAAATTTTTATAGTTACCAACCTACTGGAGATACTAATCCCCATCACTGAGCACCGAATCAACAAAAACACCAATCTCTTTAATATGAGGTACTAACCTTTCCAATATGATGCACCAACCTCTAACTCAACAAAGTCTTGCCTTCTTGAGAATAAATCTTCTTCAAATCTGCCTTGAGTGATCTTCTGATATTTTATTCTCCTCAAATCTATCGGTGTTTGTATGATGTATCTTCTATTCTCCATACTCATAAATCTATTTTTATTGGACTAATTTTACATTTTTTCTGCTTGTAAAATTTACTCCCATCTCATCTTCTTTATATACCATTTCATGTGAATCTTCATCCAAAAGAGGCAATCCTTCAAAAAAGGTCAGCATCATTAAAACACATTTAATTTATTTTTAAATCCCCCAAGAGAGGTGACTCCATGAAGAGAGACGTCTTCTTCGAAGGTGGTGCTGATCAAGGCAAGGGTCGACCAATATATTAATTGAAATTTATTTTCTATATTGGATGCCAATAAAGGGAGGTCAGCCAGCATACATCAACGACAACAATCTTGTTCATACACCTTTGACATCAATGACAAAATCCCCCAAGAGAGGTGACTCCATGAAGAGAGACGTCTTCTTCGAAGGTGGTGCTGATCAAGGCAAGGGTTGACCAATATATTAATTGAAATTTAT
This sequence comes from Torreya grandis, assembly GCA_037957365.1. Taxonomy (NCBI): domain Eukaryota; kingdom Viridiplantae; phylum Streptophyta; class Pinopsida; order Cupressales; family Taxaceae; genus Torreya; species Torreya grandis. Next base: position 613,293 of record JARHVA010003482.1, on the reverse strand, counting down.
TTTCTATATTGGATGCCAATAAAGGGAGGTCAGCCAGCATACATCAACGACAACAATCTTGCCAACAATCTTGTTCATACACCTTTGACATCAATGACAATATTGCCAACAGAGAGATCTCTTTCTCGTCTCTTTTTTCGATGCTTGGAGGCAGTCGTCACTGATTAGAAACTCAGGTATCTCCTTGGAAAAGGTCACTTAAACATGGCAAATAGAGACAGGAGCAAACGGCTCCTCCTGTGGACTAACAGGGTATGAAGAAGGAATATTTTGCTCCAGGTCCCGGCGGAGGATGTTTCCATCAACCATGTCGTTAGCTTCCACTGACTTAGCTGCATTTGCCTAAACTAACCCACCAGGGAGAGGATGTTGGACCAGAGTAAAGGCAGAGAGAGGATGGGTTTTGAATAAGTGTAGCTTAAAAAAATCAGTGTAATTGTGGTAGGGACTGGACACTTTATGGTAATCCTTGAAGATTAGGACCTCAACTTGGCTCGACGAATCATCTTTCTCTTCTTCAGTATTTTTCTGTAGTCAGAGTTCCCTAGTATGGTATAATCCATCTCAAATGGAATGCTTCCGCTGAGGACCACCTACTGCACACCAAACTCCGCTCGTCGTTGCTCTACTCACCGCCACTTTATTCCCTGTAGCTCTGCTTGCCTCAACACCACTCGCTCCACTCGCTCTGACAGCTCTGCTTGCTCCGCCTGCTCTACTCTCTATCGCTCATAATATTATATATTAGCAGTTTCCCCATGTAAGGAACGCTGGAAGTGATATGTCTAGATATATTATTTATTATAAATATAATCAAATAAATATAATCAAACGAAGAGTAACAAGGAGCTAAAAATACCATTTTTTATATCTTTATTAAGAAACATTAAACTTTTTGTAAATGAATGGGAAGAGGAATGGCACTCATTTTTTCTTCCTCTACCTTTCATATATATATATATATATATATATATATATATTTTCATTCTATCATAGTGGTTAAAAGAGAATGAAGGGTTGATAAACAAGTCAGATAGAAGACGCACTCTTGAAACAACATTGAAGTTCAACCCCTGACAGTCAATGTTGCCAATATCTATTGTTGTTTTATAAAGAATCATCTCTTATTATTTATATTTGGTTAGATCCCATGCCAATCTGATAGTCAATTGATGACGATTGCCCTATGTAACAGAAGGAATTGGAACATGTGTTGGGTTGGTAATATGCCATGGGGGACTAAAATATTTCTCAAAGGCAACAACAATATAAGAATAGCCTTGTTGAGTCCACTTGAGAAGGGTCTTCCCAAATCAACGTATCCATGTTGGGCATATTTTGTAACCATAAAAATACATGTATGTGTGCAGATCCTTTATGTTGTCATTCAAACTTGATGTTAAAAATATAAATCACTACATATGTTTCCACAAGTTTTTAAATACAATACAAAATACATGTTAAATATCAATACATTTACCAATAATCCTTGTTATGGAAATGTTTATCTAATATTTCTTCATAGAAGATTGAAAATATCTTATCCATGTATGCAGATGCAAGATGTGGATTTGCAATCAGTTTTTTGGTTCTCCAATGATCACCGTTGTGTGGGTGAGCTAGAATGCCACCTAGCATGACTTTATCTAGGTTTGGTCGCTTGCTTTGGTCACTTGGTCTTTGTTGCACTCAAGGTGAAGAACAATGTTTGGGATCCCAATTGTGTGATCATATCTATTAGTTCACTTATGCACTTAGACCAAAATGACCGTGTATCTCTAAGTGGTGTTCCGAAATGCATTTGTTGATCTACAATAGTATCATCAGGTAATTTTGTTATATGTTGCCACAAGTCTAAAATAGTTATTTTAAAATTGTCCTCATTGTTCTTTTTTTGTGAGTACTGCTGATGTTCCTTGTCTTCGATGGAACATGATTAGGTTCAATAAGTAGCATAAACATGGATTGTTTCCAAATTAGTTATCATGGTATCGAAGTAGGTGCATATCATATTCATGTAATTGGACTTTCATATTACGAGGTTGTTGATACATGCAAACACCTATTGGGAAAAGATAAGGGAATGTCATAGAAAACAAACCCTCTGTGTTATATTCATTGATAGGTGACCTACTATCATCTGGCCAATCTATTAAAGATGGCAGGTTACTATTGGTATTATTTACATAATCTCTTATTTAGTCTACTTCTTTTCATGAATTTTTAAAATATGCTACAAAAGATGAATGGTCATAACTATTTGGAGTCATAGTTGCATCTTTGTCCATATTTTAGTCTATAATATTGATTTGCATGTCCTCCATGTCTATAATAATACAACGAAGCACATATGGTATGTCAATAATTTTAGATGGGAGTGCAACAATTGCTTCATATTCAAGTTAAACATCTCTATAATAGGTGCCATTCTCCATTTTGTATTATAGTGCTTGTAGGACAAGTGTTCTACTTAAAAAACAATTGTATGATATGTTTTCTAAGTCAACTCTTCTTATCACCAAAATGTTAAGATATTTGACTTGACATAACAAAAACATAAAAATAAAAGAGATACCCTGAGGAAAGCTCATAGTGTGATCACTATATTTGTATTATCCACCACTTGCATGGGTTACTTTCAAGATTGGATTAACTTGTGCAATGAGCATTTCCTGAATGTGAGGTTAGAAAGAACTTCAGGTTGCATACCTGGGCCCATGTTATTAAAAGTAGAGAAATGATGTTCTTTTTTTTGTAATACAATGACAAGTGTGTTAACTATGAAAAATCCTTGTTTTAATATATGGATAAAGTTTATTATATATGAAACATGTATGTATGGAAGAAATACAATCTATCTATTCATGAAATTTCTTGTGATGTTGTTCAATAGAGAGATCACAAGGTGGAGGGTCATTAGCTGTTTTTTATTTATGATAATTTATTCGATGACAAAGATTTATTTCATCCTTGTGCAGTGCATAAGTCAAAATTTGTAAGTCTATTATTCTGAATTAGAAATTTCCCTTAATATGCTCCCCAATGATATATCTAACAATCTCTATATTAATTCATGTGAAATAATATATATTACAATATAAAAGAGATACACTTGTGCCATATACAAAGTTTTATTGAATACACATGTATTAGTTCAATCAATTAAGCAAATGCAATATTAATAAAAACTCTAATCAACATAAAACATGTTAAATATTTATACACACTTATTAAATTAAGTATTCAAGTCAAAATTTTGAATGTTTACATATTTTGTCATGCTATTGAATTAGTATTTTCTAAGTTAATATTTCAATGGGACATTTTTAAAATTATATGTAAGTCGATATTAATTGTAATTTATTACATTAACCTATGTTGTTATTTATTAGTTAAAGGCATGCACTTACTTTGAGCATGTATAGAGAATCCAAGGGACCATTTAATGATACAAACAATAATCTCCATACTAATTTATATGAAAATATAATACTATATAGAATAAATAGACATGTGCCATATAGTAAGTTTTCACAAATACACATGTATTAGTTTATTAAATTAAACAAATGAAATATGTATTAGTTTTCAATGCAATATCTCATCGTCATGGCAACACCTATTGGGAAAAGATAAGGGAATGTCATAGAAAAAACCCTCTATGTTATATTCATTGATATGTGACCTACTATCATTTGGCCGATTCATTAAAGATGGTAGATTACTATTGGTATTATTTACATAATCTCTTATTTAGTCTACTGCTCTTCAAGCATTTTAAAAATATGCTACAAAATATTAATGGTCATAACTATTTGGATTCATAGTTGCATCTTCATCCACATTTTAGTCTATAATATTGATTTGCATGTCCCCCATGCCTATATCAATACAGTGAAGTGCATATGATATATCGATAAGTTTAGATGAGAGTGCCACAATTGCTTCATCTTCAAGTTAAAATTCTTTATAATAGGTGACATTCTCCATTTTGCATTGGAGTGCTTGCATGACAAGTGTGTGTGTGTGTGTGTGTGTGTATGTGTACATACATACATACATATAATTTGTACACTAATTTGAAGTTTTTCATAGTGTTCCTTGCTCGATGCTTGAATGCTTGACTTCCAACCTTTCCAAGCTATATTTACCCTATTATTAATGCTACATTATTAAATACTTCAATCAACCCATCAAAAAAAATCATTTAATCAACATTAATTTGGCATGGTGAAGTGGCATCGGTAAGTTTTTAAAATAGCAAGGTAGTGATAGGTCTTTCTAGTTTGCCACAACTATTTATTATTATTTATTAAAGACACAATATTTTATTTGCAACTATATTGTACCCATTCACTTATAATACTTACAATATTTATTGATGACATCAAGATGGTTTCAATCACGTACTTTCACATGCCCTATTATATGGCATGGTATGTATCCTTATTGAGGTTTAAATTATTTCTAATCATGGTATCCTAGCTCAGGTTTATGCCCTTACTATTGGTAGACATGATTGGAATGGCATCTTTAGATGTGATGGTGAATCTATACTGTTTCAATGACAATCGATACACCTCCGACATAGTTATTATTATCAATATGTTTAATAATATATTAAATTACTAATAATTACTAATATATTATATTATATTATTTATAATAATATTATAAATTTATAAATAATATATCATTCTATTATAATTCTAAATATATATTAAAATATTAATATCTATATTTAAATATCATAATAAAAATGTCAAATATATAATTATATATAGTATATTAATATTACAATAATAGTAATATTTGTATTATATATTTTATTACATATATATTAAAATATTAATATTATAATAACAATAATATTTGTATTATATATTTTATTACATTTAATAATATTTATACTTATTATTAGATATAGTTTATATCCAAAACAACTCTAAGCCTTGTAGCTCAAAACTATTCAATTAGCTACAAAGTTAATTGTTTCATTAACAAGGATTTTTAATTCTTTTCTCAACTTGGAGTGACATCAATAATCAAATTTTACCTAAAGGAGAGTTCATAATTAAACCCCTTTTAAATCTAAGCATTGAGCAAAGCACGTCGATTTCCACATGTAGAATTAGAAATAAATAAGTTGCTTCAACAAGATCCTTCAACCTAAATTAATTAACTACATTAAGTCTTATATTAAGAAATAAGAAACCTCTTTCAGACCTGGAATTAACTTTATACACATTAGATACACTAAACTCTTCATGTATTTAAATAGAGAACAATTTGAACTAAATAAAGTAATAAATCATTTCTTACAGGTCGAAAGAGATCCAACATACACATAATTTATCTATGGCTCATATGATCACCCACTAGAATGCTCATTTATTGATGTTCATTTGCACATCACCTACTTCTTACCATTCCTCAATATTAAAACAAAAAAAAAATGCTGCTACACAAGCAATGTTATTTGGTTTTTGAACCTTAAACCTATTGGATTTCACTTGCTTATGCAAAGTGCCATCACATGAATAATGCAAGCAAGACTAAAAAGATAAGTTTGACCAAATATAGTATATATTATTTAATAAAAAGAGTTCATTTTCATGAGCTCAGATGTATTTAATATTCCTCGTGAAAACAATCAAAATCAAGACTCATTGCTATTAAATATTATAACATTATGATAAGATCTTTCCTAAAAAAAATTATAACTAGATTGTAGCTTTGTGAAATTAAATCATGAAGTACATAAAAATTGACTGGTTGTATTAAAAGAAAGAAAAATTAAATTACAATTTTGCTGGCCACTTTGAAAGGCAACCTCCTTTGAATAAACTCAATTCAATATAATTCTTGGATGACTTCTCCCTATTCTAGGCTCTTATTTATACTAACTAACTAACTACAACTCCATATGAATGTGGGATTATTATAATGGTCACCAACCTCCACTATGTAATATTGAGTAGCCATCAACCCCCACTATGTAATATTGAGTGGCCACAAACCCCCACTAGATAGTTAGGATGAAGGGTCATAATATGCCCTCTCGCTAAACTTTTTTCCCTCAAATCTGCACACGAGGAAACTGTTGTTGGATTTGAAGAAGACGTTCTCATGTAACATCTTTTAGTTGAATCCTATACTATTGTATTATAAATTTGATGATGACCCAATTGAGGAGTTGATGAGAATGCCTATTAATTATAATTCAGGTTATGAAAGGAGAGATACTTCTACATAAATTTATGGAATCATTGTTTGGGTGGTGACATTATGGTCAAGGACCTTATTTAATTAATAGATATAAAAATGGGGACACGCATGATTAAGTTAGAATTTACAACTTGTAAGTGACATGGCCAATCTATTGGAGAAATCTATATTTCCAATACAATTTAAGAGCTAGTATTTTTTTGCCTTTCAACTTCAAATATGATTGCTTATAAGGTTACAGTGAATAAACACCATATCTCTAGGTTGAAAGGATCATTTAGAGTGGTGTTGGTATGTCTATTACTTCATGTCATTTTGTGCCTAGTCGAGGTTATCCTTGAAGAGGCAAAGGATATTGCCATGTTAATTTAGGGTAGTATCACTACCTACACCTAAGAACTACCTAGTATGTATGAAAAAATATATTATGGATTTTGACCATAGATAACTTCATACATGGCCATCTTGGTGAACGTGTTGTAGGAGGTATTGTACCACCATTTGGTAATAGTAACCATTTTATCCATTGATGTTGTTGGTTCATGACAAAAAACAAAGATAGGTCTCCAAACATTTATTGACATTTTTTGTTTGGCTATAAATCTATAAATGATATCCCAAACTCATTTTGAGATGTGTGTCAAAGTGATTGAAGAGTTCCTACCATAAATGACTCATGAAGGATAAGTCATGATCCAATACAATGGAGATGGGGATCTCATGAAGCTAGAAAATTATATCAAGAAATGTTTGGGCTATGGTTGAAGTAATGTAGGGGTGGGCTAGAGCATAAAAATGAGAATATTTAGAAAGGTGATCCACCACCATGAGAATGATTGATTTTCCTCTAAATTTGGGGATGCCTTTTATCAAATCCATTGAGATTTCAGTCTAAATCCATTCCAAAATGGGTAATGGCTAGATTAAACTAGGTGGTGTGATTATTTCCACTTTGTGGCATTGGCAAGTATCACATCCTACAACAAACTTATTGATATCTTACTTGATTCTAGGCCAGAACAAACTATGATATAATCATTCATATTTTTTCTTAAAACTAGATTGACCTATAGAAGGGGAGGCATGTAACGCTTGTAAAATAGTTTGTTTTTACTTGGAGCCTACAATTAATACAAGGTGGACTTTGATCAAAATGTTTCACCATCTAAAGTATAGTGAGGTTTAGTAAAGGAATAAATAAATGATTGGAGAATGAGTTGTTGGGTGGGGTTGTCATGATGCCACTTTTATTGAATGTCATGTTGCCATATGGAAATGGAAACAAATATAGAAAACAATTGTGCATGTTATTAAAACTGGTGAGATATGGCATCATCCATAAATTTTTTCTTTCCTTTTTTTACATGTGATCTTATAGTCATACACCATGAGTTTAGAAACCCATTTTTGTTGATCTAGTGAAGAGACCATTTCTCAAGAAACTATTTGAGGATTCAATGGTTGGTTTTGATAAAAAGTGTCAGCCTAGAAAGTATGGATACCATTTATTGAATTCATGGGGGATATCCATCATCTATATTTCATATGTGGAGCATGCTGAATTATTCCCAATGAGGACCTTGATGGTGAAGGTAATTGGATGTCTGTCCTGCATGAGCACAACACCAAGGCCCATGCCACATACATCACATTCAATAACAAATGGCTTGGATAAATTATGCATAGCCAATACGGGTGTAGTGCACATTAATTTTTTAAGGAAATAAAATGTTTGTTCATATGTTGGTGACCATAAAAATGAGTCTTTATTAAGAATATTCATTAATGGGGCTATAATTTTTCCATAATATTTGACAAATTTCATGTAGTACCATGTCAAGCCAAAAAAATCCATCTAGACTTTTGAACATTCTAGGTTTTTGTGAGTTTCTCATAGCCTCAATTTTGGCATGGTTGACACAAACACTATCAAATGATATGATATGTCCTAGTTACTCAACCTATGGTTGCTCAAAATAACATTTAGAACATTTTACACCTAAATGGTTCTTAATGAAAAGTTACAAGGCAATGTCGAGGTGGTTGAGGTGATCCTCCCAATGTCAAACGTAGATGAAGATGTCATTAAAGAGTACCAAGATGAAATTTCACAATAAGGGGTTGAATATTTTATCCATCAATCCTTCAAATATGGAAGGGGCATTGGTAAGCCCAAATGTCATGCCAAGGAACTCATAGTGACCAAACATGTGTGTGAAAGTCCATTTTGGGAATGTCAGCTTCATGAATGCATATTTGGTGACAACCAGAGCAAAAATACAAATTGGATAAAAATTAGAAACATGGATTTAATTTAAGATTCATCTATTACCATAATGGTAAATTTGTGCTTAATAGTGACCTTGTTCAGTTGTCAAAATTTAGTGCAGATCCACCAAGAACCATCTTCTTATGATCATGCAAAACTAGAGAGGAATATGGTCTAGAGTTGGGTTGAATGAATCCTAATTATAGGTCCTAAACCATATTCTTAGTCTCAGTATTTTAAATAAACTGGTAGTGATATGAACCAATGTTAGAGGGTGCACTACTGATGCAGGAGCATCCTCACTCTAAAAGCTAGTTGTTTTGTTTTCCCTCCGTTTTATTTTTGCATTTTGAAAATTTATTTCTCAAATATTCTTTAAGCCTGCAAAAATAGCCTGTAGGGCGAGTAGTTAGTTGTTTTGGAATCTCCTTATCTTAGAAGACTATTTTTATGTATTTTGAGCAGATTGTTGCACCCAGCCCAGGTTTAAACAAATTAGCTATGTTAGGAATAGAGGTTTTGTTTGGTATGCGTATAGGTGTGTGTGTGAAAAAAAACAATTTATGGTTTTATAAAGATTTTTGGCTAAAACAAGGGATAGGTGTTGGCAATTGAAAAAGAAGGCGCAGGGGAGATATATATGGTATATGTTGAAAAATTAGAAAAAAGGACGTAGTGAAGGGGGATATGCAATTCGCAGACCAACACCAAATGTATGTCTTCTTGCTGTATGAATATAATATAGTGTAATTTTGTTTCTTGCATTGATTTTTCCTATATTTCTGTCTACCTTCCAATAGTGGTATCATGTGTTCTAAGGTTTTGTGTGAGTATCAATAAATGAGAAAAGGAGGCGTGGCAAAAGAGTTGCTGTGTGCAAACAAAGATTAAAATTTCCTGCTAGGGCATGCTATTTACTGGGATGCATACTGCTATTGGGTCGCCTATCTACTGGGACGCATACTGATGTTGGGTCGAGCCACAATTCGAGCTGGAAGTCCATGGAAAATTTAATTCTGGTCTTGCAACGTATATGTGTTATGCTGGACGTGAAGTTAAGCAACGATTCCTTTTTCATTTTTTTTTGTCATATCAAACTATATATGTATGCTGGGTGTTCCAATGTAAGCAAAAGATTCTGTGCTCAGGTGAGTCGCCGGTTCCATTTTATACTTTCAATTCGAATTAAACATACATAATCTTGCTAGATAGGCCAGAACAGTGAATTGCATCTCTAAACACAAAATTTTGTCTGGTTCAAGAAATTATGGGATGTTAGCCTTATGTATCATGAATAAACTATCCAAAAAGGAGAGGAATCCAGATGATATTCTGAGTAAAGGAGAAATAATTTGTCAAAGATATATGTTTGTGCCTGCCATTTGAGCCTTTTTGCTCATAAGTTAAAAATTTGCCAATCACATTCTGTTTAGCCTGTGTGTTGCAAGTTAGTTTTCACCAATTTGGTATCAGAGCACAAGGGATTGTGATCCAAGCCAAAGAGAAGCAGAACCAGATTTGTAAAGAAAAAGCAAGATGGCCATGAGAATCAAGAATAGAGGTAGAGCTAGAGGAAGGAGACCTGGAGGATAGGTTACACTGGCAAACGAGATTAGGAACCTGACAGCTAGGCTACAAGACCTAGAGATGGCTTAAAGAAGAGGCATTGACATGGGTGAAGTCAGTGATAAAGAAGAGGAGCCACCAGAAGATGAATTGGTGGTGGAAGAAGAAACAACTGAAGAGAGGTTGATCAAAGCCATTATGAAGGTGAACACAAAGCCAAAAATAGAGGTTCCAATGTATGAAGGTAATTTGAATGTGGAAGAATTAATTGATTGGATCAATGCATTACACAAATATTTTGAGTATGAAGGAATTGAAGAAGATGATAAGAAAGTCAAGTATGCCATGACAAGGCTAAAGAAACATGCATCTCTGTGGTGGGATGGAGTACAAGAAGAAAGAAGAAGGAAAGGGAAGCCAAAGATCAGAAGCTGGGACATAATGGTAGCAAAAATGAAAGGTAAGTTTATGCCTAAAGATTATCAAGCCAATCTTTTTAAGTAATTATAAAATTTGAAACAAAAAGAAATGTCTGTGAAAGAATACACTAAAGAGTTTTACAGGTTGACTATAAGATCAGGTCATATTGAGGATGATACAGAGAAGGTAGCTAGATACACCAATGGTTTGAAATTTTCCATTCAAGATGAAATTAGTCTTCTCATTCCTAAGACAGTTGAAGAGGCATATCAATTTGCCTTGAAAGCTGAGGAGAAGATTGCAAGGAAACAAACATCCTTCTCAAGAGGAAGGGGTAGGTCCATCAGAGGTAGAGGATTTCAAGGAGGTAGAAGACAGCTGCAAACATCTCATGAAGAGGCCAGCAACTCACAAAGTTCAAGAGGCAGCTATACACCAAGAGGAAGAAGGCCATACCAAGGGTATCAAAGAGGAAGAGGAAGATTCATGGGAAAATGCTTTAAATGCAACAAGTATGCAGGACACAGGGCATATGAGTGTCCAGAGAACTCTTCTACCAGCCATGAGAGAGGTGTACATGTGACTCAAGGTGAAGAACAAAATGCAGAAGTTACAACAACTTATGAAGATACTTCAGAAGAAGGTGAGTCTCTTTTGATGAATTTTTTTTTGTTAAAGCCAAATAAAGAAGTTGTAAAACCACCTCAAAGGAAAACTTTATTTAGAACCACATGTAAGAGTAAGGGAAAATGCTATAAGGTCATTATTGACAACAGAAGTATTGACAATCTTATGTCAACTGAGATGGTGGAGAAACTAGGCTTGAAGAAGGAGGTACATCCTACACCTTATCAAGTCTCTTGGCTACAAAAAAGACACAAACTTCTGGTAAGTGAACAATGCAAAGTAGATATTCAAATAGGAACATATAAGGATCAGATTTTATGTGATGTCATGCCCATGGATGTATGTCATATCTTGCTTGGAAGGCCTTGGCAATTTGACAGGAAGGCCATACATGATGGAAGGCAGAATACATACATGTTTGAAAAGGATGGGATCAAGCATACACTCACACCATTGAAAGAAGAGGCTGCTGCTATTGTTGGATATAATTCTAAAGTTTTGATAGTAAGTGGCAAAGAGTTTCTACATCAAATGAAGAAAGAAGAGGTAAACTTTGCTGTAATTGGTAAGCCAAGGAGTGTAGTCACTAGTACTAAGTTGATTGATTTACCATTAGAGATTCAAGATATGTTGAATGAGTACATTGACATTGTGGTAGATGATTTACCTAATGAGTTACCACCATTAAGAAGTATTAGCCATCACATAGACTTGATTCCATGAGCAAATCTTCCAAACAAGGTTGCCTACAAGTTGACACCAAAGGAAAATGAAGAGATCAAGCACCAAGTTCAAGAATTGTTAGACAAAGGATTGGTAAGAGAGAGTTTAAGTCCTTGTGTTGTCCCTATAGTGTTGAGTCCTAAGAAATATGGGAGTTGGAGAATGTGTACAGACTCCAGAGCAATCAACAAGATTACTATCAGGTATAGATTTCCATTGCCAAGAATTGATGATTTACTTGATTGTTTAAGTGGAGCTACATATTTCTCTAAGATAGATTTGAAAAGTGGTTACCATCAGATTAGGATAAGAGAAGGGGATGAATGGAAAATAGCCTTCAAGACTAATGATGGACTCTATGAGTGGTTAGTTATGCCATTTGGACTAACCAATGCACCAAACACCTTCATGAGGCTGATGAATGAAGTGCTGAAGGAGTTCACTGGTAAGTTTGTGATAGTGTATTTGGATGATATTTTGGTGTTTAGTCAAACTAAAGAAGATCATTTGAAACATTTGAGGATGGTGTTGAGTAAACTACATAAGGAGAAGTTGCTAATCAATGTCAAAAAGTGCAGTTTTCTGGAAACAGAGTTGATATATTTGGGATTTGTGATTTCAAAAGAAGGATTGAAGATGGATAAGGAAAATATTAAGGCCATACTTGAGTGGCCTACACCCAGGAGCACATATGAGGTAAGAAGCTTTCACGGTTTGGCTAGCTTCTATAGGAAATTCATAAGAAATTTTAGTGGAATTGTTGCTCCAATGATAGATACAATCAAGGGTGATAAAAGAAGTTTTTGTTGGACTAAGGCTGCTGATAAGAGTTTCAGATTGTTGAAAAAGAAGGTAACTGAAGAGCCAATCTTGACCTTGCCTAATTTTAATAAGCTTTTTCAAGTAGAATGTGATGCTAGTGGAACTGCAATAGGCATTGTTTTGAGTCAAGATGGGAAGCCTATAGCATACTTTAGTGAGAAGTTAAGTGATGCTAAAAAGAAATATTTAGCTTATGATCAAGAATTCTATGCTCTTGTACAAGCTTTTAAGAACTGGAGGCATTATCTTTTGCCTAAAGAATTTGTTTTATTCACTGACAATTATGCTTTACAGTTCATTAACAATCAGAATAAGTTGAATCAAAAGCATGTCAAATGGATTGAATTTTTACAAAGTTTCACATTCACTATTAAGCACAAGAAAGGACAATATAACAAGGTTGTAGATGCCTTAAGCAGGAGAAATCTAATCATACAAGAGTCTCAAGTAAGCATTGTGGGATTTGAAGATTTGAAGGAGCTATATAAGGAAGATCCAGACTTCAAGGAACCATATGAAGCTTGCATGAATCTAGTGGGGGTTGATAGAAGTCCTTGGATAGATTTCATGGTCCAAGAGGGTCTGCTGTTCAGAGGCAGCCGGCTTTGCATTCCCAAGAGTTCCATGAGGGAGAATTTGTTGAAGGAAAAACATAGTGGCAGCTTATCAGGACATTTTGGGCAGAACAAGACGTTAGCACAATTGAGTGCTCACTACTATTGGCTAGGTATGAGTATTTATGTTAAGAAGTTTGTTGAAAGGTGTAAAATATGCCAATATTCTAAGGGAAGTAGTCAAAACACAGGTTTGTACCAGCCACTACCCATTCCAAATAGGCCTTGGGATTCAATGAGCATGGATTTTGTACTTGGTTTGCCAAGAACTCAAAAAGGTCATGATTCCATATTTGTTATGGTAGATAGGTTTTCAAAGATGGCTCACTTTATTCCATGTTTCAAAACAAGTGATGCTACTCACATAGCTAATCTATTCTTTCAAGATGTTGTTAGATTACATGGATTATCTAGAAGCATTATTTCTGACAGGGACACCAAATTTGTTGGACATTTTTGGAGAACCTTATGGAAGAAATTGGGAACACAATTAAGTTTCAGTTCAGCTTATCATCCTCAAACTGAAGGCCAAATAGAGGTTGTCAATAGGAGCTTGGGCAACATCTTGAGAAGCTTGGTAAGTATGCATCCAAAATAATGGTATCTTGCACTTGCACAAGCTGAATTTGCCTATAATGATTCTCCTAATAGAAGTACAGGATTGAGCCCATTTCAAATTATGTATGGAATGCATCCAAGAGGTGTGTATGAGTTACGAAATCTAAGTAGCATGGAGACAAGGAGTGCTGATGTGGAAGAATTTGCCAATGCCATGCAAAATTTGCATGAACAGGTAAAGAAGAAACTTGAAGAAAACACCATCAAGTACAAGCTAAGGGCAGATCAAAAGAAAAGAGAGGTCAGTTTCAGTATTGGAGACCTTGTTCTTGCTCATCTCAGAAAAGAGAGGTTTCCAAAGAAAGAGTACAACAAGCTAAAGGTAAAGAAAATAGGACCATGCAATGTAATAAGGAGTTTTCAAATAATGCATATGAAATAGAACTGCCAAAGGGGATTGGAATTTCTCCAATTTTTAATGTTGCAGATTTATATCCATATAAGGACGAAGGACAACCAGACCAAGAAAATGAAATAGAGGTAGATGAAGTTATCCAATGGGAGCAGCAACTACCAAAGGAAGTGCCAAAGGAAATTGAGAGTATTTTAGATAAGAAAGTAGTTAAAAAGACAAGAAATAAAGAATACTTTCAGTATCTAACTAAGTGGAAGAATCTACCAGCTGAAGATGCAACATGGTTGATTGCAGATGATATCCTTAAGCTGGGCACAATTATAGATGAAGTGATGCAGAAAAACAAGTGAAGAACACTTCTTCTGTTGGTTGGAAGAATGATGCAGGAGCATCCTCACTCTAAAAGCTAGTTGTTTTGTTTTCCCTCCGTTTTGTTTTTGCATTTTGAAAATTTATTTTTCAAATATTCTTTAATCCTGCAAAAATAGCCTGTAGGGCGAGTAGTTAGTTGTTTTGGAATCTCCTTATCTTAGAAGACTATTTTTATGTATTTTGAGCAGATTGTTGTGCCCAGCCCAGGTTTAAACAAATTAGCTATGTTAGGAACAGAGGTTTTGTTTGGTATGCGTATAGGTGTGTGTGTGAAAAAAAACAATTTATGGTTTTATAAAGATTTTTGGCTAAAACAGGGGATAGGTGTTGGCAATTGAAAAAGAAGGCGCAGGGGAGATATATATGGTATATGTTGAAAAATTAAAAAAAAGGACGCAGTGAAGGGGGATCTGCAATTCGCAAACCAACACCAAATGTATGTCTTATTGCTGTATGAATATAATATAGTGTAATTTTGTTTCCTGCGTTGATTTTTCCTATATTTCTATCCACCTTCCAATAGTGGTATCAGGTGCTCTAAGGTTTTGTGTGAGTATCAATAAATTAGAAAAGGAGGCGTGGCAAAAGAGCTGCTGTGCGCAGAAAAAGATTAAAATTTCCTGCTGGGGCGTGCTATTTGCTGGGGCGCATACTACTGTTGGGTCACCTATCTACTGGGATGCATACTGCTGTTTGGTCATGCCACAATTTGAGCTGGAAGTCTGTGGAAAATTTAATTCTGGTCTTGCAACGTATATGTGTTATGCTGGACGTGAAGTTAAGCAATGATTCCTTTTTCATTTTTTTTTGTCATATCAAACTATATATGTATGCTGGGCGTTCCAATGTAAGCAAAAGCTTCTGTGCTCAGGTGAGTCACCAGTTCCATTTTATACTTTCAATTCAAATTAAACATACAGAATCTTGCCAGATAGGCCAGAACAATGAATTGCATCTCTAAACACAAAATTTTGTCTTGTTCAAGAAATTATGGGATGTTAGCCTTATGTATCATGAATAAACTGTCCAAAAAGGAGAAGAATCCAGATGATATTCTGAGTAAAGGAGAAATAATTTGTCAAAGATATATGTTTGTGCCTGCCATTTGAGGCTTTTTGCTCATAAGTTAAAAATTTGCCAATCACGTTCTGTTTAGCTTGTGTGTTGCAAGTTAGTTTTCACCAACTACCTAGATAAATTTGAATGTGATTGTCTTTTGGGTGGCGAGGTGAAATTTTTTTTGGTTCCTAAAAAACTATTGCATGTTTGATCAATATATTTTGCATGTCTAATGGTTGGTTATAATTATTTAGGGAACTAGTGTTGAGAGAAAATATTTAGAAAACTATTTTATGGGATCCCTTTTTGACAAGTGTTACATACTAATTCTTCTCTAGGCAAACCATTTGACCATCCATGGATATTTATAGTTGACACATTTGATTTGATTATATTTTTGACTAAGCTTTGAGATATATACTATTATGAGACAATAGGATATTTCTTAGGTACATGTTTTCACTATTGTGAGTTAGTAATAGTGTGTGTTTACATTATGAACATGTGGATGTGTTATTTCAATTATATTTTATGCTATATAGTTATCATGATGATATGATATAACTACCTATTTTTTTATGAGGTTGATGCAAGAGAAACCATCCCTCAGAGTGTTCTAGAGGAAGAGCATCATTGAAGAGGGTGTTGTATATGGAGAAATCAAAGGATGATAAAGAATTGGCAAGAACCCTGTATACACCACAATAGTTAGCACATGATAAAATGCCTCAAAAATAGTTTGCATGTGGTGTATTTATTTTTAATTACTTTAGAAAGTTTTTTTCTATGGTTTACTAGTATAGTTCAATATATTTATGAATTTTTTTAATGTAGTTGGTAGATTGGTCATTAATACTTGTAGAAATGTTATTAGCGTAATTATATTTAAAAATATAGATTGTTAGTAATTTAGGAAATTGCCATTTAAATTGCTATAACATTTGAGAGTGTTAATTCAATTTAAATAAAATTATAAAATTTTGATATTTAATGTTAAAATAAATAAATATATAATTTTCCATGGAAAAAGGAAAAAAGACTAAAAAATAAAAGAAAAGAATATAATATAAAATAATTAAAACCAAAAATTAAAAAAACAAAAATCTTTAAAATAAAAAGAAAAAATCCGTTTAAAAAATGTTATGCCTATTTATTGTCTGTCATATTCTGTGCTATTGGTGAATTCTAGCTATTTGTGTTTCTGGTTATTTCCGCATTTATAATTGCTTATATTTGGTAATCATACTGTGCTCTTTCTGAGGAGCAAGATCCAACAAGAGGAATCAGAACAGAGGTGTGTTTGTTCTTGGACTTCCCTGACAAGTGGTATCAGAGCTTTTGGTTGGGATACTAACAGATTGGATTAGATCTGGTTAGTGTGTTTTGATTACAGGTACTCACAGGGTTTCTGTTTGAGTGGGAGTTGAGCAATGACAGAAGACAGTAAGCTACGGATGGAAAAGTTTAATGGCAAGAACTACCAATTGTGGAGGATGCAGATTGAGGATTATCTGTATCAAAAAGATTTGTACTTACCGTTGGGAGGGGTTACTTGCAAACCCTCGGATATGAAAGATGAAGAATGGGAAGTTCTTGATCGGAAGGCTCTGGGATCTATTAGATTGAGTCTTGCATCATCTGTGATTTTCAGCTTATCACAGTGTAAGACAACGGTGGAGTTGATGGAATATTTGGCAAATTTATATGGAAAACCCTCAGCTTCTAATAAGGTATTTCTTATGAAGCGTTTATTTAATTTGCAAATGTTGGAAGGTGGATCTGTTCATAGCCATCTTAGTGATTTCCATGGTTTAGTAAACTAGCTAAGTTCAGTCAATATTGTATTTGATGATGAAATTAGAGCTCTCTTAATTTTGTGTTCATTACCTGAAAGTTGGGAAGGTTTGGTAATGGCAGTTTCTAATACTGTGTCTCCTTCAAAAGTCTTAAAAGTGGATGATGTTGTGAGTGTAATCTTGAATGAAGAGATACGCAGGAATAACACAGGTGAATCATCAGGAAATGCTTTGAGTGTTGAAGGCAGAGGAAGGCAAAGAGAAAAGATAGAGCATGGGAGATCAAGGTCCAAGACAGGCAAGAGATCCAAGTCCAGGTATGGCAGAATAACCTGCTGGAAGTGTGGAAAGCAAGGGCACTTAAAGAGAGATTGCAGATCAGGTACAGATCAGCATGAAGAACATGAAGAAGAAGTAGACGTTGCAAATTATGCTGCACGGGATGCTCTGGTATGTTCTTTGGATAAAGTAGAATCTTGGGTTTTAGATTCTGGTGCCTCTTTTCATGCATCCCCACATAGGGAATTTTTTCATGAGTATGTTCAGGGAGATTTTGGAGAAATTTATGTAGGGGATGGTAAGCCTTGTCAGATTGTTGGCAAAGGGAAAGTGAAGCTGAAACTGCAGACAGGTAACACATGGGTGTTAAAAGAAGTCATGCATGTCCCAGTTCTGGAGCGGAACTTAATTTCTGTTAGAAGTTTGGGTGATGAGGGTTGCACAGTAACTCTCACAGTGGACTCTTGGAAGGTTACCAAGGGTACACTTGTTGTAGCTAGAGGTAAGAAAGTAGGTACGCTTTATCTATCTACTTGTACTACTGATTCTCTTTCTGGGTTTTCTACTTCAGCTGTAGATTCAGAGATGTGGCTTGATAGGCTTGGTCACACAGATAAGAAAGAGATGCTTGTTCTTGAGTCAAAGGATATGCTTTCGGATTTGGAAGGTATGGATCGTGGTTTCTGTATGCAGAAGAAGAAGGTAACATTTCTTGAGGAACCCAATGTTAGTGACAAGAATAGGAAGCCTTGTTTTTTAAGGAGAAGATGACGGACAGAGTTCAGCACAAGATGCAGAAGAATTCTGAGCAGAGCAAGGGTGATTTGGACAAGGATTTGATCCAAAAAGAGCTCGCGGGAAAAAGTCAGGTCTCACAAGAAAAACACAGAGACCGACGTCGGCAGGAAAATCGGCGTCGACGTCCATACAGGGACCGACGTCGGATATGTGCAGACCGATGTCGGTGACTTAGGGCAATGGAGGTTTGATCATTGTGTTTCTCTTTACCAGGTTGGATAGTATTAGCTACACTATCCTATTTTTGTATGATGTGCTTGTTGCAGGGTTACATATACAGGTATTGTTGAACTAAAGGTAAAGCTAGTTCAGGTGTTTATCATGGAGAATCTGGGAGCAGTAAGATTCTTTGGCATGAGTGTGTTCTAGAGACATGGTAGGTCATATGTTGACTTTGTTTCAGGATGATTGTGTGAAACCAGTTAGCACGCCGATGGTTGGACAGTTCTATGAACAGGTGTCTTGATTCACATAATGAGGTTGAGTGCATGGTATGTACTAAACCTAAGTTTTCCCAATCAGTGGGAGTTGTCACAAGTTGGAGCCAATCTGAGAAAGAACCATTGGAGGACAGTTCAGTGGATTCCTACAGGGACTAGCAGCAGGTGCACATGCTATGCAGGTTCAGGTTAATTTCTACATGGTTGTAGATGTGGATGTGGCAGGTGATTTGGATGACAGGTTTTGCACTATAGGTGTTCTATGGTGGTTGGTCTTCAAGAATGATCTTGAGGAGGAATACGGAGCCAAGGGAACAAACTAGACTAAGTACAGGTATAGGTACAGGTTGCAGCATTTTATCTCCAAGTGGGAGATTGTTGAGTTGTGGAGCTAAAAGTTTCAACTCTTTGCAAATAGAAGGAACAAGATGGTTGCTGAGATCCAGGAGCACCAGTGTCGACAGCAGGACTGATGTCGGTTGTGACCCAGTGCAGAAGGCCACCAGTGACGGTAGGGAGTCGGCCGACGTCGGCAAAACTAGACTAGCAGGGACCGACGTCGGTCGCCTGTGTGTTCCCGAACTGCTTGTTACACAGACAGTTAGTTAAGTGAATGAAGTGTTTGCATGCAAAGGCCAGTTAGAGTCTTTGGCTACGAGGATAATTGTCTAAATTAAGAGTCTAAGTTAGTGTTTAAGTTAGGGATCTATTTATAGACCCATTGGCATGTATTGTAATAAAGGCATGAGATAGAAAGGAAGGCAAGTAAGTTGCTTCCATTGTAAGATCATTGAGTTGCAGGTTGTTGCAAGCTCATAGGGGATCTACATGTGAGTATGGTCTATTGAATTGCAGGTTGCAGGTTCATGGGAGATCAACTTGAAGTACTTTTGAGTGCTTGGTGAACTGGTAGGGTTATTACTGACTAGTTGGAGAGGTGAACACCAATTTTGTTTGTGAGTTGGTTTTTGGGACCGTTTTTTGTGTAGGAGAGTGTTGTGTGAGAAGAATTATTGTACACTTGAGGTGTGGCAAACCTCTGTAAGGTGAAAGAGTGTGGCAGATTTTTGTTGTATTCTTTTCTGTAAAGTGTTAATACAAGATAGTGTATTGTCTCTCATATTCTATGCTATTGGTGAATTCTAGCTATTTGTGTTTCTGGTTATTTCTGCATTTATAATTGCTTATATTTGGTAATCATACTATGCTCTTTCTGAGGAGCAAGATCCAACAAGAGGAATTAGAACAGAGGTGTGTTTGTTCTTGGACTTCCCTGACATTGGAAAAAGGAAAAAAGACTAAAAAATAAAAGAAAAGAATATAATATAAAATAATTAAAACCAAAAATTAAAAAAACAAAAATCTTTAAAATAAAAAGAAAAAATCTGTTTAAAAAATGTTATGCCTATTTATTACAATAGAAAAATATAAAATAAGGGAGGGCACCATAATTAATTCTAGGAGGAAAATTATGAAGAGAGAGAGAGAGAGTCATGGAGGTAGGCGTAACATAGAAGGAAGAAGGTACAAAGAGTTTTGGCATACAATCATACCAGGTAGGTGTTGTTTTCAATTCTCATAACTATGTAGAATATCTCAATATTGAGAAAAAAAATGTGTTAAATGAATTAAAATTATGTGTTTAACAACCCAGGCCACACAAAAAGGTGTTTAATAGAACCAAATCTAGACATCGCTCTGCATGTTTACCTTAAGCTGTTTTGCTTTATTTTATACATTTCTATATAAAACTAGGATTGGTTGTAACCCGTAGACATATCTATATAAATATGATGGATATGAGACATAAAACTAAAAGGTTTGAACAAAATTTCATGATCTAACACCCTTAGGCATCACTATATTTCAATATACCTAGACATCGTCATAACCAACACCTTGGCATTGCCTGATGCTATAGTAATTTTTAAATTGAATTATCACCAGATAAAAAAGGAAAAAGTTGTAATAATTACCAAAGGTTGATGTCATCAAATAAAGTTATGAATTCAGTTGTGTATATTTATACTTTGGCATGAGTATAAAATTCTATAAAAAGGTAATTATGCATAACGTAATTTGCAGCTTGCATGGTATGTGTCTGATGTGCTTACATGTATAAATGATTTAATTATTTATTTATTTATCATAATAAGTATAGTATGAGAAATGGAGGATCTTTTGAGGATCTCCTAACATTAGAATAGTTAGCTATGAAATGAAATAGAGATATAAAAATTATTGAGACTAACTATTATAATTATTTAAATATTAACTATATCAATTTATATATTAGTGTGACTTATTTAGAGAAATAGTGAATTATTTATAAAGAGATTCTACCAGAAGTTAGAGACTTAGTTAACAACTAAAATATTAGTTTTAAAAAAAGAATATATGTAAACTTGATAAGGCTGTATGGAAGAACCCTTTCAGCTGCACACATACAGATATGTATATATTTAATTGATGACTGTATAATTATGTGTATTTGGATATGTTGTATGCTATTGGAATATGTTTATTTCTTATTATCATTTACATTGGGTGACATGATTTTACAATGACCTAATGAGTTCTACAGTGTGTAAATTGATCAAATTAGTGGACTGTGTGAATGAACCAACTAGGTAATAAGGCATCCTGCATAGTAGAACTATATAAAAGTGTATGCAGGATATATTGTTATTTGGTTAAGAGGCAATGAATAATGTGTTACCACTAAATATTAACTTATTTTTCATAAGTCGTTAAATTCTAAATTGCAACTCATGTATTTAATCCCCATTCTACATTTTAAATTGTTACATATAATTCCAAGCTTGCATAGTATTATGGAAACACTTTATAACTTTCCAGCTCTGGCAAAAATTATGAAAATCACTATGGGAGTAATAATAATTGACTTTCTTATTATACCCAAGGGCGTCACTGCATGCAATTCCAAATGGAAATAGAAGCCCTTATGGAGTTAGGATGGACCGATAAGAGTCTCTTTACACTAAGTGGATGATGCCTCATGTGATATGTTGAATAGATAGAGAATTCTTATTTAGAGGATAAATGTTGTGGTTATATGGTCTTTAATAATTTAAATATTGAGAACCTTGTGTATATATAGTGAAGAAACATAGTAGATCACATGATTATATGGCCATATGATAATACGATCTATGGATAAACAATAGTTTTGTCTATACAACTTGAATTACCATGGAACAATTTATGTAGGGCCAAGTTTCCTAATATGACATATTATAAAATATGGAATGTGAAGATAGAGATGAATCCTAAATAAAGTAAATGAAAATAGAAATCAAATTGAGATCATTTTGACAATTATTTGTTAATGAAGATGTGTAGTATGTAATAGTTATGCGTGAGTTTCTCATTTGTGTCCCACTTATATATGTAACATTGTATATCTTGGAATATTTGTTTTTTATGGTATCCATTACATGTGATACATATATACGAAAGTGCATATTTAGTAGCATCATTTTTGGATCCAACGTATTTGGAATCCTTAAGCGTGCATAAGTACCATTTTCAACAAATGAACAAAACCAAAATTCATGGAATAATATGCATAGATGGCCATAAGGAATTGGGTGTACCAGGTTGTATGCCTCTAGGTTTTTCTAACTAAAATAAAATAATTGGTCACAAGACTTGATAGTTGAGAAACTGCCATTCCCTTCAAGTAAAATTACTTTTCCTTATTAATACGAAAATATTATTAGGTTAGTAATAAATTGTAAATAAGATTTCATTAACCAAGTAATTGACTAAGGACTCAAAAGGACATTCTCTATCTTTAACACTATATCCAAATATATTGTGGAAATATATTTGTCTGAACATTTAGTTACTTATATTTATAATATTTTGGGTGTATTGGGTAGTGTGCCTATATATGTGATTAATGGATCTCTTAAATTAAAGTGACCATTAGATTAGTGTGGTACCAATTATGCCAAAAACATACTTATATTTATATATGGATTTAAAAAAATACAATATAAGTACATACTAAAAATGGTTGTATTAGATCGTAAGCTTAAGATGTAACTAGAAATATGATTTTATCTAATCATTAGGTGTCCGAGGGACTAAACCTATAACCATTTTAAAACAATCTTTTATAAAATAGAACAAGAGGTTTAAATAAATCTTATAGTGGGTTTTTGAGTTCTTTATTTCTCTGCAAATGATTGATTGGCTATTAGTTATATGTATACAGTATTGAATACTTGTGTGCAATACAAGCTATGACAGTATTAATATGCATAAATTCTTAGTTATATCTAGCATAAAATGTTGCATCGTGATGTGTGCTTATAAGTTATGTTACTTTGAATGCTAGTATGATGTTTAAACTTAGGGCATATCTAAGTGGTATAAGTCTGTACTTGATTATTATTTTGAATATAGGTCATTTGATTCATGAAAACATAAGTAGGTATGAACTATGATAGTATGGAATATTATAGAGTACTATAGTATAAATATATTTATACGTGGATGGTACATACTATAATTGATATGTTTGAATTCACACTTACATTTGATTGATTTAATATATGCATGTTGGTTCTTACTATGAATAGTGTGTTTTATGACAGTTAGTAGGATTTTGTATATACATGCATATAACTTTGGGAGTTTAAAAAATCATATTTTAGTATATTATTATATTCCATGGTAAATATGACTTGTTTTTGTATACCTAGTTACTTGAATATAAGCTTATGTTTCCACATATTTAAGACTACTTTATATGACTGATTGAGGAAAACTAGTAGTTATGTCTTAGAATGTTAGACTATGGTAATATGAGTTATCATAGGGTGTATTAGGTTTATAAACTAATTATGGTAGTGAAAATTTGTAATTAAATGTGTATTTACCTAGGTGGTATAAACTATAATCATTATTTCTAGTATGGGATAGAAAATAATATAAGATTCATTCATACGTTTGATGGAATAAATGTATACTTTGGTTACTCCTATGTTTAGCATGTTATATGAGGTATTTTATAATAGGATGTAAATTAAATTAATATTGTGTTTGAATTCTATTTTACAAATATGCATTGTTGATATGTAGTAAAGAGTGAAATGGAATTCACTGGCTTACTAGTATCATAATGCAAGATGAAGACAATTTGATCAAGTGGTATGTATGAATTTGATTAATCTATAGATTATTATTATTATTATTATTATTATTATTCATAAAAATTTGGGCCAAACTATGTTTGGTGAGACATTATAATTTCATGAGTGTGATATCTTGAAATAAAATAGTTTTCTATGATACACTGCATGCTATTTTAGAAATCATATAACACACAGGTACTTGCTTGTTTCTTTGGATTCATATGCCATCACTATATACTCATCCATGAAGGGAGGTCCATTTACTAATGCGATTAGTATGAGGGATCATTATTCTATGGTTGGTGTGGAAAAGTGATCGGATGCTGCTGTCCCTCCCCATAGCAGTAATAGTTATCAAGTTGAAACATGAGATTGATACAAATACTTGAGTTCAAGAATTATGCTCTTGGGAGCCATGTATCTTAAATGTACATTGTATTGAATTGTACTTATTATTTAATATTGTTATGAAGAGTTGTAATTACTTCATATTGTACATTGAAAATAGTGGTTTTAGACTTGTATCAGTCATGATAGAGTTAATATAATTACTTTCTATAAATGTATTATGATGTGCTCTCATGATATTAGAGATCAGTGATATGTGATGTAATATGATTGTTTGCTATTATCACACTTTGAGTATTTCATATGGTCTCTATATAATATCATGGTGTAATTTATTTATGGTATATGTGTTTAAAAAAAATTCATGTATTTCTAGTTGACCCCAATGGGGCTGTTACATGTGGTATTAGAGTTGTGGCTTGAACTCTAGGACCTAATGAGTCCATTATCATTTTCATTTATTTTTGTTTACTAGCGTGAACCTAGTGACATGAAGTATTACATTGATATATTTTTTGGATTTGTAGTACCTCAGTGCATAATAATGTTACACTAGGATTAGAGTTTTGAGACTTGGTAGATCTTCCTGTATGGCTTGATCACTATTTTAAGTATGAGACATTCATGAAATGTGTGTGGGGAACATTGAGTGTGTACCCTTAGGAGTACTCATACCCTTTTGAGTTGTTAAGAGTTTGGTTTATTGAGTGACTTGATGGTGATATTTATTTAAGAGGTTTTGATAGGTAAGTACATAACATAGTTCATGAGTTTGAACAAGAGATTTATACCATAGTTGGATCACTTAGATCAAACACATGGAATATGATTACATCCTTCTTGGTAATCAAGTCACCTTCACCATTTATGTTTTGTGAGTGATTAATAATCATGAGATGCTTCTCACTTAAATATATGTGCTTTAGTTTTTGTGTCTAAATGAAAAATCTTATAAGAACATTTATAGTTAGTACCACCTAGAGCAATGGGGAATTTATTGTAGTAGAATGTAGATGTTTTGGTTGAGAATTCTTATGTGTTATGAGCTTGTTTGGGATTGGCACCCCTAATTTATGTGGGTTAGGAAGAAGTGTCACCTTCCATAGTGGGCTTAGATGTGAGTTATCACTACCTCACTATCCTTGACATCATTATAAGCACTGAAGGGAATCTTATTTTCATGATGCTGATTTAGTGTTCTCTTAAATGGAAACTTGTTTTTGAAATGTTATTTTGACTATATTTCTTAGAGTTCATGGGATAAATGTCTTCTACTTCTTGTTTAAAAAGAAGTTGTAAGATTTGATGAATTGATACTTCTTTGTGGTTAGTATGCTTTTTCTCCCAGTTGCGAAAATAGATTGTGATACCATACTTACAGATTTGGTAAGTAGGTAGTGATTTAGCAACATTAAGTTGCAGTGTTTTCTTCTTTACCTTGTGAGAGTATGTAGGTGTTTTGATGATAGTTATATACTTTTCACTTGTGACTATTTAGGGTTAATACTTTATCTAACTTGTGAGCTTAGACCACATGAAGTGGTAAACCCTAAATTTATTGTAGTTCATTACAATTGTAATATATTGTATACCCTTGATTAGATTGATATTATTCTTTTTTGCTTAATGAAATATTTTTTTGAAAAGATATTTATGTACCTTTGTCAAGAGCAAGTAGGGTATAGGATGTGCATAACATATTATCAATGTAGGGGTTGAGATAAACTTATAATTTGTTGCATTCTATCCAAGAAATTAGGAAGATATTGTCTTGCTTGTTCCTTTTTAAGGTTGAAAAGATGATGTGATCCTAGGCCTTTGTATGTTATGCTAATTTTAACATTATTTCCTCTTAACTATGAATATAAAACTATAGGTTAAACTATGAAATATGATATTAGTTATGTTTGGTTAGTGAAAAATTAATACAATTACGGATTGATTACATGATTTATCTTGTATGTATATTGATACATCTAGAATTATTTAGCACATATTATTGCTTTTTATGATATATTAGTATGGAATTGTGATTCATTGAACACTGTGCACTTTTTGGAGATCATTAGGTCATAGAAAACTAAGGAAAGAGTGGTGAATTAGGAACATGAGTAATAAATGATAGGAGTGGATCCTACTTAGTCTCACATTGAATTAGTAGTTACTGAGTTTGGATCAGATAGATGGACTTGTCGAATATAGGATTGATAGATGGAATTGTCAAATTCAATCGTATTTTCACACATATGTATACGATGGAATGTTTATTCCTTAATTTTGTATACATAATATTTTCATTTCCTATTCATCATCATAATTGTTAGGAGATTTGTAGAGTAGTGATTATATTGGCATGCTATACTTATCAGGAGCTACGTGGAGTAGCACTAGTAATAACTTATATACATCATTCTTATCAAACTCCCTCAAATACTTTTCCAAAATGAAAAAAACACTAGGTTAGAGAGATGTGCAGAGGGGCTGGAAAGTGTTGTGAAACTCTCCTTGGCCATTTGTTTTTGGCTTTTATGATGATTTCATGTGTTTTTAGAAAGTTAGTGAAACTTTCACTGAGATATGTGGGACCCTTCAAGGTACCAAAAGTGGTCAGTCCTATAATATATAAGCTTGTATTGATGATTCTAGACCCCGAGGTGGTCATGACATAATTAATCAAAATGAGTAATACTCACAAACCATGTTTGCAAAAATTGAGAGATGTTATAGAGTAGGGTCTTGTGGGATCAATACTCCAAGAATAGTGAAATTTGAGGGAACTTTGATGAGTTCTACACGTAATTTCACATTTATTACTTGATTTGATACTTTATACTATGATATTTCTCTATTGAATAATGTTTTTAATTCATAATTTATATTTGATAAGAGTCATTCAGAAGGATGACTAGAATTAGGGGAGATGTTACATTTCAATTCCTCGCTAAGAAAATTATTTGACTATCCATGTATAGTTATAGTTGACACATCTAATTTTATTATATTTTTGACTAAGTTTTGATATATATATACTATTATGGGATAGTAAGATATTGCTTAAGTACATGTTTGCATTGTTGTGAGTTAGTAGTAGTGTGTGTTTACATTACAAACATGTGGATGTATTATTTTAGTTATATATTATGATGTATGGTTATCATGATGATATGATCTAACTACCTGCTTTGTTATGAGGTTGATGTAGGATAACCCATCCCTTAGAGTGTGTCAGAGAGAGAGCATCATTGGAGAGGGTGTTGTAGATGGAGATGTCAAAGGATGGTAGAGAATTATCGAAAACCCTATACAAACCACAATAGTTATCACATGGTATAATGCACTAAAAATAGTTTGCACATGGTGTGTTTATTTCTACTTTCTTTAGATAGTTGATTTCTATGGTTTTCTAGTATAGTTCAATAGCTTTATGAATTTGTGTAGCATAATTGGTACATTGGCCATTAATGTTTGTAAAAATATTATTAGCATAATTAGATTTAAAAATTTAGATTATTAGTAATTTATAAAATTTTCATTTAAATTGCTATACCATTTATGAGTGTTAATTCAATTTAAATAAAATTTTGATATTTTGATATTTAATGTTAAAATGAATAAAAATAAAATTTTCCATGGAAAAGGGAAGAAAGACAATAAAGAATAAAAGAAAAAGAATCAAATATAAAATAATTAAAAACAAAAATAAAAAAACAAAAATCTTTAAAACAAAAAGGAAAACTCTGTTTAAAAAATGCTACGCCTATTTATTAAAATAGAAAATTATAAAATAAGGGGGGCATCATAATTAATTCTAGGAGGAAAATTACGAAGAGAAAGAGAGAGAGAGCCATGAAGGGATGCGTAGCACAAAAGGAAAAAGGTATAGAGGGAATTGACATACAATTGTATTAGGTAGGTGCTATTTTCAATTCTCATAACTATGTATAATATCTCAATATTGGGAAAGAAAATTATCTTAAATGAATTAAAAATGTGTGTTTAATAACTTAGGCCACACAAAAAGGTGTATAATAAAACCAAACATAGGCATTGATTTGCATGTTTACCTTAAGCTGTTTTGCTTTATTTTATACATTTCTATATAAAATTGGAATTGACTGTAACCTGTAGACATATATGTATAAATATGATGGATCTAAGACATACAAATAAAAGGCCTAAGAAAAATGTCATGATATAACACCCTTAGGCATTATTATATTACAATATAC
The DNA here is from genome assembly GCA_037957365.1 of Torreya grandis. NCBI lineage: Eukaryota > Viridiplantae > Streptophyta > Pinopsida > Cupressales > Taxaceae > Torreya > Torreya grandis. Next base: position 584,565 of record JARHVA010003482.1, on the reverse strand, counting down.
CTAGACATCGCCATTACCAACACCTATTCATTGCTTTATGTCACAATAATTTTTGAATTAAACTATCACCATATAAAAAGGAAAAAGTTATAATAATTACCAAATGTTGGTGGCATCAAATCAAGATATGAATTCAGCTGTGTATATTTATACTTAAGCAAAAGTATAAAATTCTAAAAAAACACAATTATGCATAACATAAATTATAACCTGCATGGTATGTGTCTATTGTGTTTACATGTATAAATGATTTAATTATTCATTTATCAAAATATGTAAAGTTTGAGAAATGGAGGATCTTGTTAGGATCGCTTGACATCAGAATAGTTAGCTATAAAATGGAATAGAGATATAAAAATCACTGAGACTAATTAGTACAACAATTTAAATATTAACTACATCAATTTATATATTAGTATAATGAATTATTTAGTGAAGCAATGAATTATTTATAAAGAAATTCCACCAAAAGTTAGTGACTTGGTTAACAAATAAAATATTAGTTTTAAAAAATAATATATGAAAACCTAATAAGGCTGTATGGAAGAATCCTTTCAACTACACATATATAGATATGTATATATATATAATTGGCAACTATATAATTATGTGTATTTGGATATGCTATATGTTGTTGGACTGTGTTTATTTCTTATTATCATTTATATTGGGTGATGTGATTTTACAATGACCTAATGAATCTTACAGTGTGTAAACTAATCAAATTAGTAGACTATATAAATGAACCAGCTAGGTAATAGGGCATCCTACATAGTATAATTATATAGTAAATAAAGAGTATGCAAGATTTTTTGTTATTTTGTTAATAGACAGTGAATGTTGAGTTAGCACCAAATATTAACTTATTTATCATAAGTCATTGAAGTCTAAATTATAGCTCATGTATTTAATCCCCACTCTACATTGTGAATAATTGCATATAATTCCTATCTTGCATAGTATTATGAGAACATTTTATAACTTTCTAGCTCTGGAAAAAATAATTTAAAATCACTCTAGGAGTAATAATAATTGACTTTCTTATTATACCCAAGGATATCACCATATGTAGTTCCAAATGGAAATGGAATCCCTCTATGGAGCTAGGATAGATTGATAACAGTCTCTTTGCCCTAAGTGGATGACACCTCATGTGATATGTTGAATAGTTAGAGGATTTTTATTTAAAGGTTGAATGTCATGGTTACATAGTCTATAATAATTTAAATATTGAGAGACTTGTGTATATATAATGAAGCAATGTAGTAGATCACATGATTATATGGCCATATGATAATATGATCTATGGATAAATAATAGTTTTGTCTATATAACTTGAATTACTAAGGAAAAATTTACGTAGAGCCAAGTTTCCTAATATGACATATTATAAAATATGGAACGCCAAAATAGAGATGAATCCTAAATAAAGTAAATGAAAATAACAATCAAATTAAGAGCATTATGACAATGATTTATTAATGAAGATGTGTAGTATATAATATCTACACATGAGTTTCTCATTCATATCCCACTTATATATATATATATATATATATATATATATATATATATATATATATATATATATCATTGTATATCTTAGAATATTTCCTTTTTATGACATCCGTTACATATGATACATATATACGGATTTGCATATTTAGTGATATCTTTTCAAGATCTAATGTATTTAGAATCTTTGAGTGTATGTAAGTACCATTTTCAACAAATGAACAAAACCAAACTTTCATGGAATAATATGCACAGATGGCCATAAGGAATTAGGTTTCATAGGTTGTATGCCTCTAGGTTTTGCTAACTGATATAAAACAATTGGTCACAGGATCTGAGAGCTAAGAAACTTTTATTCCCTTTGAGTAAAACTACTTTTCCTTAATAATATGAAAATATTATTAGGTTAGTAACAACTTTTCAATAAGATTTCATTAACCAAGTGATTGAGTAAGGGCTGAAAAGGACCTTCTCTATCTTTAAAATTATATCTAAATATATCATGGAAATATGTGTCTAGAGATTTAGTTACTTATATTTATAATATTTTGGGTGTATTGGGTAGTGTGCCTATATCTATGATTAATGGATCTATTAAATTAATGTGACTATTGGATTAGTGCGATACCAATTATGCTAAAATTATTCTTATATTTATACATGGATTTAAAAAAATACAATATAAGTACATAATGAAAATCATTGTGTTAGATCGTAAACCTAAGTCGTAACTAGAAGTATGATTTTATATAATTATTAAGTGTCCGAGGGACTAAAACTATAACCATTTTAAAATAGTGTTTTAGAAAATAAAATGAGATGTTTAAATGTATCTTATAGTGGGTTTATGAGTTCTCTATATCTCTGTAAATGATTGATTAGATGTTAGTTATATATATTCAATGTTGAATACTTGTGTGCAGTACAAGTTTTAAGAGTGTTAATATGCATACATGATTGTTTATATATAGAATATAATGGTGCATCATGATCCGTGCTTATAAGTTATGTTGCTTCGAATACTAGTGTGTAGTTTAAAATTAAGGTATACATGGGCGGTATAATTATGTACTTGCTTGATTATTATTTTGACTGTGGGTCATTTTATTCATGGAACCATAAGTAGTTGTGAACTATGATATTATGGGATATCATAGAGTAATATAGTATAAATATATGTTATACCTAGATGGTACATACTATAATTGATATGTTTGGACTTAAACTTATGTTTGATTGATTTAATGTATGCATGTTGGTTATTACTATGAATAGTGTGTTTTGTGATAGTTAGTATGACTTTATGTAAGTGTGCATACAACCTTGAGAGTTTAACAAATGATATCATAGTATATTATTATGTTTCATAGGAATTTTGAATTTATTTTTAATACCTAGTTACTTGAATAGAAGCTTATGTTTTCATATATTGAAGACTACTTTATATGACTGATTGAGAAAAACTAATAGTTATGTCTTAGACTACTAAACTATGGTAATATAAATTATCATAGGGTGTATTAAGTTTGAAAACTAATTATGGTAGTGTAAATATACAATTAAATGTGTATTTATCTAGGTGGTATAAACGTAGTCATTATTTCTAGTATAGAATTGAAAATAATGTAAGATTCATTCATACGTTTGATGGAATAAATGTATGCTTTGGTTACTCCTATGTTTATCATGGTATAAGAGGTATTTTCTAATAGGATGTAAATTAAATGAATCTTGTGGTTGAATTATATTTGATCAATCTACATTGTTGATATGGAGTAAGAAGTGACATAGACTTCAGTAGCTTACTAGTATCACAATGTCAGATGAAGGCAATCTGATCAAGTGGTGTGTACATTACCATTTCATGAGTATGTTTACATGTTTGTGTGATATCTTGCAATAGAATAGTTTTCTATGATACACTTCATGTTAGTTTAAAAATCATAAAATACATGAGTACTTGTTTATTTATCTGTATTCTCACAACATAACTATCTATTCATTCATGAAGGGAGGGCCATTTCCTGATGGAATTAGTGTATGTAATTTTTAGTATGTGGTTAGTATTTAAAAGCACTCAAATTATGATTTTCATCCCTTTAGTAGTACTACTTATCAAAATGACACTTGAGATTGCCACAAATACTTGAGTTTGGGAACTATGTTCTAGGGGAGCCATATATCTTATATGTATATTGTAGTGAATTTTAATTATTATTGAATATTATCATGAAGAGTTGTAATTACTTCATATTGTACATTGACAATGGTGGTTGTAGATTTGTATCAATCATGGCAGAGTTGATATAATTACTTTCTATATTTGATTATGATGTGCTCTCATGATATTAGAGATTAGTGATATGTCATGTAATATGCTTGTTTGCTATTATCACGCTTTGAGTATTTCATATGGTCTTTGTATACTCCCATAGTGTAATCTATTTATGGCATATGTGTTTAAAAAAAATAATGTATTTCTAGTAGACCCAGTGGGGTTGTTACATGTGGTATCAAAGTTATGGATTGAACTCTAAAACCTAATGAGTCCATTAGCATTTTCATGTATTTTTGTTCACCGGTCTAAACCTAGTGACATGAAGTATTGCACTGATATTTTTTTTGGATTTGTAGTAGCTCAGTGCATAACCATGTTACACTAGGATTGAAGTTTTGATAGTTGGTAGATCTTCCTATATGGCTTGATGACTATTGTAAGTATGAGGCATTCATGAAATGTGTGTGGGGAACATTGAGTGTGTACCCTTAGGAGCACTTATACCCTTTTAAGTTGTTAAGAGGTTGGTTTATCGAGTGACTCGATGGTGATAATTTTTTATGAGGTTTTGATAGGTAAGTACATAACATAGTTCATGAGTTTGAATAAGATATTTCTACCATAGTTTGATCACTTAGATCAAACACCTCAAGTATGATTTCATCCTTCTTGGTAATCAAGTCACCTTCACCATTTGTGTTTTGTGAGTGATTAATAAGCAAAAAGATTCTTCTCACTTAAATATATGTGATTTAGTTTTTGTGTCTAAATGGAAAATCTTATAAGACCATTTTTAGTTAGTACCACCTAGAGCAATGGGGAATTTCTTATAGTAGAATGTAGATGTTTTGGTTGATAATTCCTATGTGTTTGGAGCTTGTTAGGGATCGACACCCTTAAGTTATGTGGGTTAGGAAGAAGTGTCACCTTTTATAGTGGGATTAGAGGTGAGTTGTCACTCCCTCACTATCCTTGACATCATTATAAGCACTGAGAGGAATCTTATTTTCATGATGTTGATTTAGTGTTCTCTTAAATGGAAACTTGTTTCTGAAATGTTATTTTGACCATATTCCTAGGAGTTTGTGGGACAAATGTCTTCTAATTATTTTTGAGAGAGAATTTATAAGATTTGATTAATTGATACTTCTTTTTGGTTAGTATTCTTTTTCTCCCAATTATGGAAACAGATTGTGATACCATACTTACATATTAGTAAGTAGGTAGTGATTTAGCAACATTGAGTTGTGGTGTTTTCTTCTTTACCTTGTGTGAGTATGTAGTATTTTTGATGATAGTTCTATAATTTTCACTTGTGACTCTTTAGGGTCACTACTTTATCTAACTTGTGAATTAAGACCATGTGAAGTGGTGAACCCTAAATTTATTCTAGTTGATTATAATTGTTATATATATTATATACCCTTGATTAGATTGATATTATTCTCTTATACTTAGCGCATGTTTTAAAAAATATATATTTATGTACCTTTGTCAGGAGTGAGTAGGGTATAAGATGTGCATAAAATTTTGTCAATCTAGGGGTTGAGATAGAAAATTTATTTGTTGCATTCTAGCTGAGTAAGCAGGGAGATATTATCTTGCTTGTTCCTTTTTAAGGTTGAAAGGACGATGTGATCCTAGGCCTTTGTATGTTATGTTAATTTTAACATTATTTCCTCTTAACTATGAATATAAAACTATAGGTTAAGCTATGAAATAAGATACTAATGTTTTTCTAGTGGAAAATTAATATAATTACAGACTGATAATATGATTTATCTTGTATGTATGTTGATACATCTAAAATTATTTAGCACATATTATTTCTTTTTATGATATGTTAGTATAGAATTGCTATTCATTGAACATTGTGCACTTTTTGGAGATCATTAGGTCATGAAGACCTAGGGGAAGAGTGGTGAATTAGGAATGTGAGTACTAAGTGATAAGAGTGGATGCTACTTAGTCTCGCATTGACTCAGTAGTAACTAAGTTTGGATTTAATAGACAGATTTATTGAATCTAGGATTGACAGATGAACTTGTCAAATTCAGTCATATGGACATACACATGTATATGGTGGAGTGTTTATTCTTTAATTTTGTATACATTATAAATGTAGTATTTTTAGTTTCTGTTTATAATCATACTTATCAGGAGCTCCGTGGAGTAGTGACATTATTTACATGTTATACTTATTAGAAGCTATGTGGAATAGCAATAATAATAACTTATATACATCATTCTTACTAGACTCCCTAAAATATTTTTATCTAAAATGAGAAAAAGACTCTCTAAGTTAGATAGATGTGCAGAGGGGCTAGAAGTGTTGTGGAACTCTCCTTAGCCATTTTTTGGATTTTATTATGATCTCATGTGTTTTTGAAAAGTTAGTAAAATTTTCACTAAGATATGTGGGACTCTTCAAGGTAACAAAAGTGGTCAGTTTTATAGTATATAGATTTGTATTGACAATTCTGAAACTTAGGGTGGTCATAACAAAATCAATCAGAGTGAGTAATACTCGCAAACCATGTTTTCAAAATTAAGAGATGTCATAGAGCAGGGTCTTGTGGGATAAATACTTTGAGAATAGTGTAACTTGAGGCAAATTTAGTGAATTCTACATGTAATTTCATATTTATTATTTGATTTGATACTTTATACTATAATATTTCTCTATTGAATAATGTTTTTAATTCATAATGTATATTTGATAAGAGCCATCTGAGATGATGAATAGTTTTAGGTGGGAAGGATGTTACATACCTATTCCTCACTAAGCAAAATATTTTAGTATTTATGGATATTATAGTTGACATATCTGATTTGATTATATTTTTAACTAAGATTTGAGATATATACTATTATGAGACAATAAGATATTACATAGGTACATATTTTTAATGCTATGAGTTAGTGGTAATGTGTGTTTACATTACATACATGTGGATGTGTTATTTCAGTTATATTTTATGTTGTATGGTTATCATGACGATATGATCTAACTACCTATTTTTTTGTGAGGTTGACGTAGGAGAATCCATCCCTCAGAGTGTACCAGAGGGAGAGCATCATTGAAGAGGGTATTGTACATGGAGATGTCGAAGGATGATAAAGAATTTGTGAGAACCTTGCATATACCACAATAGTTAGCATATGGTAGAATGCATTAAAAATAGTTTCCACATGGTGTGTTTATTTCTAATTGCTTTAGAAATTTGATTTCTATAGTTTGCTAGTATAGTTCAATAGATTATTGAATTTGTGTAGCATAATTGGTATGTTGGTCATTAATGCTTGTAAAAATGTTATTAGTATAATTAGATTTAAAAATCTAGATTGTTAGTAATTTAGGAAATTGCCATTTAAATTGCTATAACATTTATGAGTGTTAATTCAATTTAAATAAAATAAATAAAAATAGAATTTACCATGGAAAAATGAAAAAATATAATAAAGAATAAAGAAAAATAATCAAATATAAAATAATTAAAAATAAAAATGAAACAACAAAAATCTTTAAAACAAAAAGGAAAACTCTATTTAAAAAATGCTACGCCTATTTATTACAATAGGAAATTATAAAATAAGGGGGGCATCATAATTAATTATAGGAGGAAAATTGTGAAGAAAGAGAGAGAGAGAGAAACACAAAGGGAGGCATAGCATAGAAGGAATAAGGTATAGAGGGAATTGGAAAACAATTGTATTAGGTAGGTGATGTTTTGAATTCTCATAACTATGCAAAATATCTCAATATTAGAAAAGGAAAATGTGTTGAATGAATTAAAATTGTGTGTTTAACAAACCAAGCCACACAAAAAGGTGTATAATAAAACCAAATCTAGGTGTCGATTTGCATGTTTACCTTAAGTTATTTTGCTTTATTTTATACATTTATGTATAAAACTAGGATTGGCTGTAACTTGTAGACATATATGTATAAATATGATGGATCTAAGACATACAACTAAAAGGTTTGATCAAAATGTCATACTATAACACCTTTAACCGTCACTATATTTCAATATACCTAGACATCACCATAACCAACATCTAGGTATTGCCTTATGCTGTAGTATTCTTTGAATTAAACTATCGCTAGATAAAAAAGGAAAAATTTGTAATAATTACCAAAGGTTGGTGGTGTCGAATCAAGTTATGAATTCAAATACATATATTTATACTTAGGCATGAGTATAAAATTATAGAAAAAGGCAATTATGTATAACATAATTTGTAACCTACATGGTATGTGTCCATTGTGTTTACATGTATAAATGATTTAATTATTCATTAATCATAATATGTATAGTATGAGAAATGGATGATCTTGTGAGGATCACCTAACAACAAAATATTTATCTATGAAATGGAATTATAGATATAAAAATCACTGAGACTAAATAGTACATTGATTTAAATATTAACTACATCGATTTATATATTAGTACAATGACTTACTTAGAGAAGTAGTGAGTTATTTATAAAGACATTCCACCAGAAGTTAGCGACTTGGTTAATAGTTGATATATTAGTTTAAAAAAAATGAATATACGTAAACCTAATAAGGTTGTAGGTAAGAATCCTTTCAGTTGCACACATACATATATGTATATATTTAATTAGCGATTGTATAATTATGTGTATTTGGGTTGATGTATGATTTTGGACTATGTTTATTTCTTATTATCATTTACATTAGGAAAAATGAATTTACAAGACTTAATGAGTCTTGTAGTGTGTAAAATAATCAAATCATCATACTGTGTGAATGAACCAGCTAGGTAATGGGGCATCCTATATAGTAGACTTATATAGTAAATAAAGAGTATGTGGGATCTATTGTTATTTGGTTAAGAGGTAGTGAATAATGTGTTAGCACCAAATATTAACTTATTTTTTATAATTTACTCAAGTCTAAATTATAACTCATGTATTTAGTCCCCAGTCTACATTGTGAATCACTGCATGTAATTCCCAGCTTGTATAGTATTATGGGAAGGCTTTATAACTTTCTATCTCTAGAAAAAATTATTAAAAATCACTCTAGGAGTAATAATAATTTACTTGCTTATTATACCCTAGGGCATCATCATATTAATTTCCAAATGGAAATGGAAGCTCTCTATGGAGCTAGGATGAACCGATAAGAGTCTCTTTGCCCTAAGTGGATGACGCCTCATGTGATATGTTGAATATTTAGAGGATTCTTACTTAGAGGTTGAATGTTATGGTTACATGGTCTTTAATGATTTAAATATTGAGAACCTTGTGTATATATAGTGAAGCAACATAGTAGATCACATGATTATATGGACATATGATAATATGATGTATGGATAAATAATAGTTTTGTTTATACAACTTGAATTACTATGGAACAATTTATGTAGGGCAAAGTTTCCTAATATGACATATTATAAAATATGGAATGTGAAGATAGAGATGATTATTAAATAAAGTAAAGGAAAATAAAAATCAAATTGAGAGCATTTTGACAATTATTTGTTAATGAAGATGTGTAGTATATAACAACTATGCATGAGTTTCTCATTTGTGTCTTACTTATATATATATGTAGCATTGCATATCTTGAAATATTTCCTTTTTATGGCATCCATTACATGTGATACATATGTATATATATTTGCCTATTTAGAGGTATCTTTGCTAGATCCAATATATTTTGAATCCTTAAGTGTGCATAAGTACCATTTTCAACAAATGAACGAAACCAAAATTTCATAGAATAATATGCACAAATGGCCATAAGGAATTGGGTGTACCAAGTTATATGCCTCTAGGTTTTATCAACTGATATAAAAAAATTGGTTACGAGACGTGAGAATTGAGAAACTGCTATTCCATTTGAGTAAATTTACTTTTCTTTAATAATACAAAAAATATTATTAGGTTAGAAATAGAGTGTCAATAAGATTTCATTAACCAAGTAATTAGCTAAGGACTGAAAAGAACCTTCTCTATCTTTAAAACTATATCCAAATATATCATGGAAATATATTTGTCTGAAGATTCAGTTACTTATATTTATAATATTTTGGGTATATTGGGTAGTGTGCCTATATATATGACTAGTGGATCTCTTGAATTAAAGTGACTGTTGGATTAGTGTAGTACCAATTATGCTGAAAACATACTTATATTTATATATGGATTTTAAAAGTGTAATATAAGTACATAATGAAAATGGCTTTGTTGGATCATAAACTTAAGTTGTAATCAAAGGTATGATTCTATCTAATCATGAGGTGTTTGAGAGACTAAAACTATAATCATTTTAAAATAGTCATTTAGAAAATAGAACATGATGTTTAAATGAATCTTATAGTGGGTTTATGAGTTCTCTATTTCTCTGTAAATGATTGATTAGTTGTTAATTATATGTATTTATTCTTGAATACTTGTGTACAGTACAAGCTATGAGAGAATTAATATGCATAAATGCTTGGTTATATCTGACATAAAATGGTGCATCATGATGTGTTCTTATAATTTATGTTACTTTGAATGCTATAATGCAATTTAAACTTAGGGTATACCTGGGTAATATAATTTTATACTTGATTATTATTTTGAATGTGGGTCATTTGAGTCATAGAATCATAAGTAGTTTTGAACTATAATAGTATGAGATATCATAGAGTACTACAGTATAAATGTATGTTATACCCATATGGTAAATATTGTAATTTATATTTTTAGATTCACATTTATGTTTGATTGATTTAATATATGCATGCTAGTTATTACTATAATAGTGTGTTTTGTGACAATTAGTAAGACTTTATGTATGCATGCATATAACCTTAGAAGTTTAAATAATGATATGATAGTATATTATTGTGTTCCATAGGAATTATGACTTGCTTCATTATAACTAGTTACTTGAATAGAATCTTATGTTTCCATATATTTAAGACTACTTTATATGATTGATTGAGGAAAATTATTAGTTGTCTTAGAATGCTAGACTATGGTAATATGGGTTATCATAGGGTGTAGTAGGTTTGGAAACTAATTATGGTATTTAAATTTTTTAATTAAATGTGTATTTACCTGGGTGATATAAATTGTAGTCATTATTTCTAGTATGAGATAAAAAATAATGTAAGATTCATTTATACGTTTGACAGAATAAATATATGTTTTGGTTACTCCTATATTTAACATGTTATATGAGGTATTTTATAGTAATATATAAATTAAATGAATCTTGTGGTTGAATTGTATTTGACCAATCTACATTATTGATACAAAGTAAGGAGTGAGATGGACTTCACTAGCTTACGAGTATCACAATGCCAAATGAAGGCAATCTAATAAAGTGGTGTGTATGAATTTGATTGATCTATAGATTGTTATTATTATTATTATTCATAATTTTTTGGATAAAGTATGTTTAATGAGACATTATAATTTAATGAGTATGATTTACATGTTTGTGTAATATCTTACAATAGAATAGTTTTCTATGATACACTGCATGTTAGTTTAGAAATCATACAACACACAAGTACTTGCTTGTTTCTCTAGATTCTCATGTCATCACTATCTACTCATCTATGAAGGGAGGGACATTTATTAATAGGATTAGTGTAGGGGATTGTTGGTCCATGGTTGGTGTGTAAAAGCACTCAGATGATGCTTTCCATCCCCACATCAGTACTACCTATCGAGATGACACTTGATATTGCCACATATACTTGAGTTTAAGAACTCTGCTCTGGGGGAGACATGTATCTTATATATACATTGTATTAAATTTTACTTATTATTGAATATTGTCATGAAGAGTTGTAATTAATTCATATTGTACATTGATAGCAGTGGTTGTAGACTTGGTATCAATCATAGATGAGTTAATATAATTACTTTCTATATTTAAATTATGATGTGCTCTCATGATATTATATATCAGTGATATGTGATGTAATATGCTTGTTTGTTATTATCACACTTTAAGTATTTCATGTGGTCTCTATATATTCTCGTGGTGTAATATATTTATGATATATGTGTTTAAAAAAATAATTCACTTATTTCTAGTTGACCTCAGTGGGATTGTTTGATGTGCTATCAAAGCTATGGCTCTAACTCTAGGAATTAATGAGCCCATTAACATTTTCATGTATTTTTGTTCACCAGTGTTTCTTTGTTCTAGCAACTATAGTTATAAGCTAGACCTAGAGAGCTTATTCCCCAAATTATAGCTTTGGGGATATTTAAATTATGATTATAAAATGAATCTACAGAGACCATATGAAATACCCAAAGCTTGATAATATCAAGCAAACATTTTACATCACATATCACTAATCTCTAATATCATGAGAGCACATCAAAATACAAATAAAAAAATAATAATTATATTAACTCAGCCTATCAATCATTTATAGAGAAACAAAGAACTCATAAACCCGTTATAACATTTATTTAAACATCTCATTTTGTTTTCTATATGACTATTTTAATATGGTTATAGTTTTGGTCCTTCGAACACCTGATGGCTAGATAAAATCATACTTATAACTACGACCTTAGGCTTATGACCCAACACATCCATTTCATTATGTACTTATACTGCAAACTTAAATCCATGTGTAGATATAGAAAAATAGGATTCAACACACATAAAACATAGGATAACCCAAAATAACATTTTATATATATTTTAGGAGTATGAATGCATGCATTTGTTAACTTTAATTATATATCATTCTTTAACATAGCTAATACTCCACCTGTGGATCTACAACCATAAGAGTACATTAACACTTATGTTTTTGCATTTAGTAACCTATTTTTTACTTTAATGTTACTTTTATATCACATATTTTACTCATAAATTATATAAATGATAAGCTACCTGTACCTATCATAAAGAAGACTTTGTTTAGTTTTTTACTCTTTTCATACATCGTTAAACTCTTGAAAGGGTCTCGATAAATTATTCTCACAACACACCTACAATTATACATATTCTCAAATGAGATTTTTTGTGAGATCATTTAATCATTTAATACTGAAACGATTGACTAAGTTTAAAATAAGTCCATATATATATAAGTTAAGTGCTCCTGAACATAGGCCTGTATATACCATAATATAAATAACCATATTATTTTTTTAAACTTTAAAACATTTTTTTGATTTTAAAATTTACACTAAATTTCATACCTAAAAAGGTTCATAATGCCATATAAAACTCATCTTATACTCATAATAATATGGTGATGCTTTTATGTAATTTCATATTTAACTCATCATTGGAATTCAGCCAACTTAGTGCCATATATTAATATTAATCATGAATAAAGAGTGTGGCAACCTTTACAATGGCTCAATAATATAACTAATGACTCAATTTAATACCATAGCTGATTAGTTTGAATAAGATGCCTTTTATAAAAAATGCACAAACTCTAAAGAAATAGTCATTTAATATATGTATGTATATGTATTAAAATTCAGTGACTCACTCAAAAGATGCAGGGTGTTTTGGTTAAGGTTTACATTGACTTAACCTCTCAAATAAAAGACTCAATCCTTCTAAAGATCCCCGTTTAGAGCTTGACCCCTCTAATGTTCTTGGCTCTAAGACTTCTTCTATTTCAACACCAAAACTCATTCCATAATTATCAGCAACAATCTCCTATGCAATGCTATTTGTAGACTTACTGAAGAGAAATATCTTCTCATCTACAATCACATCATCTACTAGCCACAAATTTTCTCGACCACAAATTTTTCTTAAAGAGACATATAATAACCAATATTCTCATGATTGCTCACTGTAACTAGCCAACATATATATTTTGCATTGATATTTTCCTAAAAATAATAATGCAAAAGGACTATTACCATAAATATGAAAATAACTTATGCATGGTTTGATGCAAATTCACTTATAGATGGTCTTATACAAGACCATTCGTCATCTCCATAAGTTTTACTACAATATAACTCATGTCCCTTTGAACTTAAGATCTCCTTTATTGAATCTAGATTTCTACTAGATTTTCTATCATTTTCCTTGAATGAATATATAATACACATGCTCTATCATCCTTAGTTTCATGAGAAAGCTCTATCTTTAGATTCAGATAACCTGAATGTATTAGAGTTAGGCCTATAATATTTGCATGAATTGTGCTTTTTATCACCATTATACAATCATCACTACTAAATCCATCAAGTTGAATCAATATATCTAGCATAGTGTGTTCAAATTATCTATCAAAAATTAATTCATTATTGAAATGCTTGGTTACAAATACATCAACCTCATCTTCACAAACAAGATCATATTCTACCCCATACAATATGGCCATCAACTTACTCTCACTCAGAAAACACTACCCATTCATAATCACCATACTAGTTGTAGCCATCTTAGCATAAGCATACATTTGCTCTCTTTACCACGCAAGCACCAACCCCTTGGGAGACATTAATTGGGCCTGAAACTTCACCTTGCTGGAAAATTCCATGTGGAGTAGGTGTAACTGGGGATCTTTGGCTAGGGATAAGTCTACTACCTCTACAACACAAACTTCATTAGAGCTAATAACATTAAGGACACCTTTGCAGTGATATGCCTCTCTATTGTCCTTGCTTCCCAAAGAAGAACCCTTAGTCATGTATTCACCTGACCAGTTATAGCTAATCCTTTATCCACCATAAAACTATTTTCACTTTAGTATCTGGTTGTATCTACTTTACTATGAATCACTCTCAACCAACAAAAATTTTAGATGGTCAACATACTTAGCATGGCATCAGACTGAGCACATGACCTATATTCTAATGAATTTCTATTTATAAATCTTCTAAAACATGTGACTTCATAATTAAATATGCGTACTAAACCTTTAAAACATATAGACATTCCCTGAATAGTTGCAACCCATAATTTTTCCATGACCATACATTAGAATTAAAAACATTGCCTACTTGGAAGTTAGAGCATAAAATATTATATGTGCTTCTCCTTTCCCTCCTCCTAGATATGTTACACCTTCTTACTCTTAAATTTTTTACGAAACACATATGCTATCCTCCTCAATTTTTTCCTTATATGAATAGGTGTAGTCTTTTGATTTAAAGATTTTTTCATTATTTTATTTATTTTTGTTATTTTTCTAATATATTTAATACTTTTTGATTTTATAATTTTAGTTTGCATATGACTCGAGTACATAATGTCTGAAATAGAGAATAAGTCAGTAAGTCAATAAGTTATTTGCAGAGACATGGAAGAATATATGTAACAACTCTAATACATACATTTAATTTTTTTGAGGACATGGAAATGTCAATAAGCCATTAACAAAGGTAGGGATATATTTTAAAGCCTATTAATCTACCTCTTGCCACATCTTTAATGACACAAGAGAACTCACCCCTCAGAGCATGATCGAGGGAGAGTATCGTTGAAGAGGGTGATGCATATGGAGATGTTGAAGGACAACAAAGAAACTAATGAGAACCTTACACACATCATAATAGTTATCACATATTATAATGCATAATGAAATGGGTAACATAGTGTGTTTATTTTTTAATTGCATTAGATAGTTGATTTCCATGATTTGCTATGCATAAGTTAAATGATTTATGAAACCCTTTGACATGTGTGGTTATTAAATGTGTAGAAGAAAATGTTATTGCGTAGCTAAATTAATATTCTGAATTAGTAATTTAGGGAATTGTCATTTTTGCTAACATCAATAAAGGATGATTAATTAATTTAGAAAATTTTAGATTTTTGATAAATAATGTTGAAAATAAATAAAATTTAGAGTATTTCTAATGAACTAGAAAAATGGGAAAAAGAAAATTAAAAAAAATAAAGGAAAAAAATAAAGAAATTGATTAAATAATAACAAAAAAAATAAAAATAAAAACAAAAAACAAATAAAAGAATCTTCAGAATAAAGAAAAGTGGGTAGTGTGGAGGAAAAAGAAGACTAAGGAACAACAACAAAATGGAAGGCACTTACATATAATGGTTAGAGGGAATTTTTTATCTCAAATCTCTACAGTCATTGGGAAAATATGAAGATTTCCATTTATTTGCTTGGCGATGAACAATAGTTCTCAGAAGTTTAAAAAAAAGAGCCAACAAGAAGAGAATCATGACCTGCATAAACAAAACTCTCATTGAAAAGAAGTTTGCCATAGAAATTATCATACGACTTATTTGAAAATCTATTTATTGACTTATTAATGTAAGAATACCATTTTAGAACTAATCTATGATTTTATATTATAAATTAAGGTGGATAAAATTAGCACTTTATTAATCATTTAATTTGATTGTAAATAGTTTAATTTAAAGCACCATTCTTCAAGGCTATTGTTAAATTTTTATGCCTACAAATTATAAAATTATGCAGTGATATATTTGAGCATATATATATATATATATATATATATATATATATATATATATATATATATATATTTATATATATTGAAATCATTGAATATTCATACATTGAAATCACTGGGTATTTTCATATTGAAGTCACTAAGCATTTACATAATTCATTTGCTAGGTTGTAATATATATCATTATAATAATAATATATGACTCAAACATTTTACAATTGAACTCATATATATGAATGAATTTTACCATCTAATTTAACTAAGTAAATAGTAAAATAAAAACTTAGCTCTATATATGTATATCCATTTAAACTACAAAGCAATGACTCGTACTACATAGTAGTGATTTTATTTGTAGGGTAGAGATTTAATCAATTATTTATATAAAAACTTGAATTTTTTGTTATAGTTTAAGGATCGTATTAATATAGATAACACCTTATTTCAGGCAATTTTTCAAATATAAAAGATCAGGGAGCAAGTTGTTTATGTTTATTTTAAATATGGTAATTCATATGTTCAAAGCCATACAAAGTCCAATGTAAATGAATTAGTTGGGTATAGAGTGTGGCATAGTTAATTCAAAGAGGCATTAGAATATGCTAGAGCTAAATCATATAGCTGATACTTCAAACATAAAATTTTAATTATTTGTTATTGCACAAAATATGCCTAGTGTCCTAAGTAGGTAGTAAAATTCACTTATTTAGTAAGTCAACTTGGATTTAAATATACAACTACCATAAGGAGAAGTATATATTAAAAAATCATCTCATATATTTAAGGAAAATGTTATAGGCTATAGCACTTTATCTAATTTTAAAAAAAAAAACTATTTTATTAGATGAAACTAATTACAAACAAGTCTTATTGTATGGTGACTATAGAGTTTGGGGAACTAGTTTCAAATAAGTCATATTTTAATAATATTTGTATATTTTAGAATCTTAATAAGCTAATTGGTCTAAGTTATAATTTGAACAATTTTAAATGAAAAAAATTTAACTAAGTTCATAAATTCACTTTGAGACATGTATGAACTATATTAACCATGTAACTATATGATGTTAGAGGAGTCGGGAATAAATATCCCTAAAGTATCATTCATTTTATAACCAAATTAAAAGTCTTCTGGGAACGAGATGTTTACATGAATTTTATAATGGTTTTACGAGTTCTCTATTCTCTACAAATGACTTATTGACTTATTGATGATACCTCTACTACTTTTGGCATGTACCACTATCAATGTATCTATTAGAAACATACCAATTTTTTTCATGTATTTCTACATGTGATGAGATCTAATGATACTAATGGATTGAGGAAGAAGGCCTTTTAGTGTATATTGATGCCCATTCTCATAGAATTGTATCTGTATCTCAAAAAAATACCAAATAATAAGTCCAATAGTTCTTAGCCATTATTTTCCTAGAATAACATCACATTCACCCAAGGGAAAAGTAAACATGCCAGTATTGAGGTTATAGTCTCCCACCAAGATGAAAACATTACGCTACTTGATTTTACATAGTAATGTTCCCCTTTGGAAATCATCACCTCAAAATTATAACAAGGGTGCATAAAAAAATCTACCTATTTAGACACCTAAGGTTCAATGAAGTTATGAGTGTTGTCTACATCAATAATAATGGGGAAGGGTTGTTTCATTAAAAACCCTTTTATGCACACATTTTGTGGAGTGGTTATCCCTACCAAGGTGTGCATAGAAAATTTTGAATGTCAATATGAAGTCCTTGAATATTTGATATCTTTCTCTAGCTCATCTAAATGGGAATATGTGGCATCTTCCTATTTCTATAGATTAGGTTGGGAACCAACATTCAACAAATATATATTTTTTAGATGCACTTGTGGCCCTTATCTAATTTTTCATCATAATTGTATCATAAGCCCTTATTATGATGTATGCATATTTATACCCCAATGGGATGTTTGATGAGTGTTTCCTTTAGTGGTGGGTTTGTGTTGGGGTTCTAGAAGGAATAAGGATTAGAGGGTTCCCATTTGTAATTGTGATGTTATGATGTAATTTTATCTTCTATGAGCTTAGATAAGCCCAATGATTCCACCATGGTTTGAGGTTTGAACATTTTAACCTCAGTTAAAATCACATCTTTGAGTTTGTTGATGAAACAAAATTTGAATAAATCATAAGATAGGAGTTAAGTATGACTGGCTAGTTTTTCAAACTCTATTTGATATTTTCAAACTGTGTTAATTTGATGAAGTTTAGTCAAGGAAATTGTAAAATTATTGTAGGCACTTGGCCCAAAATTCACTAATAAAAATTTGGAAAAATCAACCTAATATGGTTTAGGATTTGATTTACGATACCATTTGTACCACTAGACATCTTCCTTATATAAGTGGAATGAAGTAATAAGTACATTTACCCCCTTAGTGTGATACATGATTAAATTATGTTCTACAGAGTAAATTTAGTTAGTGGGTTCAGTACCATGAAATTCAAAAAATCCAATTTAGTGCTACACAATGGTGCTTTGGAGGAAAAATACATTCTAATTGATGATCCACATTATTTTGGAGTGATCAATTTTCAACATGGAGTCAGAGGATGCGATCATTTAACTTAGACAATCAAAATTAAAATTTTGTCTGGAATTCAACAATGTCATGTGCCATGGTATGGGTCCCTACATGAGTACACCATTTACAAGAGGGTATGTTGGTGCATGAAAAGGCTAGGTGAAGTTAAATCTAAAATGGAAAAACTTGACAAGATGATAAAATTAGTGTAATTTGCACATAGGTGAAGAAAATTAAAAAAGTGCTTTTGGACCATAGGAGGAATTTTTTTTTTGTATGGTTTAAAAAAAAATGAAATACCCATTAAATTAACTAGCATGGTGAGAAAATTAGAATGGTGTATTCTACCTATGGTCTTTGAATTTTTTTTTATATAATGAGATGATTTGGTTGTATGCCAAAAAATTGATTAATTTGGAGATCATAGAAAATAATTACAATTAAAATGAGATCAGTTGTATGTATGGCCAAAACATGATCAAAATTTTAAGTTTATACAAAATAATTATATTTATCATGAGACCATTTATCCATATCATCAAAATGTGATTAGAATTTTGAGCTTATACAAAAAATTAGATCATTTTTTTGATACTGTATAATTTACAACTAAAATTCCTTATGGGAGTTTGATGTTGGTAACATAGTACACAACAAACAACATGGATTCATGTTATATATGTTTTATTAGGAATAGATAATTCATACACGATGAGGAGGGGAGCCTACACATAAAAACATTCAATGTATAGGTATATGTTTTAAAATTTGACTGGCAGTGATGATATAATTTTGTAAAAAAAACCCTTAGATCTTGGCACAAGTAATTTTTTAAAAATTTGGCTTGTCGTGATGATTTATTTTAAAAATCAGCTCATATCGATGACATTCTAGGGTGAAAGCTTAGTGCCACCACTTTGTTGGCAATTTCTAATCACTAAGTTACCATTAGGGAAAGGTGAGAATATATAGTGGACAAAAGTATATAACCCTAATTTACTAAGGTTTCTAGAAGAATTGGCCATTGAAAGTGCTATAATACCAAATGATGAGATCCCTCCTGAAAAAAATAGAACTAGATTTTAAATATGTGAAATTAAATTAGGAAAAAAATAGAAATTGATTGATTGTATTAAAATAAAGTATAATTGCATTAAAATTATTATTGGCCACTTCAAGGGGGAAACCTCCTTTAAGCAATATCAATTCAATATAGTTTTTGGATGATGTCTCACTACTCTAGACTCCTATTTATACTAACTAACTCACTTTTACTCCCCATAAATGTGGGATTATTATAATGGCCACTAACCCCCACTAGATGATTAGGATGAAGGGTCCTAACACATTACCTAATTATAATACTTAATACGTAAGGGATTCATCTTCACCTATGGATTGAATCATTGATTCATTTGAGTGGCAATTCAATCTAGAGAAATTTTTGACTGAAGGCCAAATTCTTATTAGGGCATTGGGATTTCATATTCCATCTTCTTGATCTTGGTCTTTTTTCAATCTAGACATATCCCCTACCTTTCTTTCTTCACATGAATTACTATCAATTCATGGAATCATTACATTCTCAAAGAGCTTATGATCATGAAAATCTTCCACACTACATTTTCCATATAAATCCATAAAAAGCAAACTCAAAATCCCACCGAGTTTGAGGGAATGCTTTGATAATGAAAATCCATTGAAAGTGAAGAGGAGAGAAAATTATGTAAGAAAATATACATATGTTCATTTGACATTGATATATAATTTCTTAATAAATATGATATAAATATTATTAGTAAAATGATATATTATATATTATATTAAATATAATATGATATATTTTTAAATTAATATTATAAATTTTATTATATAATAATATTTTAATTTTAATTAAATAACATATTATAATTTTATAATTTATTATATGTAAAAAGTGTGTGTGTGTGTGTGTAATCCATCATATGACCATAGCCCTTGGAGAGTATACATAACTTGGTATGGATTTGAACCTATGGCCACTAGATGGCATAAAATTGGCAGCACTTGTATTCTTAGTGGTAGTTTTGCCTCTCCTCCATTCACTAAATAAAGATACAAGAACACTAATTTTAGGAATATAATATTTATTATTAGCATTAGTGAGAAAGATAATGGAAAATATTGGAAATATTTGTATCCATATCTATTTTTATATGAAATCCTACATTGGTCGATTAGATTATATAAAAGGCATATTTTTTTGAGATAAATATTTTTTATTTTTGGTCTAATTGGTTTTAAATTCACCTAATTTTATTTCATATAGTTAAAAAAGATAAAAGTGACATGTCATTGAAATTTTCATGTGTATCTTCCCAAGATTATTCAATTCCATCACTTAAAATACCCTATTATTTCCCCTCGCCATCACTACCTAACTCAGCTTGAAATATTTGGTTAATTTCTTGTTCTGTATGCCTTTGCCCTTGTGTACCACTTCTTCACTAATAAAGCTCACTTTGAAACATGACATCTCATCCATGCTCAAATCCTTTCCACCCTGAATGAAGTAACATACCACCTCCTTTTCCACCATCAACTCTGCTAGAAATATTAGATTATTATTACTTAACACTTAATGCATAAAAGGTGAGACTAGTTTAGTAGTCAGTGGTTTCACGTGTGGTACTCCTGGTGATTTACACTCTTTCAGTTACAAAACCCACTTTACCATATCATCAAATCGTACCCCTCATGGCATAACTTGCATATTTGTGGCAATTTCTAGTTGTAATGATTTGCTAACTATTAATATAGATTCCAACCAAGGTAAATGAGTGAGATTATTTTAGCCAAGAATATAAAAGCCTAAATAATTACAGACAACAAACATATGATATATATTATATAAATTAAACTTTCATTTAGTGGATATGCAATGGATAAGGATGAAAATAAAATATTGAAAATTGAAAATCTAATGAAAAATAACAATGTTTTTTTCTATTTACCTGCACGTTTTGGGTAGCTAGGCTTACATATAAGAAGAATAAATGATTGGCAATGTTCAATTAGTTTTATAGTTGTCAATATTAGATCTAGAGAGATATGATTTATTTTATACTTAATTCTTCTCAAAGTTTTAGAGTTTAATGAAATCTTCAAAAAACTACACCATTGATAAAAATAGTATAAATGACTAGTAATAATTATGTAATGGTAACCATTATAAATATATAATTAGCATATATATATATATATATATTAGATAAATATATTTAAAATACACCATGATCTATCATTCTTAAGGAAATTATATTTAAAATGTAACATAAAAGTGGAATATGCACCTTGAAAATGATACACCACATCTTTTACATAAGTTTATCTAGAATATATATGTTAGTATAATATATTAATTCAACAATTTTGGGAATATTGGTGTATTATTCCTAATTTAGTTAAAGGGTCTGAGTAGTAAAATTAGTAAATAAATATGCAATAATTAATCTAATGATATATGTAAATTATATTGCAATTTTGACCTTTCTAAAAATGGTAATAAGAGGGAGAAAATAAAACTTAGCTAGAAACTGACTGATATGACTAGGACAGAGTCTGAGATTCACTATGCAGGACTGGGAAATTATCACAAACTAGGATTTGACATTCATTTTATAATTGGATAGGAGTGTTGAAAGTAGATAGGAGTGGCACCAACATTGTATTCCAACTCTACCACTATTATCCAAGAGATTTGAACTTTCTAGGTGTTGTTTGTTATGTCTGTGTGACCCTGTCTATGAAGTTTTGGCAAGTGGAAGTTAGTAGAAATCTTTGTAGAGAAGATTCAATCTTTAAAACCCTATACTCTATTTTTATTTGACCAATTTTAAGAAAGAGGGGGGTGGGGGGGTGGTTAGTGTGTGTAAGATTCACTAAATGTGTATCCACATCCCTTGTGTGGGCACGCTGCCTACATACCAATACTCTAAAGAGGGATAAAGCCATATGTAGTTTTCTCACTTGATGTGTTGTGAAATAATGTGTATGAAGGTTAAAAATATTAAACTATAAATGATTGAGGTGGCTAGGGACTAGTGTAAGGATTTGAATAAGCTTGTAATAGTATTAGCTAGAAGTATGCAGAGAATAGGGAAGATTGCCTGAGTAGTCTTGTTTGTATTCTTAATTTCTTAGTGATAATTTCCAACCCTTTCTAAATGATCTTTGAATGTGATTTTATGAGGTTCTATTGGTCATGGGTTGAATGTGCTTGTATTAGGCCAACAAGGATAAGGATGGGGAACTGGAAGAAATTGACTCTTGGGGACAAAAATGTACTTGGACAAGAGTGCTGAAAATAGATAGGAGTGGCATCGGTGCTATAGTCCAAGTGTGATTATATTATCCTAAGATAACAAGGTCTGGGGGGATGGATTAGTCATGGAAAGAGCAGTCTAGCTGAGTTAGGATTACGTCTAGAAGGCTATGAATGACTAGGAATCAGTGGAAATATGCCTACAAGGGTCATGAAAACAAGCAAGAGGGACCTATGAATTGAGTATCACAAGCCACACTCAAGTTACCAATTTTTGCCCTTTATATGAGTATATTTTCCCCTCTTTTATTCTCATGGTGCAACAAAGTGAAATAATAGGATAAAGGAAAAATAAAAAGCATACTTAAACTTACTTGTAAGGGTGAAGCCCCTGAAGCTCTGTGATGTTGGGTGTACATAGAGAAATCATGTTATGAAGTGCAAATCTACAAGAGAAAATAAAGAGTAGATCAGTTCTTACTAGATATGCTATATCTAAAATAAGAATGTACAAGGCTATGTAAGAGAAAGAGGAAGACAAAGTAATGAATACACCTCACTAGGTATGTGAACTAATACGAAACCTGTTATGATGCTAAGTGATGATGGATGATGTTGAGTAATGTTGGATGATGTTGTGCCAAGAGTAATACCATGAACAAAGATGATTGCTCAATTCTCCAAAAGTGGCTCAAGAATGCAAAGGCTGGCCCTTTGGCTCCATTATCGCCCACTGAGTGAAACTTTATGATCATGTTTGTGCTAATAAATGTTTGGACTATGTGTCCAATCCATTTGAGTAGGTGGCTCAAGAATATAAAGGCTAGCTAGTCCTTTGGCTCCATCATTGCCCTATGAAGTGAAGCTATAAACTAATACTAGTATGAAATATATGTCATATGAGATGGCTCCTAAATCTCATGAATGCTTTATAATCTGACAATATTGGTGTGGATATTTGAATGTATGCTAGAAACTAGGCCACTCTTGTCCACTCTGAAAGATGGAGATTAGGTTTGTATGAAAGCCACTCCAAAATTGGTGCACTAGGATTATATGAAAGCCACTTTAAAATGTGAAAGCTAAGCTTATATGAAAGCCACTCTGAAATGATTTTAACCACCTATAGATGGAATAAGGTACATAACTACTGATAATGCCTAGGTAATGATGAACTTAGAAAGAAAAATAAATAAATGTGTTGTGTACATTGCCCCCAATCATTGGTGTCTAAAACATAGATTTTGATCTAAAATTTATACCAACTACCATATCTAAAACTAGAAGTGAGAGCCATCATGCCGTGCATGATGCCCCCTATATCTAGATTCTTTGAGAATAAGTGTACTTAAAACTATTGATTTTGAACTGGTTTGACTGTACAATAATATAGTTGAACCTACTTTTCTACCTACTTCTAGAAAGTTTGGTTTTTCTATTGTTTGGATAGGAGCACTAAAAATGGATAGCAGTGGTACTGGCGCTATAGTCCAATCTTGATGCTATTGTCCTAGGCCAAATCTGATAACTATTCTAACATTTTCACTATCTACCTAGTTTGTTCTAACTGGTTTGATATCTGGTTGTTGTTCTTGGTGTTTTGAATGTTGCTTTTTTTACTATTAGGAGATTTAATCTCTATGATAAAAACCCTATTTGTTGCCCCCTTTTCTATGGGTAGGAATGAAGACCTTGCAATGATTTCCCTTTGAAAAATGAGCCTTAGAAGTGTGTTGTGCTTCAAAGATACATGATATAGTAATGATAATCAACAAGATATATTGAGATATAGTAGTGTTTATAATGATAAATTATTAGATCAACAGGGTTATGCCTAGATAGAATAATAATGAAATAACATGTGCAAAGTACTAAACTAGAACTAGAAGTGTTAGTTGTTAATTATTAGTTGTCAAGGAGGGATGGAGCATGATGTCCATCATGGCATTTAAGATAGAAAGATAATGCATGATGTAGATCATGGCATTGAAAATAATGAGAATAAAACAAGCAACAAGCACATAAGGCAAGAAGTAAGAAACATACAAAAGTGGCCAAGGGGCCAAGTAAACAAGAGACATGAGCACATGTCACTCAAACTAAAAATCAAGTATACAAGTCATGTTCAAATGCCACATACATATACAATTAGAAACAAGCAAGGTTGGTGTGAAATCCATAATCACATAGAAGAGTACCAGCAAAGGACATTG
Organism: Torreya grandis; assembly: GCA_037957365.1. Taxonomy (NCBI): domain Eukaryota; kingdom Viridiplantae; phylum Streptophyta; class Pinopsida; order Cupressales; family Taxaceae; genus Torreya; species Torreya grandis. Next base: position 559,262 of record JARHVA010003482.1, on the reverse strand, counting down.
GCAAATGTCCTAAGGTACACACATGAATAGAAGAAAATGACATTGATAAATGTACTAAGGCACATACATGAAACAAAAAAGAACTGAGAAATGCAATCACATCTAGTTATGCCAAGAAAGAAAGGAAAACATGTAAATAATGGAAGTAAAATCACACCTAACTAATCAAAGCAAGAATTGAAAGTATGCAAGACATGTTAGTATAAGACTAGGTATATGCTAAAAAATACACAAATGTTATATACTAGTGAGTGTCAATAGAGTAATCTATATAAGCGAGTAAATAATGTACATCATCATGATAAGTAGAGTGTGTGGTATAGGAATGACATAACCTGAATGGTTTAGTCATGTATAAGATGCCCCTAGTGGGTATATATATTGATGTGTGTCTTGAATTTAGAATTAGGATGCCTCCTCAATGGGTAGATTGAAGCAATCAATGAGCTGGATGTCATTACACACACTCAAATAAGATCAAGTAAAGCATGGTAATTTAGATAAATCGACAAAAAATAACATTAAACAACAAATGTAAGTCTAGTATAGTAGTAGAAATGTAAAGCATGGATAATACATAAAATCAAAATATTTTTAGTGTTTTGACATATGTGAATGTTTTTATATTTGGAAATGTTATATTATTTTTAGATTTTTGAGTTATATCGAGGTATGTATAATCAATCATAAAAAGATTATGTATAATAAATTTTGAACAGATGTTATGTACAATTAAGGTTGAGAAGATATGATACTAACTAATGATTCTTATGGGAGATTCCCTATTATGGTATCTTGTATCAAGGAGAGGAATCATGCATGATCATGAAGCATAATGAAAATGCTGAGAATGTGGTTGTACAAGTTGTATATGCTATAAATGCTCTAAAATATTTGAATTAGAAATCAAGTGTGGGGTCCCCCTATAAATATGAGAAGTGGATGAAATTGTAGGGCTTTTAAGGACCCATCTGGTAATAGGAAAAGTTCTCTGAACATGTGCTCTATGAGTAGATGCATGAGATCTCAATGATACTACCCTGGGTGTGAAAATTGTAGTTGGAAGCTATCTAGAATCCTAAAGCTATGGAGGTGTATGAACTCTTTGTGTTGGAAATGGATGCCTCAATTGTGTCTAAATCAAAATTGGAGGAGGAACTATAATTGGTGGAGAAACTATAACATGAGGTTGAACTGAAACTGGTGACTACAAAGTAGAAGATGGATATGAAGTGGGGAGTGGTAACTCATATAAAATGCCACCAACTATAAAAACCTAATCAACATGAATTAATTTCACACATCTATGAACTGAAGAAGGTATTTATCAAAGTTTTTTGATCCATGATCGACCAAGTAGCATATCAAAAACTCCTATACTAGGAACTATAATGAATATTGTGGCCACATGTGTTGGACCAACCTGTATATGAAGTAAAATCTCACCCAATGAACTCTATATGTACCCACTGAATCTACTGATAACTATGTTCATCAGGGTAATATCATGCTCTAAATATCCTAAATACTACAATAATGTCATAGTGCACATGTTCACACTAGATCCATTGTCTATGAGAACACTATGAATAGGATGATTATGAATGTAAACTTTGACAAAGAGTGCATGATAATCTAAATCATCCTCGATGATCTCTTATTCTGAGAAGGAGATGGAAGGTCTAGCTAGAACTTAGAAATTGTATACACTAATCATGTTACTCAAATGATGTAACTACATTAAAGGTGCCATGCATGTATCTGGTGGTAGATGTGCATGATATGCATGGTGAACCCCTGATGTGTCCCCTATCTCCTATTTAAAATGCTATAGAAAAGGATATGATAAGATTTTCAAAGCTTTATCATATATTTGCTTTGCCTAAGGAGGTTCAACTGAAGTGCCAATATCAATATGATTGCCATCTTTCAAATCCTATATCTTGTATCTCAAACTGATGAATTGTTTATTATATGGCCTAGTGCCCTATGAAACTCACAAAATTCATGTTGATCATATCCATGTGGAAGAGGATTTGTTAGGTCAACTTCCTGAATAGGAGGGAGAGATAAAAGTGGTATCTTAAATTCAAACTTGTTTTATCCAAAGTGGAATGGAAGGAAATAAAATCAAGGGGAAGTGAACATGAGACAATTTGAATTACTTGAAATCACAAAAAATTGACCATGGTGAAAAAGAGATACAATGGAAGGTAATATTGATTCCCTATCATAAAAATGTTGGAAGTGTAGGTAAAATATCTAACATTATTTGTTGTTCAAATTTTATCTAAAAAAGAAAAAAAAATGAAGCTAAGAATATGTGATCACAAACTTGTAACCATTTCTTAACATTATATAAAAAAGAATACTTGGTAGAATAAAAAGTGTTTTTGAATAAAATAGTGATTTTATGAGGAGGGCTTGATCTTATCCATGGTCTTACACTCAAACTCATGAAATAAAAACCCAAGAGGGTGAAAATATCATTGGAAAATAATAAGTCAATAAAAGCAAAATGGATTCATGATAAAGACCAGGTCCTATCCATGGATTTATAATGCAACTCATGAGAAGAAAAAGTAAAACCGAAGAACCAAAAGAAGCAACTAGGGTTTATGGAAAGAGAAAATTATTATAGAGGGTGAGACCCATGTATAAATACTAAAAACCATGTTATTAGGATAGAATATAGAAATATGATAAGAAGAGAAATATCTAAGTAAAGTATTTCTTTAAAAATTGCACATTAGTGGGTTCCTTAAAAACTTGGCCTTCATTAGTTTGGAGGTGACAGGTGCTAGGACCAAGAATATATTTTTCTAAATAAGGCCCCCACCATTTTGGTTTTATTTTCCTTATTTATCATGGGTATAGTCTAATTTAAGGACTATATCACCAACATTGAAAGTGTGGACTTTAACTTTTTTATTATGTTACTTGGTGATACGAGCCTTATATTGGAAATTATGTTATAGAGAAGCTAGATGATGTTTTTTGAATATCAAGAGTGTGAAGATGAGCTTCATGTAATTGTTAATCAGTAATTATACTATGAAAATATATTCATAATGAGGGAATCTCAACTTATAATGGGAGGACAAACTCAGAACCATAGACTAGTGAGAATGGTGTTGCCCTTGTGACAGTACGTATGCTAGTATAATAGGCCCAAAGTACAAGATATAAATGAAGATGCCAATCCATGTAGCTTTCATAGATGATCTTTTGAAGGATTTTATTGAGAATTTTTTTAGTGGCCTTATCTTGTCCATTGCATTGTGGATGATAAGGTGTGGAAAATTTGTGGGATATTTTAAATTTAGCACATCATTGCTTTACATCCTTATTTTTTAAATTTATGCCATTATCAGAAATGATGGTATGAGGCACTCCAAAATGAAAAATGATTTGGTTAAGGATGAACATTTTGATAGTATTTATTATGATGTTGAAAAGAGGTAGGGCTTCTACCCATTTGGTAAAATATTTAGTATCTGTAATAATAAAAACATGCCCATCTTGTGATCTAGGTAGTTTTTTAATGAGATATAATCCCCACATGGAAAATGGATATGACCATAATTTTTATCAAACTTGATAGCATACTTTTTGAGATTAGGCCAATATTATCCCATAAGTAGGCATTTGGGTGTTGTAGCATGTCTGCTAGAGTGACTACCACAAATTCCCCCATGTGCTTGTTCACGGAGAAGGACCTCTTCTTTCATTACACATCATAAGAGGGTACCTTCGACGTTGTTATAATAAAGGATTTTATATCAAAATACATATTTAAAGGCTTGTTTGTAAATTTGAGTCTTTTCATGAGAATCCATATTTAGAGGATAAGTTTTATGTTTGAGGATTTGGATAATGTCTTTATACCACAGGCTCTATCGAATGGTGATAGCCTTAATATAATAGATGAGTGACTCTTGCAGTTGGATAGAAGACTGAGATTTTATTATTTGAATAAAAATTTGAGAATCATTGATAACTTGATGTAGATGAAATAAAGATGCCAAAAAATCAAGAGAGTCAACAATAGAGTTATGATCTCTTAGAATGGGCTCAATGGTAAAATAAAAAAATTCTTGGGTAAGGGTAGTGGCTATTTGATGATAAGTGAAAATATTTTCACTATTACATTTATAATCACCATTAAATTGATGGAAAATGAGTTGGGAGTTACCCAAGGCATGCATATATCAAATATTTAAGTCAAGTGCCACTCTCATGCCTAAGATTAATGCTTCAGATTTTGCCATGTTATTAGTGACATCAAAGGTAATCCAGAATGCCAAAGGGATAATTTTACCATGAGGACTAGTGAGAATACAACCTACCCTAGCTCCTTGGAGACATTTGGTGCCATCAAAATATAGGGTCCAAGTGTCTTCATGCAAGTTGGCATTGATTTTAGGAAGTTCTTTGATAACTACTTTGGATTTAGTAGTATTGGGAATGACATAAGTATCTTCTTGATTAATTGTTTCTAAACCAGCATTAAAGTTATGAGAGTAATCTTTAAGAAGGATAACCTGATTAAGACCTTTAATAAAGAGGATGTTATCATCAAGGAGATTATCTTGAATATGATTGGTATTAGGTATGGGTTCCATTATGAGTTAGTCAACAATGAATTGTCCTTTAATAGTTTTTTATGTGATGATGTAGAGGTCTAATTCCATTAAGAGAATCATCCACTTGCAAATTTTATCTCTAGGTAGAAAGGTTTTGGATAAAAAGTGATGAAGTGGGTCATAATGAACTATGACATAAGTTATTTGATAAAAAATTTAGTGATGAATATTTTTAGCCATAAAATAGATAGCGAGGAAATCACAGTCTACTTTTATATAGCATTTTTCATAATCAATGAGACATTGACTAATGTATCATTTGATTGGGAAAGAATTACCCCAACTAATATAGGTGTATAAGAAGTGTAAAAAAATAAAGGACAATTGTTATAAGGTGGGTGAAGGGTAGGTAGATGTAGTAATGATTCTTTCATGTTTTCAAATGACTTTTGACAAGGATTGGTCTATTCTAAAGCATTACCTTTCTTATGAAGGGAATTAACAAAATAAATGCAATAATTCATTTCAAGGATGAATCATCAGATTTCTCAAAGCTTGATAAGGTAAGTATAAATGTCTTGAATAGAATGAGGAATATGCATGTTGACTATAACATTGACTTAAGTGGGATAAACATTAGTATCATGAAGAGAGACTAGCAATCTTATCAATTTACTAGATGTAACACTAAAAACACATTTGTAGGGGTTGAGTCTAACTTTATATTTTATGAGTTGATCAAAGATGATAGAAATATTAGAAATATGGGTTTTACATCTATTGGATTTGGTAATGAGATCATCCACATAATTTTCCACAATCTTATGGACAAGATCATGAAAAATTTGGGTCATGGCCCACTGATATGTAGCTATGACATTTTTAAGGCCAAAAGGCATTTTAACATAGCAATAGGTGACCCATAATTTGGTTAAAGTTGTCTTGTGTTGGTCTTCAAGGGAAATATGAATTTGATTTATCCTGAAAAACCATCCATGAGGGATAAAATTTCATATCTAGTAGTGGAATAGATGATGGCATCTATCAAAGGTAATGGAAAATTATCCTTGGGACAAGTGAGGTTGAGGTTATGGAATTTGATGCAAATGTGAATAACCATGGTAAAGTTTTTGCAAATGGAAATAATGTTTGACACCCATTAAGAATAGTCAATAGGTTTGATAAAATTGACATCTACTAGTTTAATAATTTATTTATGACATAGGGTGGAAACTTTGGGAGGAAATTTCCATTGTTTTTTTCCAAATGAGTTTAGCATTTCGGTATGTGATTATGTTGTGCACTGTTATACTAGGATCGATGCCAGGCATGTCCTCATAATGTCAAGAGAAAGTCTCACAATATTTATCAAATAATATACTAAATTTATCATGATCGATTGATGTGAGTTCTCTATAAATAATGATAGGTCAAGGACATAAGGGTGTGCCATATTTGATTTTTGTAGTTTACTTGATAAGCATAACATCTTGATCTTGAAAATGATATGTCATATTGGGAATAGAGCAAATGGAATTGGTTTTAGGATCAATGCTAGTAATGAAGTTGTTAAAATGGTGGACATTTAGTTTGAAATTCCCAAGTTTGTGATGTTGCTGAGAAAGTTGAGCTTTTTAGGCATGGATCAATTCAAGTATGGCTTCATCACTAGGTAATGTAGGTAGAGCTCCATAATATTCCACATCTACTTCAAGATCAATGATTTTTTTACCATGGTAATCATATTCAAAATGTATCTAGCATACATTTATGGCCTTGGTGTCAAAAGTGATCTCAAGAATAAGTAGGACTGTGGAAGAAGGTTGATTACATTTAGTTGATTTAGAAATAGGCATATCTTTGGAAGCATTAATAAGAAGAGGACCTGGTAGAGTAACTAGTGGGATAGGAGGTATAAAATATTTTAGAAGTTATAAAGGTGTGAGAGGTAATATTTATTCAATCACCTAAGGAGTATCGAGAAGGGGATAATTACTAAAGGTATATGACCTTCAGGTTCTAACTAAATATCCATAGAAATGGTATGAACATCATGGTTAAAAGCATGTATTTTAGCTAAGGTTTTCTGATAATGTTAAACATCCAGGTCTCTTGATTGAGCTTGGTTCATAATGTAGTTATCATCATAGGAGGGAGAGATGGCACATGCTTACATATATAAAGGAACTTCAGAAGGTGACGCTTTGAGATCACTAAATTTACATGGTGACATAGTTAAAGGGTCTTGAAAAAGCTTAGCTACTCCATAATCATTACAAGTGAAATATTCTTATGCATAAGATGCTAAGAGTGATGGTACGATCATGAGGTAATAAGGAAGGAGGAAGCCACTCTGAAATGTAAGGAGGTATCTTGGTAGTATTGCACATATTTTGTAAATTGTTTGGCTCATCATCGTCAAAATCAGCAAGAGTGACTTATAAATCAGGGTCCATATTGATGAATTTAGGTAAAGGCACACTTTTGATTTTCAGAATAGTGGGAATACAATATTAAGATTTAGGATTCGGAAGATAAATACTCTATGGGTTAAGATTGGTCTCATGTTTATACCATTTTCCATTATGAATGAACTTGATACATTGGATTTTGGAAGAGGCAATAGCCCTCATGTGATGAGTCCATGGTCATCCTAGGATTATATTATAAGATAATGGTAAATTAAAGACCATAAGCTTAGTGCATATAGTTTTGGGTTTGATAGTAAGAGGGAGCCAAATACAACCAAATGGATTTTGATTAGTCTTGTTGAATCCATGAGATGTTAATCGAGTTTACTTAGGATGATATTTATTATATCAGAGTTGTTTAATGAGACAAAGATATCTCACATTAATTCCCAATCCTTCATATACTAATAATTTGCAAATTAGGGTGGTATTAATGGTTATTTTGATAAAGAGATGTGGATCTTTAGCTTGAAATAGAATTTCAGCATTGATGATGTCTTCATCAAGGAACTGTATGGAAGGTTTTGAAGAAGGAAAAATAGATTCAATGCTATGAACTTCTATTGGTTGAGGCCCATGACAAAGTGGTGCCTCTTTTGAAGGAGATGGTTCTTCAATTTATTGGATTTGTTACATTAGGAATTTATGATGATAAGGAGAGGTGAGAACTAACTCCATGAGAGGAATTTTGCAAGGCATAGAGTTGAGTTCCCCTAAGAAATTCCAATGAGTTTCAAAAGATGAAAAACTTATACGAGAATTGGAAGTCAAAATATGTTTAGGAGGAAGATAAGTGGTTGGAGGTTTGGATTGAGGAATTGGTTTCCAAAGTTAAATGAGTAGTAGTAATATCTTTGAGAAGTTTCTATTCTAGTGATGGTTTCTTTGGATTGGTTACATGATCTTTGTGGGTTGGTTTGTGTTGGTAATTGACCTTATCCACATTTACGTATTGGGAAATGGTATAATATTGATCATAATCAATATCAATCACACAAATATACTTATTTTATTATTAAGGGTTAGATGTAGATTTTTTTTTGGATTGTTAGAGGTAAAAGCTTTGGAATCTTATTTATTTTGAGAGGCATTAACATAATCTTGATGATGGATTTTGATCACGGCATAATTATTAAATGAATCACTTAGCATAGAATAAATGGAAAATATTATAAGTGTTTAATATGTTTTGTGGGAATGCCCTATATTGATGTGAAGCCAAAAAAATTGATTAGGATCATACCATTTAGTGGGGTTATTAGGATATGTGAATGCTTTATAAGGTACTAAAATTTGTTTCATTTGTTACATGGTTAATGGCATATGGGAAGGTTGGGGATTTTCCACTTTGGCTACTCCTATTTTGGGTTGTTTCAATTATCACATTGGTGGAATGTTGGAAAGATCCTTTGATGATTTTAGTGTTAGTTTCAAACTATTTCATTAAGAAGTCTTGACGCTTAGCTTGGTCAAGAGCATCATTTAAAGTTTGGGGAGTAAAAGTTCAAACCTTGTATTGGAGGGAAGGTGTTAATGCTATTATAAAAATTTTAAACAAGTTGTCATCAATCATGTTGTGATTGACCTTATGAGCCAAAGATTTCCATCGTTTGATAAAATCAAGAGCTGATTCAGTAGGAGATTGCTTAGCATTGATGGAATGACAAAGAATTTTTTTGGGAAGATCATTATGTTAGAATTCTTGAAATAGACGATTGACTAAATACTTGAATTTCCATATAGAATGTTGGGGAAGTTCATTATACCATTATAATACATCAATGATGAAGGTTTTAACTAAAATTTTAGTTATGGCAAAAGTATTAGTTTAGAACCATTCTTTATAAATTTTACTAAATACCTTTAGAAAAGATGTAGGGTCTCTAGTCCCATCATATTTAATAGTTGGAGATATATTACCAATATCAATAAAAATAATGAAGGGGGCTAAAAGTGCATATTGAATGTGTTGAATCATCTTATTGTGCATGATAGGCTGGTGAATGACATTTCCTATGACATCTATAAGAGGTGTAGGGTTAAAATTTCCATTGTTTTGAGGAAGAAGAATGGGAGGATGATTATCCATGTTGATCAAATTATGTTATAGTTTCATCATTTGGGAGGTGTTAGATGTTTGTATGATGTTCATTTATTTCACTATTTGAGCAAGAATTTGAATTGTATCAATTGGTGGGTTGGTATTTTTAGAAAGATTACTAGAATTGGTATTAGGGGGAGGGTTATTAGGTGGTATATTTCCTATGGGGTTATTGGATAGTCTTGTATCAATCACTCGCACATTATGGTGAGATGTTTGAATATTTGAATTATCTTGATAAGTATGAAAAGGATCTAAACCACCAATTTCATTTTTTTGATTGATTTGAACCATGCTATAATTGAAAGATGATGGAGGATAAGAGGTTCTCCAAGAGTGGTGATCCTCTAGGGAAGTGAAGGCATGAAGAAAAGAACATCACATATAACATTTAAATGGATTTAAGTTATCCAAAAATATTTTGATAGGGGATTTCATGATGCTTGAAGAAACAATCAGAGATCAAGAAGCAAGAAGGAAAAATAGAGATAGAGTTGGTCACACATAGAACAATATCAGTCAGTAGGTATAGAGTCAACTAGGTCAATAGAGCATGTGAGAAAAGTCCATAGAACAAGATGTAACAAGACATAGTCAAGTTGGTGGACTATGTTTTATAAAGGATAAAACTGAAATAGGGTGGAGAGATACATTATCTTATGGGTCGACTATGTACTATAGATGAATAAACTAAACATATGAGAAAGCATAATCAGATTGATCAACTGTGTACTTAAAAAGGAAAAATTGAGTAGGCTGATAAGGATACATAGTCAGATAGAATGACTGTGTATTGAAGGAAAATAAGATGAATAGTCTATAAGAGACTATTCTGATAAGGATGATAGTATTCTAATCAAATGAAATGAATCACATAAGTAATTGGATTAATGTGATTGATCCAATTGGAACACACAATAAAAACCTTGCACTAACATTAACTAATGCAAGTTTTGCAATACAAAATACAATGATCAAAGAGCAAGCAACAACTTGAAATTAAATGCTGACTAATTGGTCATTCCTATGTGTTATTAAGTTATAATAAATTTTAAAATTAATGTGATGGGAATTTGGATGTACGAATGAACTAGAAAACAATCTAAGGATGGTTTTAAGAAGTTTAGGCTGAAAGGGACTGTATTGGTGATGGTACTAGCTTGGTATTGGGGCCTACCCCCTCACTTTATAATTCTATAGAGATAAAGGTTAGGTGATTTTCCAATATATACAATCAACCATGTGTTTATACTTGGCCAAAAAACTAAGTCAGCTTCCCCCTTGATGATGAAATCTAAGTAGGTAGGCCTTAGGAAGATAAATGTTTAATGCATTTTTTTTGTAAAGTGATTTAAAAGTATGTGCAAAAGAGAAAAAATAGTGTGAATAAATCAATAAATTGAAAAACCAACTAATTGATCTATGTTTTTTACTCTAAGAATGTAACCAACTGAAATGAAAATTGAACTAATTACTATAAAAAAGAGGTTATTTCATTGATTTTGAAGAGTACAGAATTAGGTCAGGTGACTCTATATGCAATCAATAAAGAACAAAGTCGACGGTGTCATTTATTCTATGATCTATAAGAAAATAGTTAAATAGGTCAAATTTGTACTCTAGATAGAAGATAATATATAGAACTATGTCAATCGGATCGACCCAATTGGCTATAGGCCTACATTTTTATAAACTAAAACTTGTGAAATATAGTACTAGAAATAAAACATTGAAATGATAGAAAAGGTAAGAATGAAACTTGTTGGGCTTGAAGATGCTTAGATTTCAAAAAATTTATGTTGTGATGCTCAAGTGATGATTCAAATATTTTTTGAATAGAGTTAATTGGTTTGATGGAATTTGTAAAACTTGTGCACTGGAAAGAATTTATGAATAAAGTCAATTGGTTCAACTATGTTTGCAATCCTGTATGTTGAAAAAGGATAACTATAAATAGAATCGATTGGTTCAACTATGTATGATATCCTATAACTGAAGAAGAAGACTATGTCAAATTGATCAATCCAATCACCTATATTTAGAAAAGACCTACACAGACAAAACAAAGTCATTTTGAGATGACTGTATGTTAAACTTGTACACAGACTGTTAGAATTATATTGATAAGTTTTATACATTACTGCAAAAATAAATATATAATGTGATGATAAAATGATAGAATGAAGAAAAACCTATAAGGGTTTGATTCACGCTAGGTTCACCAAAATGTATATAAAGCAAAATGCAACTGATATATTAATCAATTTTAGCTTGGAGAAGATAAATCCTACTTATACTTCTGATTGTTGATACATTAGATATTCTAGGTCATGACCAAGATGTATCCTCTAGACCAAACCATGGGATATCTTACCACAATAACATCATTAGAGAGGGTTCTAAAGCCTCTAGTCAAGCAACACCATGCAATAAACCTAGTTACATCCTATGTTTTCATATTCACTAAGTATATGCAAAGTAAAGTAAAATATAATCTAGTATTCACTAAATTTTGTGGCACAAAATGGAGATAATAAACATAAAAAGTAAACATGCATAAGAGAGTCCTAGTTAAACTATGTATATATAAAATCTTAATGCATG
>JARHVA010003482.1:525000-542500 GCA_037957365.1 Torreya grandis | reverse complement strand
TTCACCTGGAGATGACGCATGGGCATGAGATGAGGAACTTTACACTATGGGAAGTTTGACTGAGTATGAATTAAAACTCACGAAAATGAATGGAAGGTTCTCTTCTCACAAACATGTCAGATAGTAAATAACCCAGCGTAGCAAGGCCTGGTGCATGCCGCGGTGGGTGAGAAACAAAGAAGTGTCTCTGAGTTACGGCCAGTGCATTTCAATGTCGCCAGAGAATTCATGCAAGAGTGATGAAGATAACCCAGCATGGTCCTCTCGACCTATCTTATGCTACTAGCTAATGGATTTTCACAACTAATCTAAATGCTCACATATTTTTGTGAACTCCATCTATAGGAAAATAAGGAATTCTAGCTGTCCTTTCACATAAATTATTTCTCCATCTTAAGACCAATAATATGCTCTATACCACTGTTGTAAATTGGAGTGATTATATTAGGAGTCCGATACACATGATTATAATAATAATATGTCGTTAATTCATAACTTAATATATAATAATATATAGGTAGATGCACTCTTATAAATAAAGAGGTTGCTCCAACTACTTTCCCCACAATAATCTCTCCATTTACTATATTAATGAGTTCATTAAATAACTCAAAACTTACCTAGAAAATTCTCACAAAAATATTATGCCAAACTCAATATATATGATTTGTTACACAACATTAATATTGTCAATATTTTACCATACTTTAAATTACCAGTCACCATAAGAATACTAATTTTATAATAGAAAAATCTAAGCTAGATAAACAAGACTCGCAGGTAATCTAACTTAAAAAAACTTTTTATAGTTTAATTGTATAACACATATAATGAATCCTTCAATAATGATGTAAAAATCTCTTCCCAATTTATTTTCTTTTGGGATCTCATGGTTTAACGTTATAATATGACTATAAAGATCAATCATATGCTTCAAAAGCTATAGGCATTGACTCTAATTGTCAGACACACATTCATTTTTATTTAACACGTATGCTATTACGGATAGCCCTCCAAAAAATCCATTAAAATTTACCCATCTGATTAAGAATTTTTGCTTCAACTTTTCCTTTTTCACTAGAATCGAACTCACCCTATGAATCAATGGTGAAAATTAAATCAAAAATAAAGAAACACACATTGGCTAAGTTGGCTTGGGAGTCAGTTTTGGATTATGACGGTTTGAATCCTTCTCCCTCTAGTTACCCTACCTAGAAATCATTTCCTAATTTGTGCTCAGGTGTTTTAAATCAATAAGGTAAGACTTAATGTTCTATTCTTCATCTATCAGAGGGCTCCTCATTTTTTCCTACAGTTGAATCTCATCCTTTTGTCTTTGGGAGTTTTGTATTTCCCTGAGTTATTGATAATAGATTCGACCATACTCTTTCAAGACCTCGTCCTTTCATGAAGTCTAAGGAGTTGAAAACTAATTAAAAATATATATATATGTTTGTTTTAGATCTAGATGTGGATTCAAAATTAAAATTCATTGGTGATGGATGGAATTGGAAGATCTCAAAATCAAAATATTTTTGCCTTGCTCCTTATTTCCTCATCTTAGTTCCCAATGTGAAGAAAATTATTGTTATTTAACTAGGTTCAGACATTTTAATGGTGGAATAATATTATTCATTATGGTTTAATTTAAAAATTTAATAGCCTTTGGCCTTCCCTTCCATTTTTGAACTTATGAATTTAAATGAATTAGAAACCAATTGTATTTGAGGAACATTTTAGTTATCCCTTCACACCAAGATATTTTATTTTATTTTGTGGTTGGAGGATAGAGAACCTCTTCTAAAATATGGTCCTTATAATTGGAGATAATAAATCCTTTGTATGAAACCCTATTTTTTAATGATATATCTTAAAATGTATACAATCAATGTAGCTTTCTTATAAGATAAGATGTATTATGCTTCCTCTGCATTTTTGGGGGTCTTTTAGTTTCACTACCACTAAAGATATTTTGGGTAAAATTCGTTTTATTATCTTAGAGACTACTCGACACTCCAATTAATTTTATCCTGATTTTTGTAGAATTTTATACGTTGGGAGGATTTCCTAAGGTGGTTAAGATTAAGGTTAGGGATCACATCTAGAAATAGCAACTAGACTGTGAATATGTATAATTTGAATGTATAACATGTTTTTCACATGGACATATGGAGACCTCATTCCCAAAGAGGTTTTCGTTTTGGATTCAAAAGGTAATAATATGAGGCATGCTTTGACTTGGAAGGGGTTTGAATATAATATTTATTAGTGAAATTTGATTCTTGCCATGTTGAAAAGTTTATTGAGCCTCTATTCCATCCTAGATAAAAATACTAGACTATCAATTATGTATTAAGATGGAAAAAGGTTTGAAATGGTGACAAGATTACTTAGTAAAGGGATTATTAAGATATTGAAGATGAAAACAAATAAATATAACATGAATATGAGGATATGTAGATGAAACAAGGTACCCAAAAATTGTCAAATGTACATAATTCATTATAAATATGCAATGTAAAATAATGTTAAACTATAATCAAGTGTTTACATAATACCCCACTTTGATATATATGTGTCTGTAAATGAATGTGTGCATAAAAGTAAAATAATAAATTGAAGCATGTACCTACACTTAACTAAGGAAAGAAGGGTGAAAGGACTTATTTTTAAGCGAGACCCCACCCACATGCAATCATACCTCCTGATGAATCTAGATTACACTTGCAAATAATTACACAAATTCCTTGTATTAATAAAATACTGAAAATATAAAAAATGAAATATAAATTGAAAATATAAGAATAGGATCAAATACACATAATGGTATGTGGACTATGTTTCCAATCTCAAGTAACTACTATTAAAAATAAAATTTACCTGGGTTTTGTCAAGTACAAAAACTTTCATATTAAATTCTAAGAACTCAACTCCACTTCTTGATTAGGGAAGCAAATATATTTTGGTTTTTGATATGTATTTGATATATAATTTGTTCCATCTTTAAACATTATTTATGAAACATATTTGGATATATATCACCCCACCTAAGGTGAGGGATTGTAAACCTAATCCTGAAATCATTCATCTTAAAAGAAAACGTTATGCACACTATAAGTTATCATGTAATATTTAAAAATTTGTTAAGACCTTTTTTAAAAATCATTGTAAACACATGCATGTAATGATTGTAAAATATCATCATATAAAGCACTGTATAAGTAAGATGCAATCTCATGTGTTGATGAGAGAGCGAGGTGAAATTAATATGAATCAATATAACAATGTGACAAGAAACAAATTTATGCCTAAATGTAAGCTTTGTATGTACAAGTTATAGATAATAATAAGTTCAAGTAGATAGTCAAGGTTATGATTCCCCCAATGGTATGGCAAGGTAAGTACAATTGATATGCCCTAATGTCTAAATGTGTGCTTATGAAGGATATATAAAAACAAAACATGCCTATAATAATTTTATGCCTCAATATATGCATTGTAAAGACTATCTCGACATAAGTGTCTGACATAGTATATCAAAATAAGTAGCATGCATGTTAAGGATCATTGCACAAAGCATAATCTATTAAAAAGTACAAGTAGGTACTCACACACAATCAAGTAACCACACATAGATTAGATGTAACTGCACACATACAATCATGTAAGGTCATATGAACCAAATCAATAAATGACACAACATGACATGATAACTGGAGGATCCTCTATAGACAAGACATTAGTGGAAAACCTGCATAAGCACACACAATCAGAAGCATGCACATACAAGAAATCGATCAATTGTAAGCACATAATATATACATGTAGCATGCAAGATAATATATATTATCTTGCATGCTACATGTATCTATTATGTGCTTACAATTGATTGATTGCTTGCATGTGCATGCTTGTGATTGTGTGTGTGTGTCTATAATAATAATAATAATAATAATAATAATAATAATAATAATAATAATAATAATAATAATAATAATAATAATAATAATAATAATAATAATAATAATAATAATGGAGGTTATTATCCTAGACTCACTATGGAGGATGTTGTTACTATAGGTATTAATTTTCCTTCATTGTGTTTTTCCTACACTTGTGAGATTAGCTTGCTTAAGTGTGCACATCATAAGGAGTTACCTTGACTGTCTATTTTAGGTCGTGAGAGTTACTCCTTTGATTAGTTGACCATTGACTAACTATTCTGGGTTTAGGGTTTACACATTTATTCACCTATTTGTACATCTAGAATTAGTGAGCTATTCATAAGTATTTGCATTGTTACACTCTTAGTTTCTCTCTTACAATTGTTTTCTCATTTACCTTTTCACTTTGTTCAAACATCAGTGCATTCGATGTTCCATATTCGATCTTGGTAGAATCCTTGATAGATGCCCTGAATATAAGGCATACCACTAATGTGACAATTCCCCTAGGGTTGGTCATGAATACAACTACATAACATCTCTAAGTCTATGATCATATGTAGCATGAATATACTACATCGCACCCACTCAAAAAATATTATGATAATCATGTGTGTAACATGTATATGTACACCTATAGCATATGGATATAAGCGTGATATGTATTCATTAAAAAAAATTAAATTTTAATGTTTTTTTTTTTTTTAAAATTTTTTTTTTGACAATTTTATTGAAAAAAGAGATTGCGCGAAGAGGAGACCAAGGGGTGTATGAAAGAAGAAACAAGGTAAACTTAATCAAGTAAGAAAATAATACAATGGGAAAACTAAAGATAATCCAAGGAAGGAAATCAAGCAAACCAAGGAGCAAAGATATGGAAGAGAGAAGAAAAATGATAATCGAAACATCTTGTAACTTCTTTCATAAATTAAGAATAAAAAAATTATTCTAAAAAATCTATATCTTCCCTCAGAAATTAGTGCATGCTAGAATGAAAGGTCACAATATGCATGTTTTCATCATTGGTAAGTTTGTGCAAGTATGTGGAATGAGATCAACAATCAAGGGGAAAAGGCTGGTATAACATAGCAAGCAACATAAACCAAGGAGTTAGATGAATGCCAATATAATAAAATTGAAAGTGCCAAGGCATTAAATTTATAATAAAGATGAGGCATGGAATAACATATGAAAAAATATAAACTACATTATACAATATGTATCGATGAAGCACAATAAATAAGATAACATGTCTAACTGATAATTACATCTATAGGGCCAGAAGGAGGGTACCATCCATGTGGTGAGCTAGATGCACATCTAGAATTATCATGTGTTATGTAATGACCTAAATCTTCATCCCAAAGAGATATATGGTGATAAAGAGCTCGGGGAGCTAGTGGAACCTATTGAAAATTACATGTGTTAATTCAAATATGTCTTTATATACTTTAATCCTTACTAGAACTCTAGTATGGATCAATACAAGAGGTTGTAGACCCATATTTAGACATATTATTAGAAACTATATATATCAATAGTGTAATTATAGGATTATTAACTCTACGATCTATGAATCAAGATATCAAAACTATAAATGTAAGGTTAGTATGAACCATAATTGAAGGTGATAAAAGTGATGGAAAATTAACCTTAATTTAGGTCTTTCCTATTGTCTTCTAAGATTTTTCTAAGTCTTAGTTATGTGTATATTTATTATATTTATAAATATATTTTATTATACCCTTTTTGAGGTGTCATTCACCTTTTTTGTCCACTTGTTGGACTTGGAGTTACTTTCATGTAACTCCTCTCCCTCCACATGTCATGCACATCATTGTCACTTGTATGAGGATTATGGCCACATGTCACTCATGCCTAAACTTGCACATGTAACTCCTCTTCTCTCTTAGCCTATAATAAGAGCTCACCTCTCTCATTCCCTCACACTCTCAACACATAACTCATTATTGTTATTCTAAGGCTTGTTCTAGCATCATTGATGTTCTATTGGCCTAATTCATTCTTATGTTAAGCTTCTAGATGATATTGTACTTGGAGTTCATTGTTGCAAGCTACTTAATACTAGATTGTGGGTTTTTTTCACTATTTGATGGTTTTCCTTACTTATCAAATCTCTTGTATCATTTGTGGTTTGCTCTCCATTGAGGTAATTTTGTTTATTTTTGCACTCTTTTACTTTTATTCTTTCAATGTTGATCAATCATTATTGAATTAAATCCTAATATGGTATTTGAGCTATGGTCATTTTAATGTTGAAACTTGAGTTTATGTAGGTATTTTGGTGGAAAAATTCAGTTTTTTGGTAAGGGATTATACCCTTGCAATCGATTTTAGTTTTCTTTTCTATTTTTTAGTATACATATATTTTTTTTAATCATTTTGACATATTTGTCTTTCTAACATGAAGTTTCAAGTTGCTCCAATGGAATTTTTTTTAATTGCTTTTGTTTTTAGAATTTAAATTCTTTGTTGTAAAAAAAAATCTCATATTAAAAACTTGTCATATTAAATCAGTCTTAACTTTTGATTGGTAAAATATTTTTTTCTAATATTTTAAAGATTTTTTTGGCTTTAAACTAAAACTAACTTGTCCAATTCCACACAAACCTAGTTTGTATTTTTTGATATTTGATAAAAAAGGTCCCTACTATTTTATGGTGTTTCAATAATTAAAATAATATTACAGGCACTCAGAAAGGAATTTAACTCTTTTTCTGCTCTCTGCACTTTGCCAGGTGAAATTCATTTGGATCTCACTATGTTATTCTTTGTTTTAGACTACTACATTTTGTATTATATTGTATGCATTTCAATTTATTTGATTTGACTGCACTTTATTGTAGCTTCTCTTTTTGAAGTTGGGTATTGCATTTTTTTAAAACAATCATTGTTTTTAAAAAAAAGTCTGTTAATTATTTTTTGGTTTGAAATATGTTTAATTAAATATTTTTATTCTTTTTAAAAAAATAAGGATTATTTTTTGACCAATCAAGTTTCTTATGTTTGGTTTAAGAATTTTTTTTACAAATTAAAATCTTTTTTAAACCAAGTTAAAAAAAAAAAAAAAAAAAAATCTATTGTTTAATTTGATAGACAAATTTGGTGTGGACTTATATTTATAGGATAATCTAAAGCTTATTTTTGTTATGCACATTTATTTTAAGTATTATTAGCTTTTTTGCTAGTTTAGAACTTGGATACTCACATATAACATCATTCAAATTAGTCATTTTTTAGTCTTTAAGAAGTTGATGCATAAAAATGATTTGAAAAATGATGAGATAACAACTCTTCAGAAATAAATTGCATGTCAACATGACATTATTCATACTTTACAATGTAATTTTAATGAGAAAATGATGTCTATGCAAAACTCTATTGACATTCTAAATGTAAAAGTTACATCTTTTAATAATATTAATATATTTAATTATGATAAATATCCTTGTATTTTTAAATGAACTGAAACTTCTTTAAACACTCTTTTTCTTCACCCTAGCTTAAAAATATGTAATATATGGGTTATTTTGATGGTGGCCTTGGTAAGTGCAAATCTAGTATTCTTGAGCCTCTTGTGTTTGAGTCTAATATAAATTGTATATAAGTCCCAGTTTAATGAATCACTTGATTCTAATGCAAATTTGACATCTTATTGTCGTCTGCATTAAAGGACTTATAATACAACTTATTTTGATTATCATGTTTGGAATATTCATGCTTTGATAAAACATATTAAACCTTGTATGCATTGTGAAAAATATGAGTATCGTATATCTAAATGTTAGAAATTACATCCATACAAATCTTGTGGTAAATCTACACATGACACTTTGTATTGTTAAAAAAATATTAAATATCCTACCTTTAAGGGTAAAACTATTTGGATTCCTAAATAAAATGAATATTTAAAAGACTTTGATATGTCTTATTGCAATAATTTTTCTAATACTTCATACTGAATATTTTTTTCAAGTGAATAATTTTCTTTGTCTCCATTTTGATTAACTAATTCTTTGATTTTTGTTGCACATGCTATATGCTTTGATTATTTTGACTAACTATTTTTTTTTTACAATTTTAAAACTTTATGATATAAGTTATTTTTACTCAAATTTGTCTAGTTGTACATCTACTTTTATTACATTATGTATATAAATTATATTTTTGGCATAATAGTTACTTAACTTGAAATATTGGTGTTAGTTTATTTATTTTATAGAGTTTTATGGATCATTTTTATTTCTTGTTGGTATTTTTTCTATGATAGATCGATCACATTGTCCGAAGAGGATTTTTATAGATTATTGGTGACCGCACTTTTATCCTTACAACTTTGGTAGCACCTTAAATTATTTTCTCTTTTTAAATCTATTGCAATTCCTCTTGAAGGAAGTTTCTATTAAGGGGAAGTATTGTGTAATTTTAACTCCCTTCTTTATTTGTAAATGGTTTTCTTCATTTTTATAACCTCAAATTTAAGATTAAGTGGGAGTGTTGGATAATTAGCCATAATTTAGGTCATTATAGTCTTATAGTCTTTTCTTAAGTCTTAATTATATGTGTATTTATTATATTTATAAATGCATTTTATGCTACGCCTTTTGAGGTGTCACTTACCTCTTTTATCTACTTGTTGGACTTGAATTTATTTGTATGTAACTCCTCTCCCCCCACAAAATACACACATCCTCTCTACTTGTAAGAGGATTAGGACCACATGTCACTTATGTCTAAACTTTCACATGTAACTCTTCTTCTCTCTTAGCTCTATATTAAGAGCTCACCTCCCTCATTCACTTAGACTCTCAACACACAACTCATTCTTATTGTTTTAAGTCTTGATCTTGCATCATTGATTCTCTATTGGCCTAAGGTCATTATTCTCCTAAACTTCTACATGCTATTGTACTTGGAGTTAATTGTTACAAGCTTCTTAATACTAGATTATTAGGTTTTTTTTAACTGTTTGATAAATTTTTTTTCATTTATCAAATCTCTTGTCTCATTTGTGGTTTTCTCTTCATTGAGGTAATCTTGTTCATTTTCACATTCTTTTAGTTTTATGATTTCAATGTTTATCAATCGTTCTTGAATTAAATCTTAATAGAAAGTGTAGCAGTTGTCATATGAGGTTGAATAATTTTTTTTAAGAAGCACCTTACAAAACATCTCAATTTTTTAAAGCTAGGTCTATATCTAAAAATATGTTTAATGACTACTATGTATCTTTTCATTATGCAAAAACTTAAGACAATGATGAAATCTAGAGTGGATTGCTCTAATTTGATTTATCCATGGAGACCTAAGTAACACATTATATGCACCAATATATGACTCTATGTAAAACCATGCTAATAAGGTCTTAGGAAAACCTATGACTTGTAATGTAATACCACCAAGGGGTGTCTATTTAATACCAACATAACTCTTAAATGTCATAGTTGTGCCATGTAATTTATTATTATTGTAGCCTCAACTAGCCATAAATTGCATCATAATAAGATTCTAAATTGAAGCCTTGTTAACCAAAATTATGTGTATAATCAAATAACGAGAATTAAAAAAACCAAATGTCTAGAGATGACCATTTTATGAATCATTATGTGAAATCTCATAGTCATAGAATGAAATAAAGATTGTTTTCTTTTGTGAAATTAACTATACAATAATACTATTAATGATGTTGTATCCAAAAAGTGTTGGTTGATGTATATATTTAGTCACATGCACATCATCTTGTTTCTTAGTATCATGATCCATCAATAGATTGTCGAATATTTTAAAGCATTGATTAGACAAATCAAGAGATTCATTCAATGTAACATTATAGCTTTCAAATTTAATGACATTACTATCTATTCAATATGTTTCAGTGCATCGCATTGATTAGTATTTTGTGTGGAATATCTATGGTAATCACAATATTGGCTAACATAATATCATGTAGGCAAATGTAGAGAAGTTAAGGCTATGTGTTTAATAACCATACCATATTCTGCATAACCCATTTGCAACATCTTAATTTCAATAAAGATTATAAAAGGTTAAGGCTATGTGTTTAATAACCATGCTACGATTAAGAAATGTCATATGACATTATTCAATGTCATAATAGAAGATAAGTCTATATGCTAAAAAGGCATTCCATGTTGTTATAATGTCACTAAATAAAACTCATCATGAAATCCATGTAAGAATATACATAATTCTTCTAAAGAGATTTATAACCTCTAACTATTTCCAACACATCATAAGGTAACACCATTTTACATTCATGTAAAATTCAAGGTTAACGACATTATGGCTACAACAATTCTAATAATAATTTTTTTTCCAATTTTGTGCTTACTTAAAATCAACAAGTATGTCACTAAATAATGTGCATACAATAATATGAAAAGATCAAATATGACATAATGCATTCTAATACACTACCACTCATATAATAAATAGAGCCTATTATAAATGTGCACCAAAACAATACATACAGTTGGTTAATTATACAAGATCCATCAACTATCAACAAAATGCCTCCAATGTCAACATCATAATCAATAATGTCATTTTTCAAAAAACCAATATTACAAATATACATAAGGTAATAAGATGATCTATAACATAAAATGATTAATCAACCATATTCCATCACTCTAACATCATATTTCAATAGGTACGATGAGAGTCAAAACACCATATACAATCCAGGTGTGACAACGAAGGACAAACACTGTAAGAGGGATACCCCTTACAACCATCCCTATGAACCCAACCATTGGTGGCCCTTACCACCCCAACCATTATCTTGGTGGAGGGTTTCAGCAACTAGGGACTAGGCGAGGTAAGAAGTATACAAACAATATTAAGCCACCAATAAGGACTTGTAAAACCATCAACAAAGACAAACAAAATAATGCAGGACATAAATCCATGACACTCAACCAAACCATGGGCCTGAGTAATGCCCAAGGCACACATTAAAACTTAAACACGATTGTATCATTGTAATGACACCAAAAACCTTACTTCAAAATCACATTCAACACTTTATGACTGAAATCAAACTCATAAAAGGAACACGAGTAACCAATTTATGAAATGGAAAAGAATCATTCCATGTTTCGTACATATACATACATACATACATATAACCAAATGGTTCCATATAAGGTAAAATATATGAAACTTTATCCCAAAATTGGAATATATTTAAAACCCAGAGCTTGACATTCAATAGATATACACACACCACTGGTTTAACAAAAACTCTAATAAAATTCGATTCAAGTAAGAGTGTTGGTAAAGAATAATAAATCGATCTTTTAATTCTTAATATACCCAAGTCAGCCTTTAATTTGATTTTTAAAGATTACAACGGTGAGTCAGAATATAATAAACCCAACACCATTAAACATAAATAGCCGAAGCGGTTTTTAATCCAAAACATGTATCACAAGGATAAAGGAGTAATTCGTTAAAAGATTTAAGTATTATCCAAGTCACTTATTTTCACCATGACCATTAACCGATTTTCTACTGGTCAAAATGATTTATAAAAGTTTATACATCGCTTCCTAGCCATGATCTAAAAATAAATAGATTGCCACTCACGATTTTAACAAATTTTGACCAGACTTCACCCAATAATTTATGTCAAATATAAAACATTGTACAAATAAAAAGACCCCAGGGTAAAAGAATGTAACGGTTCAGATCATAATTGTTATTTAGCTTCAAACATCCACTTAAACCCAATCGTTGCAACCAAAACCCTTCTTTTCACAAGCAATTCTAATCAGATAGTTCATAAAGGGAGAAAGGGGTTGGCGACTTGATTATTTTAAGGCATAAACAAGTTTATTTAACCCATCCTGAGCACATCAGGTTTCTACCATGAAAAATAGTAAAATAGGGGAAGTAGTTGCCCCGAAATCATTTCTAGGTAACACCCATAATCAGGCAGAATCCATAAGATAATTTCATACAACAAATCAGGGTAGGACAACTTGTTTTCATCCAAATCTGAAAATAATCCATACACTATAAAAATGCACTAGCATTATATTAGCTTTTAATGCAAAGGAGAGGTAAGACTATTCGAAATTGATTTACTCCCAGATTATAGCCTGGTACACGAATCATAACTATATTTACTTGGAACTATGTTACAGGCTAAAAAGTGTCAAAATGGGATACAAATCATTGGGTTTTCTGATGCCTCTCTCTTTCCTTCACCTTTCATGTAGCGTTCCACACCCATCTTGATCCATGCTCCATTTGTGGCATCCCCCTTCTTCTCTTTTCCAAGTTAAGCCCCTTGTGTCTCCATTCCCAACACCCGCTAACGACCCCTACCTTTTTCACTCTCTGGTGTCCTCTCCATTTCTCCCTCTACCCCTGCATGTCCTCCGACCTTCTTTCTGCCAAATGCCATGCCATAACTCTGCCATCATCCTCCGTCCTCCGTCCTCCGTCTTCTCTCTCTTGCCTCGTCCCATCCCTTGGTCAACGCCGTCCTTGGCATATGCGAGATCGGGAGGAAGAAACTATATTATATAAATGAGTTCAACCCCACTTGTGATCAACTCCAAAAAGCGTACATAGGAGCCAACATTTCTTGGAGGGCTAAAATTCTTATTGCTCAGCTGAGAACCAACTCTCACCAACTTCGTTGTGAGACCGGGCGTTGGAAGAGGCCAAAGGAGGCTTGGGAAGAGAGAATTTGCAGATTTTGCAATTCTAGGAAAGTGAAAACTGAACAACACTTTATTCTAGAATGTGAGGCCTACAAAGATAGCAGAGATAAATTTGCGGATACTATATGTGACAGTTCTTGGCATAACCTATTCAACGAAGAGCACATTGAGCAATTAGGGGGGCTCATCATCAGCCTACACAAGAAGCGAACAGTGCTACTTAAATCTGCTTGAGTTGTCTTGCTGTCCCATAGACTATTTTTAGTCTCGTGGACGTTAAAATTATTATTATTATTATTATGCAACAAGTTGACGGAAAAGAAATAAAATAATATAATATCATTTCTTTTAATAAAATAGTATATTTAAGTGTATATCAGAAAATATATAAAAAATCGATCCATCTCGCCTCTCTTGCAAGCCCCACACACACATATATATAATAATAAAATAAAATAGATAAGAAAATAAACAACTCCCAATTCGCTACTCTCTCGGTTCATAGAGAAATAATAAAAGTAGAATAAAATAAGTAATAGAAAATCACTGAATAATTAAATAATAGTTCTAAAATAATTAATTAAGAATGTATAAAAAGGAGTCTTTTAAAAGTAATAAAAATTGTTAATAATGACAAATATAAAATCCAAAACGATAAAGTTAGAAAAATAATAATGATAATCATATCTATAAATTTGATTATTAATAATAATAAATATAAAGCCATTAAATGATAAAATTAACAAATATTATTAAGACAATGACAATAGTAATAAGAAGCAAGAAATTGTTAAGTAATAATAAATAATAAAATCATTAAATAAATATGATTAACAAAATAAGGAAAATATCAAAAATGATAATAATCATTACAATTTTATTTGAGATAATAATAGCAATAATCATTAAAATGATAATGATCATCGGAAATGTGAAATCGACATGAAGCTCAAGAAAAAATAATCATCCATGATGGAGGTGGCTAAGGACATTTTCTAGGGGTCAAGAGACCTACATTGGTAAAGACAAACCCAAACCAGCTCAGCTATAGACAACTACTCATGCGACTACACATAATTGTTTACGACACCTAGAAATAACTAAACCCGAAGGTATAACCTTTAGCACATGAGGAACAAATATTAGGAACGACGATGCCAAAACTTGATAATCCCAACAAGGAACAAGAATAAAACACTCATGTACAAAAATGGGGTGAGATTGATGATGATGAAAGCAAAAGCAAAATAGAATATAAACAATGGTGGTTCAATATCACATCGTACATGCTATACCTATCAGAGTGATACTCTAATTTCTCAATCACTCATGGTATACCTGAGATGTCCAAATCCGATGCTGATCATAGCTCATGGCATGGTGCCTGCATCCACCAAATAATACATTAGCAGTACTTGAATGCTATCTATATGATAATAATAAATTAGCATGAATCACTAGACATGAAATGATAAATTAAGTATAATCAACTATAGTTGAGAAGGGCAAGAGTTAGTCCTGATAACCATGAACCCGTGCATACTCTGCAAGGCATAATCAATGGCTGCAAAAGTGATCAATGTCAACCCATATCAGTGAGACATGATAAAGCAATATCATACAATAAAGTAACTAAACTAAAACAACATATATATAAAATAAGATCAAATGAATCCAGTGTAAGCAGTATGCATATCAGGATATACTGAATCTAATGTGAGCATCAATCGTAACATAACATGTCACATCAGCGATTAAAGCTACCTGCATCACAACCATTTGAAATCAAACCAACATCAATTGTCATCAGTCAAAGTGATATAAAAAACATGCTAAGTAAGCCACAATCTAGTGTCTACAAGAGGCCACATGGTCAATTCGTGATAGACTTGTAGGATCAAACTTAGGAGGGGATTCAGTTGGTTGACAAAATGCCAAAGGGATACCAAAACACACCTAAGGACTCTTTTAATGACTTAATCACCTTATAGGGGACCGTAAGAGACCCCTCATACTCATCACTTAGGTACTTACTCATGACTAGGTTTTCATTGCTTGCTTTGATGCTCCTACATCATACTCCCCTTGAGGAAAAGATTTGAGCTCCAACTCAAATAGTTCAATTATCTTTAATCTTTGCTTTCCAATTCCTGATCTTCTCTTTCACTTGGCCTCTCTTGTCATCGTTCTTCTCTCCTTCTTTGACTTTATCCAAGTGTATTCTTGATTTTTTCCTTTTACTCTTCATCTTATCTTGTCTTTTGAATAAGTTTTCTTCCATCCTCAAGTATTATTTCAGCTTGTCTAACTCTTGGTATGTTTCATTGTTCATGGATTCTACCTTTGTTTTCTTCACCTCATCTACCTCTTTCTCTACTATGTTCATCTCAGCTGCATTCATCTTGTTGTGACTTGACTCATCTTGGCCTTCTTGTTGATTCTTTGGAGACACCCTTTGTCAATGTGCCTCTATACTTTGTTCATGTTTATTTTCAATACCTGCACTTATTCTTTCTCTATCTTGAAGACTCTTCATTCCTTTACTCATCTCAAATTTCTTACACTCTTCATCATTACTTCTTTCATTTTTGACTCTTTGGTGCACGAATATCTCTTATCTAGGGTCATTTTTTTGAGATTATTGACCATTCTTGATTGCCTTCAAATATGATCAAGCACCTGATATAACTAATTTATTTGATGGATTTAATATCCCCTCTATTAATTCTATTTCCTCTCTCCATGAGAGATATTCTAGCTCTTCATTTTCCTCATCAAATTTTGGCATTGTTTGCCATATTGGCTCTTCTTTTCTTTCTTCAAGTTCAAGTTGCATCTCATCAAATTTATGGCCTTCAAATTCTTCCTATTGTATTATCATTTCCTGGTCAATGTTCTCATTTTTAGATATCAATTGAAAATCTTCTTCCAGCTACACATTAGTGCTTTCACACATATTCTACCATTTCACATCCTTTCTAGCAAACATCTCATTCAATGCTACATTATGTAGGTCATCTTCAATAATCTCCTTACCTTGATTTTATCTTGGGATCTCAAGGAGCATATCTTCTTCATCATAACTAATTATAACATTCTTTACTTCTTCTCTCTTGCATTTGGGGACCCATACTTTGCTTTGCATGTGTTTATCTTGCCTTGGGCTTCATTGACCTATTTTTTCAAACTAAAAATTTCTTACCTCCTTTGCTGGTCCTTTGTTTGTATTCTTACTATGTGCTTATCTTTGATGAAGACCTTATATTTTTACTTATGTAATTGGCTATTTTAGCCACAATGGTACCCTATATCCATGATCTTTTGCCAAATTTATAGGCCTGTTATTGTCCTTGTGCCTATCAAGTTGTCTATGTAACTTTTCATTAGCATTTTCATTCTCAATAACAAAAAATGATCTTGTATATATCTTCACAATGGGATACAACTTGTTTTGCTTTTCCTCCATCTTTTTTTGCTTGGCAAACTACCTCATATGTCCATATTTCACTTCTTTTTCCTTTATAATTTTCAAGGCATCAAATAATTATGATGCAACATCTATCTCTTCACAAACTAGAGGAAAGTTTTCCACACTATTATCTTCTTCATCTTTGGCCTTTTCACAATGCTTTTCTTCCTCATAGATAACAACAACTTGTCCTTTATTGTTTACACACTCATCTTTGTGCACGGGTGCTTTTCTTGTCCCATTTCTTGCCAACACCTTGCTCATTAATGTCTTCATACCTACATATATAAACTTAAATATAATGTTATATATAAAAATAAGAGACCACAATGTCCCTTTGAGTGCCTCCTTCATGGACACTCTCCTCTTCTTTTGGATTTCTTCTTCAAGTGCTTCTTCTTGTACTTCTCTCTCATCTTTATTCATGTTCTCTATAATGAGAACTCTCTTCACCTCTTCTTATTCATGTTCCTCATTTGGAAACTTACACTTCCTCAAACCTCTATGATCATTTCTATTTATCTTCTCTTTCCTCAAAGAATTTATCTTATGCATTTTCTCTCTCATGAGTAGCTTTATTGACAGCCACTTCACTCTCTTCTTCTTCATAATCCATCTAATCCATGTGCTTTCTTATTTCTTTTGCTTCTGCTCTATCATGAGTATCAACTGATCTATACTCTTGAGACCTTGCCTCAATTCTCTTGTCTCCTTCTTTAACATTCTCTCTCTTCCATCCTCTTTCATAATTTTCTCATGGAAATTCTTCTTAGCCACGTCTTTCATTTTTAGCTTCTCATTCCTCGTTTTCTCTCTGCAAGTGTCTTCTACCTTGCCTTCATGTCTTTGGTACTTCACTTGAATACCTTGTGGTCTAAACTTGAGACCTTCTCATCCCTTATCCTCAATTGGGACCTTCCTTCTCCTTTGTCCACTATTTGGACTTATCTACTCCCTTTGTCTATACTTTGGACTTGTTTCCCTTTTTGATCTTCTTCTTGATCTCTCTTCATACTAACCTTAATAGAATTAGGTTTTATCTTGACTTTCCTTTTAATCAACCTTCCTAGATTCTTTCTTTTATAGAGTTTAATTCAATTTAACTACAACTTATATTTTATCAAAATTTAAATAATCAAACCATACCTTTGCCTGAATATTTATCTGGTTTATGTTTGCTTCTTGAGCTTCAAAAAACTCTTACATTATTTATATTTAGCTATACCTCCTTTAACTATCTTCTTACTGTCATACTTTCTCTCATATCCCTATTTTCTTATTCTCTATTTCTTCTCTTATTAATTTTGCCTACAACATTATTCTATTCTTTTCTTGCAAACATTTGCCTTCTATCTTAGGTTTTGTTCACC
>JARHVA010003482.1:185000-520000 GCA_037957365.1 Torreya grandis | reverse complement strand
AAAACATATCTTCTTACCATATTGATAATCTCACACCCTGAAGAGTGTAACTTTCCACTAAAACAACCTTAACTACTTCATCGATATCAAACATATCATAAAGTACACAAGTGAATTGATCTTTCCTAGTTCTCTTAAAATTTTTGCATAGATTGTACTTATCATTGGGTAATTTTATAGCTTCAATAATGTTGTCTACATACACTATAATAATGACTCCTTCCACCTCTATCTTGCCATCTAGAAAGTCTTCCTTTCTAATAGAGATATAGTTTTATACAAACTAGTGCACCTCATTTTCATTGGCATCCACATCCATTATTAAAAAATCATAATAATTGACCCTAATTAACACATACTTCAGTTATCTATAACTATGAAATAGTGCTCTACCATCTTCTTCCTATCTTCTTGTAGGTAAACCTCTTTTTCTTTTTCTAATGCTTCTTTCTTTCACTGGCTGCATTACTTGGGCACTTTCCTCTACCACCTTATTATTCGCCTTTCATCTTCCCATTAATTAGATTATTTGCATAATAAAAGATTCAATCTCATGGTAATATGTTAGATGTTTACCTAGTAGCTTGTTATTCACATTTACAATATCTTCATGTGAAAAGTTAGATTAATATGTGATTTATTTTAGACTATACATTACAAAATATGTTTTCTAATTTTGTATTTGTTGGTTGCCTAATATTTAATTGTATATGATTCCACTTAAGTATGATACATACCCACTCAAATGTAGGTAAATATATTTGTTGTCTGATACATTCTAGTGAAATCATATACTTGTGTATTCACCTACTGATGAGTAATATACACATTAGCCTATTATTTGTCGATAGGCAAATACATGTGTTGTCTGATATATTCTAGTGAAAGCATATACTTATGTATGCACCTATCAATGATTAATATACATGTTAACGAGTAGGAAAATACATAAACAATTTTATATTTGTTAATATCACTTATGTGCATTTAAGTCAAATTATTAAAATAACTTGTATGGGTTTTAGTCATAACTAATAATAAATTAATGATGCCACCATTATTTACTCGCACGATAAAAATATTTGAACTTAATAGCTATCATTGTTAAGGGATAAATAATAAGGAAATAAAGTATTGTATCCATTATCATGTTATAGCCATTGCCACGAGGCCATTGTAGTCACAAACTGAATCACATTGAAACAATGCCACTAAAAGGGTCCAAGGGTTGCTTTAGGAAACAAAAAGATCAAATGAAGTTAGTTAGATATGAGGAGGAAAATGTGAAAATCCCATAAAACATGCATATTTTTGTCATCACCCATCAGGAGCCTAATAATCCATTAATATCATATAAATAATAGGGTTGTTATATGCTTTGTAGTTATGCTTTAGATTACAAGGACTGGAGGAAATATTTTGTACTTTCAACTTTGACTAATATTGGGTTTATCCAATTGATAACATGTCAATTTGGATCCTTGATGATGACCTATCGAATTTGATGGTGGAAAATTAATTGATGTATCATGCCACAATAAAATATGAAGGTATTACTTGGAACTTAACCTCTCAATTTTTTATAAGGTATTTAGTTTATCCAATAATGGAAGTGATGTTAAAAAGGTCCATGCGAGTCCCGCTAATAGGGAAAAATTTAGGTTGAAATATTTTATGGGTTTACTTAATGAAATCAATAATGATAAAAGTATAATATTAAGTGTTTATAAAGTAGCATGGTAAAAACAATTTTTGAATTTTCACTTTCAAGATTATTTATGACTAAAAGGAATAGATAAATTTTCATATGGATAGTTGTGTATGCTACCAAAATTATGAAAGGAGAAAATTTAAATTAGACATCATATGTTTTTAAAATATTTATTGAATAATTGCATAAAATTTATCACCAAGGGCATGGGATTTTTACTTATTTTCTTTATGAAATGGTTTTTAATTATCTACTTCAGTATGATTTAATGGAATCTAAAGGGAAGCAACACATCATTGATTTGAGGATTAATGAATGACATGATTTAAAGGAAGTATCATGTAATTAAAAATAGATAATTCACTAGGTATGAGCATTCAAATATAAATATTAATGCTAGTTGTAGCCCAAATATGTTGGAAACCTATGTAGATGAAATAGTGAACAATGCTCAAAAGTTGAAACTTGTCATTCATGATTTGAACATTGATCATGTGAATGGAAAAAAATTAATTTGTTAGTATATGTTGGACCTGTCACATCTATCCTTTTTAGATTTAAATATTTTAGGACCCTTGTCACAAATAGGGTAGATCAATCTACTATTATTTCTTTATGACAAAAATATCACATCACGCACACAAGAAAAAAAATGAACAAGTCAATCACATCTATCCCAAATTTGTATATGTATATCATAATGTATAATAATTATTCTATTGTTATTTTTCAAAAACATAAAAACTATTGATATGGATAAATAAGACTTGAAGAAAACATATGAAAAGTTGATAAATAATATTGATTTGAGAAAAAAAATAAAGCATTGGAAAACAAGGTCGCAGATCAATCTAATTCAATAGAAAGAGTTTTTGCTAGTGTGACATATTACAAGGATTTGAATGCAAAGTTGTTAACTTCAAATGAAAATTTCAAAAACACACTGACATTATAAGAAGAACCTATGAAAATTTTGAATTAGAAAATTAAACAATTGAAATAAAATCATAATGCTGATGTTAGTATATTTGATCTTACACTAATAAATATGAGTATGGTTGATTTAATAAACTTTCAACATTTATATGTGGAAATGCCGAGTTCTATTGAATTTTCCATTCTCTCATTCACATGGTTTTTTTGATGCCAGTACAAACCTTGAGCATTATGACACATTTGGATCAAAACTTCCAAGATCAAGACAATTCACAGTTGAAGTTGGTTAAAAAGAGTAGAGTGAAATGGGAGTTGAGAAGGGAGTAAAGTGAAATGGGAGATGATAAGGGAGCATAATATTAGGATGTGGTGAAAATTAAAGAGGGGACACGTTAGGATACATGTGATATTTCAAACTTATAGTGTTATGATATTACTTGTTTACATTATATTTTATTTGATGAGAGTGCTACTTGTTGACTTTTAAGGTACCTAGCTAGGGTTCTATGATGTACATGGTCAGGGTTTATGTTATGTTTCATTTGTTGAGTGCTACTTATTGACTTTTAATGTACCTGACTAGGGTTTATGTTATATTTAATTTGATGAGAATGTTATTTAATTGTTAACTTTTTATGTATGTGGCCATAATTTATGTGATATACCTAGCTATAATTTATGTTATGCTTCATTTGATGATAGTGATACTTAGTTGTTAACTTATGATGTACTTGGACAAGGGTTTATGTGATGTACTTGGATATGGTTTATGTTATGTTTTATTTGATGAAAGTATTGATTGTTAATTGTTAATTTTTACTTGTTAGTTGTTAAAATATTACTTTTTCTAAATTTTTTACATGATACCCAATTACTCTATGATGTTTCATTTTTAATAGTATTGTATTATGTGATTTTGCTTCCAAAAGACATTATACATTCTGTATTTATTAAAACATTGCATTTGTATATTATGGTTGTTGTTAAGTATGTTATTGAGTGATGCATAAGTTCCTTAATTCTTCTTACTCGTATGGAGTCTTTATTTATCCTAAAATAAAGAGTCACATAATACATTTCATCTCTATATTGTAGTTATTAACTTGAACCATTCATTTTTGCATCCAAATGTATTTTTTAACATGAATATGTATTTTTTTTCAAAATGTATGTTTTAGAGAGCTAATTATTTATTGAATTATGATGTACTTGGCTAGGGTTTATGTGTTATACTTGTTAGGATGTGGAGATAAAAGCTTCAACTGGTGCAAACAGGGAGGAGGTTGCTGAGTTCTAGGGAGACCGGTGTCGACAGAGTGCAGTGCACATGGAAACCGACGATGGCAAGATGGACAGGATGGCAACCGACATCAGCAGGAGGTCGGCCGATGTCGGTCACCTCCAGGGAGATAGGGACCGACATCAGTCTCCTGTGGCAGTTCTAGAACTGCTTGTTCCATGGATAGTTAGTTCGTTGAACCGAGTGTTTGTATGCAAAGGCTATTTTTGGTCTTGAGTTGCGTGTCTAATTATTGTAATTAGGATAGTCTAATTATTGTATGCATGAGATCTATATAATAGACTCATAGGCTGTAGTGTAAACTTGTAACTAGGGAGTAAGAGAGCAATAAGCTCCTTCTGAGAGAAGAGAGTAATGGTGTGTTCCTCCTAGTGCCACAGTACCAAGGTGGGTACTGGATTGGAGAATCAGCAGGGTTCTTCATATTTGTATGATCTTAGTCAACAGGTGAGCATGGCTTCTTTTGGAGATCTACAATGGTGAGTAAGGTCTAGTGATTTGTAGGTAGCAGTAGAGAGCAGGAGATCTACTTGGAGTATGATTGTGTACTTGACGTACTGGCAGCGTGTTACTGACTAGTTAGAGAGGTGAACATCAATTCTGTATTGGAGTTGATTGTTGGGACCAAGAGAGAGAGGGAAGAAGGTCTTGAGGTGTGGCAAACCTTTGAGGTGGAGGAAGAAGTGGCATCTTTCTTATTGTATATTCTTCTGAGTGATTATTAATACAATTGTGTATTGTCTCTCATATTCTTGTGTTGTTTCATATTTCTAGTTACTTATTGATTCTAGTTAAATTCCGTGTTTAGTTGCTAATACAAGAAGTAATCACATATGTGCTCTATTGTTGGAGTAAGATCCTGACATGTGGTATCAGAACATGTTTATTGTTCTAGGTTCTTGACAAGTGGTATCAGAGCTATGATTTGTAGGAAGCAGGGTATTGTTTTTGATTACAGGTCATTCACAGGGTTTTTTGATTGAGTGGGAGTTTAGCAATGGCAGAAGATAGTAAGCTACAAATGGAGAAACTGAATAGCATGAATGGTCTGATTGATGGAAAGAAATAGCAGGTAAAAAGAGATTGTTGGTCGGCAGATCAACGTGTAGAAGCAGATGTTGCAGGTGACGTTGCACAGGTTGCTCTGGATAAAGTAGAATCTTTGTTTATAGATTCTTTTGCCTCTTTCCATGCAGCTTGAAATAGAGCATCTTTTTATGGGTATGTCTTTGGAGAGATTTATTTAGGGGTTGGAGAGCCTTGTCAGATTATTGACGAAGGGGAAGTGAAGCTGAAATTGTAGGCAGATAACACACGAGTGGTGAAGGAAGTCATGCAGGTACCAGTCTTGGAGATTAGTCTAATTTCTTCAAGAAATTTGGGTGATGAGAGATGCACTGTAACTCTCACAGTGGATACACTTGAATTAGATGGTGGTAAGAAAGTAGGTATCCTTTATCTATCTACTTATATTACTGATTCACCTTCTATTGCAGAGATGTGGCTTCATGGGCTTGGTCACATATGTAAGATGGGAATGCAGGTTCTCAAGTGGAAGACAGATGTTTTTGACAAGCTAAAGAACTGGAAAGCCTTGGTTTTCATGGAGGAGATAACAGACAGAGATCAAGCGAGGAAATTGATTTATTCTGAGTAGGGTTGTGTTAATTTTAACAGGGTTTTGACCCAAAAGGAGCTCACGGGTAAAAGTTGTCACTCACAAGGAAAACACAAAAACTGACGTCAGTTAAAAAATCAACGTCGACGTCCTCACAGTGACCGATGTCAGCTATGTGCAGATTGACATCGGCAAAATAGGGATAGGTAAAAACTGGCATCGGTCATGAGGACCGACGTCGGTGAGGAAGCAGTCGCAGCTAACCGACATCGGTCGAGTGTAGGTTGGGAGATGGCCGAGATCGGTCACTGGAACGAATGTTGGGCAGACAACAAGCCGTCAACAAGTCTCAAATGCTCATGTAAAGGTTAAAAATGGTAAGTGAACCTCATATTTATTGTTCACCTTCTTTATTATTGCTTACTAATGGTTGAGAACCAGGAAGATGTATAGAGGCAATGTAGGTAGAATCTAGAAATAGTGGGAGCATGGCACGAATTCTTTAGAAGAGAACCAAGTAGGAGATTTGGTAGATTTTCCAGCTAAGAGAGAGCACTGGGAGAGGAGTGGATTCCCTTATTAGAGAAGAGAGTGAATGGATAAGTGAGACAGAAGGCCAAGGTACATGGTCTTGAGGTAGCTGCAGGATAGTGGTACAGGTTTTGACAGGTGGATGACTAAGCATGGCTTTAGTCAATGTCAGTGTAACTATTGTGTTCTTTTCTTTACCAAGTGGATGATGAGTCACGACATCATCTTGTTACTGTATGTGGAGTGGTTGCTTATTGCAGGTTTACATATGCAGCGAGTTCTCTGAGCTAAAAGGTAAAGTTAGTTTCAGAGGTATGTTATGAAGAATTTGGTAGCAGCGAAATTCTTTAGCATAAGAGACATAGAGGATCATAGGTTGATTTTGTCTCAAATAAGAAGCTGATGTGAAGGTGTTGGTGAGGTTCAAGATGTAGAATTGGAAAGCACACCAAGGGCTGGACAGTTCAAGCAAAGCTTAGAACAAGTGTTTAAAATCACATGAGGTCTAGTGTAGACCTGAGTTTTCCCAAGCAGTGGGAGTTGTCAAAAAGTATGGAGCCAATTCGAGGAAGAGGTACTGAAGGGCAGTTCAGTGGATTCTTATAGGGATCAGCAGCAGGTCGACATGCTATGCAGGGTCAAGTTATTTTCTACATAGGTTTGTAGATGCAGATGTGGTAGGTTACTTGGATGACAAAGGCACAAAGGTTAGAGCATCACAGGGTGTGGTGGTTAGTCTTCAGGATTGATCTTGAAGAGGGATACAAGCCAAGGTACAAATTAGACAGTGTACAGTTATAGGTATAGTTGCAACTATTTATCTCCAAGTGGGAGATTGTTAGGATGTGGAACTAAAAGCTTCAACTAGTGCAAACAGGGAGGAGGTTGTTGAGTTCTAGGGAGACCGGCGTTGGCAGAGTGCAGTGCACATGGAAACCGATGATGACAGGATGGACAAGATGGCAACTGACATCGTTAGGAGGTCAGCTGATGTCGGTCACCTCCAAGCAGACAGGGACCGATGTTGGTCTCCTGTGGCAGTTCCAAAACTGCTTGTTCATGGACAGTTAGTTCGTTGAACCGAGTGTTTGCATGCAAAGGCTATTTTTGGTCTTGAGTTGCGTGTTTAAATATTGTAATTAGGATAGTCTAATTATTGTATGCATGAGATCTATATAATAGAATCATAGGATGTAGTGTAAACTTGTAACTAGGGAGTAAGAGAGCAATAAGCTCCTTCTGAGAGAAGAGAGCAATGGTGTGTTCCTCCTAGTGCTGCAGTACCAAGGTGGGTACTGGATTGGAGAATCAGTAGGGTTCTTCATATTTGTATGATCTTAGTCAGCAGGTGAGCATGGCTTATTTTGGAGATCTACAATGGTGAGTAAGGTCTAGTGATTTATAGGTAGCAGTAGAGAGCAGGAGATCTACTTGGAGTACAGTTGTGTACTTGACATACTGGCAGCGTGTTACTGACTAGTTGGAGAGGTGAACATCAATTCTATATTGGAGTTGATTGTTGGGACCAAGAGAGAGAGGGAAGAAGGTCTTGAGGTGTGGCGAACCTTTGAGGTGGAGGAAGAAGTGGCATTTTCCTTATTGTATATTCTTCTGAGTGATTATTAATACAATTGTGTATTGTCTCTCATATTCCTGTGTTGTTTCATATTTCTAGTTACTTATTGATTTTGGTTAAATTCTGTGTTTAGTTGCTAATACAAGAAGTAATCACATATGTGCTCTGTTGTTGGAGCAAGATCCTGACACGTGGTATCAGAGCATGTTTATTGTTCTAGGTTCCTGACAATATTTGGCTAGAGTTTATGTTATGTTTTATTTGGTGAGAGTGTTACTTGTTAAATTCTGATATATCTAACAATGGTTTATGTGATGTACCTATCCAGGGTTTATGTTATGTTTCATTTGATATAAGTGTTACTGATTTATTAACCTATGATGTGCTTGACCAGGGTTTATATGATGTACCTGGCTATGGTTTATGTTTTATTTTGTTTGATGAAAGTGATACTAAATTAATTTGTGATGTAATATCCAAAGTTTATGTGATGTTCCTAGGTACCATTTATGTTATTTTCATTTGATAAAAGTGTTATTTGTTAATTGTTAATTGTTAAGTTTTAGTTTTTAAATGATTACTCTTACTCAAATTTTTACATGATACCTAATTATTATATGATGTTCCACTTATAATAATATTGTATTATGTGATTTTACTTCTTAATGCCACTGCATCTTATATAGTTTATAAAACATTGCATTTGTATATTATAGTTTTTGTTAATTATGTTATTATGCGATACATAAGTTCCTTAATTTTTCTTATTCATTTTGAGTCCTGATTTATCCTAAAATAGAGTCACATAATATAGTTAAGGTCCATATTATAGTCATTAACTTGAACCATTCATTTTTTCATCTAAATGTATTCATTATTATGAACTATGCATTTTTGCTTCCAAATGTATGTATCACACAAACAAAGTCATAAATAGTAATCAATTATCAATCACCATAAAAAAAAAATGATTTTATGTCACCATTCAACATACAATGAATCATTCCAAACATAAGATGCATATTTTATCTTTATTATTTTTCTTTTGTTAGAAGGTAGAGACTCATTTATTTGATGTGCCTTCCCTGTCATATTTTTCAAAAAAATTCACCTATTTAATTCTAGTCATTGATGACTCAAAGATTTGTTTCACTATTTAGCTTCAACCCTAAGGAAATGAAATGATTTTTCTATTCATTGAAAATTTTCCTAGGGTTTTATCATATTCAACCCTAAATCAAGTTTTAATATTTGAAGGTAAGAATTTTATTTTCATCGTCATTTGAAACATACCTTATGATCTAATGACCAAATTAAAGAATTGTGACCTCATTTCATTAAATAGACATATTTTATCATTCTCAAACATGTTTCTTCACTCTAGAGGAGCATCTCTTCCTCTACCAAAGTTAGTATTCAAAATTATCATCTCCTTATGTTTACACTCCATAACCTCATTCCTTAATTGACCCAATATAAAGGGACAAACAAAATTCATCATCTGTAAGACATGGGATCCTTAAACATGCATATAAAGGACCATCTCTTCTCCTAGATAGGAAGAACATACCCAAATCCACTAAATGGATAGGTTTAAAATCATGTGAATGATTAATCAATTCATTTAATTGTAGTTTATAATATATGTCATCATAAACCCAAAAACCAATATTTTACATAACTTTACTCATATTCAATTACTACGATATCATCTTCTCTAAATGGTTACAACTCCAACATGTAGAATTTTTTTTTACACTACCATATTCTCACAAGATTTATATAATCATGTTCATTTGAAAGGCCTTCAATTACCTATTATAAAATAATAGAGAACAAGTTCTAAAATGAAGTCACTAATTGACATGAAAAAAATATTCCTAATAAAATTATTATAAATTTTATAAACCTTTAAAATGATTTCATGCCAAATGAGAATCCTCTTAGAAATCAAACCATCAGATTGACTGTAGTTAAGATCCTTGTAGTCTCAACCTTTGTAATGGTACAATTTCCCCAACCTACTTGAAATCTATATTTTTTTCTTTTTGATCACAAAACATAATAAATTTAACTTTCTCATGTATCTTGTGTTGTGTTTTAAACTTTACGAAACATATTAACAACACTTCAAACTCCAACATGGTGAGCATAATAAACAATGTTGGCCATAATCCCATGAGTAATATGTAAATGATGGTTTCCAACAAACAATTCAATGTTAGGCTTCATGTTAGATATATATTTTTATTTTATAAACATTTAATTGAATAACGTGACATGAAAGGTACCTTTTTGTTGTTGACTCTATTAACATCATAGTTCTTCATAACTGTTAATTTGCAACCATATAATGATGGGTTGACATTTGTAATACATTGGTCAAACCAATATTCACATTATTTTCTTAGATCTAACTTAGGGTTTAGTTCCTACTAGTTATGTAATGTGTTGTTAAGAAAATAATCTAAAACAATGACAACACTTAGTAAGGTAAACATTATTTAAAAAAAAGTAATATTTAGGAACTTACTTGGAGCAAATTTGTTGTCATTGATTACAACTTGGAAATAGTGTGGAAAGTATCATCATCAATTATAACATGCTTATTTATAACCATGTGCATGACTTTCTTTAAGATTGTGCACCATGGACAAAATTCATTTTCCATAATTGAAACTTTATTATTACATACTAGATTTGTTGTGGCCATGTAATCATTTCATTCATATAATTTCACATTGACAATCCTATCATCAAGCATATTGATACCACTTTAACATAACATATGCAATTGATTCATTATGTTATTTGGATCTTCAAGATCAATAATATGGGATAGAACCTGTTTATACCCCTCATTACCATCAAATTTTCCCATAGTTATATAAGACATAAAACCATTATATTGTATCAATTCAAGTAATACCTCACATACATGACCACCTCTATCACAATGAACATGAGAATCAATACTAAGTTTTAAACTTAATAAACTCTTAATATAGTTATTTTATCATATGAATCAACTATAAAATATACATATACATTTACATTCCTAACATTGACACCCAATATAACACCATCTATTCAGTCCTATCACATATTCATTTCCTCAGCTTATTTGTCCCACAAATTCATCTCCTCTTAAACTGAGGTTGCATTAAATCCATGAAGCACTCCATGAGTGTCAATGCATTTTAAATATGTTAAGGTTTTATGGGAAATGTTTGATTCAACCAAAAATGATGCTAATTTTCAAGACTTAATTCACTATAAATCTCATATATTATTATTGATTATTTTTTTTCTAGTAATTTATCAAAGTGCACAATCATATTTTCTATTGTAGATATTACATCATAATTCTTGTTTATGTAGTACCTCAGTACACCAATAATTTCAATTTCATCCACATCATCAACAAATTTCTTAGAAAAACATGACCCTACCTCCCTAAATAAGTATTTTCCCTCCATCATTTGATGATACTACCATCTTGACCCTTCATTTAGGTTCATAATGTCTTTCCTTGATTGTCCATTTATGACTTGATTTTCTCCTTTTCATTTTCTTCAACTACTTCAAGTATGTTTTGTTCATCACATGTGACATTAGATTGACTGCCTTCAATTTGTGCTAAAGGTGGAACAAGTTGAGTAATAAATTTTTATTGACTAACATAATACATATTATGAATTGTTACATATAAATGTGCATCAATTATATCTTTGTCCAAATCTTGTGTAAATTAAATGTTTATGGCCAACTTGTTTGAGATAAACACTCATATTTTTAGTTTGATATTGTACCATGTTGAATAGATTTTAATGACCTAATATAAAGGGAGTTTGATGACCTACTATATTTAATGGAATTTGATGTCCTACCATGAAGGGGGTTTGATGGCTTACCATATTGATTAATGGAGTTTGATTGCCTACCATCATAAAGGGAGTTTGATGGCTTGCCATTTTAAATTGAGTTTGAGTGAAATTTAAATCAATCAAATTTAAAGGTTTACTACCATTGGAGTGTTGATAAACACTACCAAATATTATATTATATTTTTTTGATGACAATGGAGTTATTAAATTAGTATCCAAGTTGTTTTGATTAACATTGTTTTCTTGTTGACAGGCAAAATGAGCACTGCGAGAAACATG
The DNA here is from genome assembly GCA_037957365.1 of Torreya grandis. Classification (NCBI taxonomy): domain Eukaryota; kingdom Viridiplantae; phylum Streptophyta; class Pinopsida; order Cupressales; family Taxaceae; genus Torreya; species Torreya grandis. The sequence continues at coordinate 508,162 of JARHVA010003482.1, read as the reverse complement.
AGAACCACATGCAAAAAATATTTTTATATTAAGTTGAGTGTATTCAAGTTAATTTATTATTTATAATAATATGATAATATAAAAATATTTGGCCCTAGTTCTTCCTCTTATTTACATAGGAATGTGTGATGCTTGTTGATTTGCAGAATATTTCATTTTAGAACAACTAAAGAAAATAAATTAAATTTAACTATAAGATAATTTAAATAAAAAATATATGAATAGAAATTTAATTCAAAGGGAAAAATATAATAATAATGTATTTGTATTAGTCAACAAGAAAACATAAATGTCATTGAGGTTGTATTAGCCAACAGACAAACATAAAAATAGATTCATTAGTGTGTTTTTGTATTAGATAATCGATGAACACAAATGATAATGTAATGATAATATACAATTGAATAAAATAAATGTTAGTGTACTTGTATTGGCTTATTGACAAACATAATTGAGAGTGTGCTTATATTAGCGTACTAACAAACATAAATCATAATGTCTTGTATTCGTTGTTTGACTAACATAAATGATAACAAAAAAATGTCTTTTCTGAAACTCAAAACCAGAAAATAAATCTTGTGAGAATAAATATTTGGTAAGAGGGTTTGAAACATTTATCAATAAGGATATGTTAGATGTGTGAAGTGACCAATGGATAATAAAGACAATTTAGAATGAAATTAAGATAGTTATATTATGTCTAAAATAAGGAATATGTAATATAATTGCCATCCATTCAAATTGGTTTTTGAGAGCACAATATCATGTACACATCATATAATAACCAGGTAAGTATCAAATATTTATCAAATAAATATAATTTTAGTATCGGGTAAGTATCAAGTTAATATAAGGTAAGTATCATTTATGTATATCTAAAAATTTAAATGTGTACCAATTACAATCCCATTTTAAAAATGAATGAGTGATTGCCAAGTGTTTATTATGATATACAAAATTGATTCTTTTATAATAAGATTTATGATTTCAAAGTAAAATTATTATTTTTTATTAGTAAACTCAACCTTAACTCACATCTAAACCAATATTAAATGATAAATTTAATATATTACAGTTGAGTGAGGCTAGTTAATATGAAAAAATTAACCTATAAAATAATCAAATTTAATGAAATAAAAAGCTTTGACCAATAAAAAAAATCTTTTACAAAAATGTTCATAATAGGAGTGTTTGGTATTCTATATTTGGCTCCTGAATTTGTAAAGCTAGTGCGATAGTGGAATATTTAGTCACCAACTACTAAGAAAAATGATAATTATGTAACACTTCTCAATATTTCCATGTCAGAGTTACCAAGAAATTACTCATACAACTTCATTCTAACACATACAATCACAAAACTATCTAGTAATGCTTCACATTTGTACATTGCTTGAAAGGATTATGCAAATATTTAAAATACCTTAGTATGAATCCACCACTATGCACCTATTCACAAATTTCTAGAGTGTAAAAATACTATGAAAAAAACATTGTGAAACTTTGCATCATTTCCATCACACTGATAACCTTGCACCATTACCATAGACAATCTCCATGCAAGATTTTGAAAACTCATTGAATTGCATAATATCATGTACACATAGTTATTACATAGAAAACATTACACAAATCCAACCTTGTGCACTATTATTATTGTGTATATCTATGCAAATTTGAATCATTTTCTAACAATTTATCTAATACAAATGCATCATACAAATATGGTGACATTGCAAAATTATAAGCATGAGCATAATGCTTTTTTTTATCGATAAAATGAGGGTTGTGGGGTATATCACCCATGTATTGATATCATAAAATACTATTATAAAAGTATTCATGATCTAAGATTAGAATAAAACAAAAGTGATTTAATTCTACTACTAATAATACATCATCCACACCCCAAACTCAACCCAATTAGTAAAGACATGGTTTTGGATTGGTCGTGGTTGTATGTATGTGTCTTGATTTATATTTTGACACTATAATGAGGCATATAAGTGAAGCCAAGGGTTATAGTAGTATATCAGGTAGAATTGGATGCTTGTCTTGAGATTACAAGGCCACTCCTAGTTACCGATTCCTCTAGAATGAAAAATACATCTTTCAAAAATATTAAAATAATATTTAAATCCTTAGATTACCTAAAAAAATATATGAATATGTAAATATATCCCAATTTTTTTTTAAACAGCATAATCATTTCAATCTCAAGCTAAAAATGTGAATGTAAACATTGCAAAAGTAGAGATTCAACAACTTGAAGACTCAACTTGCACATCAAAACTGACTAGAGGTCACTGTTGTATCATTTTCAAAAGAATTAGAACCTAAAATTTTTAAAACCTTTAATTATACCCAACCATTAGAATAAATTTATTTCAACTAAATATGAGCGATGCAATGATAATTATATTTTGCAATAGATTTTAACTTTTTATAGCAAGTGAAAAATCCTCAAAAAACACAATATTAGGTAAAACCAATTCAAAAAATCCAACCTTTCTAATATCCAAAACAAGACTTTCTATCTAAGTGAAACATCCATCCTATCTAATTTATGAAATAGAGGTCAAAAGCATCATTCCCCCAATTCAATTCATAAACATGAATAAATTTGAAATCATAAGGATTCTTTGAGATGTCATCAATAAGACTAAAATATCCTTTAACAACTACCATTCCTTTCCACTTTTTAGACATGTCCTTTATACTAGCTAAAATTTTTCCCTTCTAGTCAGGAATATGAAACCAAATAGGAGGGAAACATAATAAGATACCTATCCATTTGACCCCCAATTATCCATTTCATCTGTGTTTGATGGATAGCAAGGTTCCATTTTCATTAAGACCTAAGGTATTTCATTACATCATACACAATGAAACTAATAGAAATCCCTACATTAATATTCAATCAAATCCATAAATTGATCAAACTCCTCCAATTTCTAGCTCAAAGTTTTTTCAATAATTTCCTCACTAATCTCATTCCTTTGTAATTGAAATTTGAACCTTAATGTTTTTAAATTAATGACATAAACCTAAGAAATTGATCCAACTTACTAACATATTTTTTAAAATCTCACAAAGTTTTATTACTCTCTTATATCCATAATAGTTTTGTTTCAAATCACAGTCTCCTCTTCAAGTGCATTCTTTTTTTCATTTAATTTCCTCTAAACTTCCTCTCTTTATTCAAAAATTTCACATGTTTTCTGAATTATACTAATAATAAACAAATCTAATTATAAAACTTTGGATAAATCCAAAGTATTCAACTTAAGGAACTATGTCTATTGAAAGGTTGATTCACTGATTCACAACAATTTTGGAACCTCCACATCCTTTCTATTAGTATGAATATAGCATAAAAATTGTGTATCACGGTAATACTATGTGAATATAACCATTTAGGAATATTATTGAATCATATTAAATTATTATAGGATAGAAATATTGTAACATGGAAACCATGATTGAAATAACATCATATTGCATATTACATCATAAAAAACTTGTAACATGGAAACCTTGTTAGAGACAATAACATTGGAAGTAATGTATCATGTCAATTGTGTAAAACTTGTATAATAATAATGTCATAAAAATTATACATCATTTTAGATACTTAAATTAAATATTTATAGCATCTTAGTCTTTTACATTTGACAAATACCAATCAAGACTCTACCCTTCGGTTCTAGACCTTACCACTTTCAAAAGATTCACATTCACCATCTCGATATGCCTAAATGATTATCTTATAGTTTAAACCTTATAATTATGATGACCTAGGCCACATATACACTAAAAAAATCTTAAAACTTGATAGATATCATTCACTATTAGTTACAAATCCATACATATTTTGTAGTATTCTAGACATTACCAACCATAGGACACTAACATTGATGCTAGTGTTCAGATACTTATTTATCTCATCAATTCATCCAAATTAAAAATTATTAGAAACCTATGGGTCAACATATTTTTATTATTTAACCATACCATGAGATATTTTCAAAAGGTGCAATATAAATACAAGTCTAAACATTCTCATTAATCATATAGTAAAATATCAAGAAAGTACCTACCAAGGTTCATTCAATCAATCACACACCTAAGTTACTCTACCATATTAATCCATAATTATTCATCACTCATATGAGAATTCATAAAAAAGGTTTGAAGCATTCAAAGAATATCCCATTAGTGGTATTTGTCAAGTTACAAGTTAGATCATTGTATGCAACTACATATAGCATATCACACCATTATTCACACAAACTCCCACACGTAGGGGAAAAATACATACATTTGATGCCCTCCTTGGAGTATTGTCTATGTAGGTATCACTCATTGATAGAGGGGTCTTTGAGGTCAGCTTGACATGGTGATCCCATTAACGAATTTTTGGAAAAACACATCCCAAGGGTGAATAAGGGTGGAGAGATAGGGTTTGATCCATAAGCAAAAATATACAACATGAGTTATAGATCAAAATACATCAATAGGAAGGTGATATAAAACTCAGAACAAAGAATTTGGTTGCATCACAATATAATGCATATTTTTTACTAGACAATAGCACCAAAAAACAAATAATATAATTGATGGTAGTCTCTAAAGGTTGATGATAGTGTCCATGATTCCAAAAACATCATTTATAGAATCTGACGACTATCTCAGATTCCTAATTCTACACACTTCTTCCTATGTACAACTCAAATCCGCCTACACATTATAAATCTAGTTAAGTATCATTTATTTTTGACATTATAATGAATAGAACATATTTCAAAATTTTAATTTTTATATTTGTCACATCTTAGTATTTTAATTTAGAATATTCATTTATATAAGTTTACAATTAATTCCCTACTATAGAATAGTTTTATTCTTCCTTACGTATAGGTTATTCTATCCACTTAAACCTTAACAAAACATTTATAAAAAAAGTTAAACATTTGATGAACTTGACTTATGAGTCTCCTTGTTGCATCAAGATAATATAAATAATGCTTGTTGCCTTTTTTTGCCCTTATATTTGTATTATTTATTTTACTCCTCATGGATGACATAGATTATTTTGATGTCTATGATGATGAAATCATCCAACTTTATATACAATTATGAGTAAAAATAAACTAATCCCATCTTCCAAAATTTATAAGGCCTATTCTCAACTCTTTGGATAGTGATAGCTATCATCCCTATAATTAGGTTGATGTTATCACTAATTTAAAGGGTAAGGTGCCCCATCCTATGATTTCAAATAAATATATATAATACATCCTTTTTAAAACCATTCCACCTCCCAAATATCCATGATATGGTGTGTATTCATATTCAATCCAAAACACCTAGAGTTTGTGCACGTGAATCTAAAAAATATCAAACCATCCTTATGAGAAAGTTAATATAATATTTGAAAAATAAATTTAGTTCAAAAATCAAACTATTGGAAAATCATATTACATACCTATAAAATACAAAATATGCTAGTGTTAATCATGTATTTGCATCCTCATTTGGAAATGTTATGCCTAACAAGATTTTACATCAGAATAAGAAGCTAAAAGAGAATTTATCTATAACTAGTGATTAGAAAAATTGAATAAAAGGATAATAAGAGTCCAAGTGAAATATTAAGAGAAATTATTTGAAACAAAGTGACCAAATTACCTCTTATACTTACTCTTAGATGATCAAAATACTATTGTGCATATCATAGAATGCATGGGCATCATATAGATAGTTGATTTAGCTTGAAGAAAATAATAAAAAATCTCAAAGATAATGGTGATGCTATCATCAATACATCCATTAATAAACCCACTCACATCATGAATACATCTCCTAAAGCACAAGTGAAAAAAGAACAAGTATGAGTACCAAAGGATAATTCAAAGCAAAATCAATTGTAAATGTAAAAATTAGAGCAAGGAAAGATTTAAAAGCAAAAGATAAATAAAGAAATATTAAAAAATATCAAAATTAAAAGGAATAACTACAAAAGGAAATGTTAAAAAAAGACCATGAAGAAAAGTTACAAAATCAAAATCATGATAAACATACAAACATTCTACAAAGAGGAATTCTAACAAAGGATTTTCGAAGCAAGACATGCCTATAAAATTAAATGATACAAATATGGCTTCTAAGGATCCAAACAACATATCAATTTAATGCATAGAAGAACAAAAAATCAAGGGAAATACTACACATTTGATGCTTTCATCCTCAAATGCAAAAGTCAAGGCATAAATTAGATCTTTTTCTAGTGTTCAAGAAAATATACGCTACTCTTCTCTAACCCATAATGAGATGAAATCTCATAATAAGTATGAACATATTTAAAAAAAAACTCTAATCTATGGTGTAGTGAATTTTTCATACAAAAATGCTCACAATAGCATATCACAAGTCTAAGAATAACCTAAGAAGTTACATCTTTCTTATACTAATGATTACATTGATGATTATCATCCTAATAATAGGAAATATTGGTATGACCCCAATGATATTTATTATGTAGCATATGAATATGACACACATGATATAGGGCCTCCACAAAGGAATATCGATGAGATTCATGGCATTTATTAAAAAAATTTCCTTATACATATCTTCTTTGCTTATCTTTCCAAATATTCTAGAAAATTCAAAAAATTCAAATATTCAAGAAAATACAAAAACATTCAAATAATTAAAAAAAAAATCAACATTCCCATGTTTAATAACTCAATGCCACCTATATTATTTTATTAATGTTAATATATATCATATCATTTAATTTATATACACATATATGTTTCATGCATCTTTGAGTGTGATACAAGAATACCATAGACACATGATATATGTACATGCAAATGCTAGACCTCTCCTCTAACCACATCATATAGTATTTTTGGGTCATATAATTTGTTGACCATAATTGATAAATGTTACATATTCTTTATGATCATTTCTACATTATCATGTTTGATTTTCTATACTAATGCTTACACATGTCTACATCTAGGCTCATATTTTTTTGCAATGTACTTAATATGTTATGTTAAATGGCATTTTTTCAACCACATATATTAATGGAATAATATGATATACTTATACTTCATTTATTTATATTTTCACTTCATTGATTCTATTTCATTTCTTACTTTTTTTATTACTTATGGAACATTTGAACATGTTTCTTGCTAGTTGGCCCTTACACCATTGTATGTTGTTTGGACATTGAATATGTAATTATAAATTGATTGAATATTTGAATATGTAATTTCATTTTGATTTTGAAACATATGAACAAGACCCTTGTATGAGGTCTCCTTGGACCATTCTTTTAAATCTTAGGGCTTAATGTGATCACATACTATGAACTTAATTTATATATCTACTTAGACGTTACTCTTAATGATATATTATTTCCACATAGATTATATAGATATATTATCCTTTTGAGGTAAGGTAACTACTAGATTATATTTCTCTCACCTAAAAAGTGGGGGGGGGGGGGCATATCAGTGAGGGCATGCTATAAAAGGCATGGCCTCCACATTTACATAGTTTCCAGATTTTAGTGGGGGCATGCCATAAAGACATGACTTCTAGACTTGATTAATTTTTAGTATATCTAGATTTTATTGGGGGACTATCACAAAGACATGACTTACACACTTTCATAATCTCTAATATAGTTTTATGATTCATATATACACTTGGCTCAGAATCCTATACATTGCACTTTTATTCAAAATATTTGAAACAAAGTTTTTCATATTTATGACACATATACTTCACTTTGAGACAAATTATAGGTGCATATACCATGTTAGTGCACCAAAAATTGAAAAATTTACCATTTATATCTCTATATTACTATCACCATAAGCATCATTTTTCACCAAAAAGTACTGTTATCAAATCTCTTCTATTTGTAGTAGTTATTTTTCTTTATAGGTTTAATTGATTAAATCATTCAACCTAAACCTCACTAGATTTATAGTTTGGGATTATTAAATCACTCAACCTGACTAGATTTATAGGATGAGTTGATTAAATCAACCACTATTACCAGATTATATATTCACATTTGAGTTGTACAGTTGAGTTTTTTTGATCTCAATGGCCATGCCACAACTCATACTTATAATAGATTAGGGGCATAATACCTTCTAATCTCCCCCTTAAAATATCCAAGGTTTAGTTTTGAACCACTCTCAGCTCTAATGCTTCATAAGGAATAATATCTACTAAGTCAAAGTACCAAGGGGAAAAATGGTTGCGTCGATACATGTATACTCCTTCCTTTCTCTCTTTATTTTTAAGCATTTCAATTATTTCTAATTTCTTATTATATGCAATGATTTATACTATAACATGGTCTTCGTTATAGGTTATAAACTAGAAAAACATTCAAAGTGGGCTAAAGCAAATGCAAGGTGTGTTGTACACAGCCATGGGCACATTTATTTCCTTTAACCTAATAATTTCATCCTTATGATTTCCTAGATTAAGGGGGGATGTAGATACTAAAAATAAATATTTAGAGCATCTCAGTGTTATGCATTTGAAAAATACCAATTAGGGCTCTACCCTTCAGTTTTAGACCTTCTTACTATTAAAAGACCCATATTTTCCATCTCGCTATGCATAAATGATTACCTTATAGTCTACCCCTTATCATTCTGATTACCTAAACCACCTGTATACTACATAAATATAAAAAGTTGATTAAATCCTTCACTATCAATTATAGATCCATACATGTTTTCTATCCTTATGGACACTACCAACCACATAAGAACACTAAAATCAATGCTAACATTTAAATCCTGTATCCAGTCACCTAAAGTCATCCAAATTGAAAATTATTCAAAACTTATGGGTTGACCTATTTGTATTATTGAACCCTACCATGAGATATTTTCAAAAGGTGTGGTATAAATACAAGTCTAATACCTATCATTTATCATCTAGAAAAATACCAAGAAAACACCTACTAAGGCTCATTCAGTCAATCAAATAATTAAGTTATTCTACCCTCTTCATTCTTATTTCTTTGTTAGTTATAGGAAAAATAATACAAAAGGTCTGAAGCATTTAAATAACAACCCATGAGAAATATTTTTCAAGTTACAAGCAAGATCATTGTATGCATCTCCATATAGCATATCACACCATTATTCACACACAACCCCATACATAGGGGATAACTACATAGGTCTGAGGCCCCCATTAGGTTATTAGATATGTAGGCAATTCTCATTAATAGAGGGGTATTTTAGGTCAACTCAACACCATTAACCCACTAACCCATTTTTGGTAAAAAACATCTCAAGGGTGAATAAGGGTGAAGAGTTAGGGTTTAATCCATAAGTAGACATATAGAAAATATGTTCTAAGTCTAAATGCATCAATAAACATTTGACAAAGAACTCAAAACAATGAAGTTGGTCACATAGTAATGCAATGCATGTTATATACTAGATAATAGTGCCTAAATATTGATAGTAGTGTCTACAACTCCATAAACATTATCTATAGAGTCTGATGACTATCTTTGAATCTTGGTCTTACACACTTTTGCTTATATACAATTCAAATCATCCTACATATTATAAATATAGATAAGTATTATATATCCTTGGCATTGTAATCAATAAAATATATTTAAAATCTGGTATTTTCCATATTTAGTACATCTTAGTTTTAAATTTATAATATTCATTTATTTGGGTTTGAAATTAATTGGCCTGCTATAGAATAGTTTTATTCATCCTTTTGTATAGGATATTCTATCCCCTTAACCGTTAATAACACATTTCTAAAAAGGGTTAAACAATCATAGATAATTCTAGCAATAAAAAATACCTTGAGCATGACAACCATGCATCATAGGTAACATGTTAGCAATAAAAATACTAAAACATTGTGCATAAATATATATGAAGGAATAATAGGCACAAAATAAAATTACACTACCCCAGTTCACCCGCCTCCTCACCCACTGCATAGTTCTCCATGATAAGCATGACATAATATGGAAATATGGTATTAAGTGAGGTTTATGAATGAAACATTTTCAAATGCATGATGTTCCAAGTTATAAATGTGTTATGGTCTATGTACATTTTTCAAAATATTATACAATTATAATAAATAACTTGTGACTTTACCAGGTTTCTATACTTATCATGCTAATCAAATATAAACCTCATATAAAAATGAAAGAATTTTGTGTTATTATTTATGTTCATATGTTGTTTTACTTTTTAAACAAACAAGACAACAAAATAAAACAATCATAAATCCACTTAAGGAAAAGAAAGAAAATGAAGTTCAAAGAATATAAGATCAAAGTAAAGTAACTCGTAAAATGGCATTTCAAAACAATCTCATTTTAAAGCACATATTTGTATTCTATGTCATAACATATCATATCAAATGTTTGTTATAAAATTTTTAATTTCATTTCAAATCTCTCATTCCATTTGGATTTACAACCCTTGTGTATTGAGAATGAACACTTTCATTTATGGTGTAGAGCCTATATATGACATTCAATTTTATAGAATCATATTAGGGAATTAAACACTATATATCATTACATTTATCATATTATGTTTTTAAGGAATTTTTACCCATGTAAAATAGTTTACACATGCATTCTATTGATCATCATTAGATAAATTATGTGCATAAATGTATGCTAAGAGTTTGAGTTGTTGGACTTTGAAAATTTCAATAGGCAAGAAAAATAATGTAAATAAACAAAAATAACCTCATTGAACAACTCCTTCCATAATAATCCTTGATTATTTATGCATTTAAATGATTGTTTTTTCCATTAAGTAGAAATTATTATGGATTTTGAGAAAAACACAAGATAATAGAAGGAAACATGAAATTGTCAAAGAAAAGTTTAAGGAAGAAGAAATTAAAAAAATATAAAAGTATATTCATAAAGCAAAGCATCCTTTAGGAAGAGGAAAATTTTAAAAATTAAAAAATTCAAAAGAGATACAAATTAATTAATAAGAGCCACATGAAAGTGGAAAAAGAGAAGCGAGCATAAATCATGAAAACAATGCTTTAAATTTGACAAGTAAAATGAAAATAAAAACTAAAAACTAAAGATAAAATAAAAATTAATAATTTATTATGCATGCATCCTACTTAATTAATTAATAAATTATCTAGCTTATTTAATAATTATTTTAAAAGTCAAAATAATTTTGCATCATTTAATTAAGAGAATTGTCTATATAATTAGTCATTGTCTACAATCTACACATATCTTTTTAATCATTTTGATCATGGATCACATGATGTGATATGAAATGTTGATATTATCATTTTATACAAATTTGTTTTCAAAATCCTTCCCACTAACATCTATATTATAAAATATAATAAATATAGTTTATTAAAATAATATAAAAGATAAACTTAAAAAATATATTCATATCATATTAATCAAATAAAGATAAAAAATTATCCCCCAGGGTTTCACCTCAATAGTATGTTGTTGTAATGGTGACCACTAGGTCTTGATTTTGAGCTTGGTTAAACCACATGCATCAAGTAGGGCACTGATATAAGCTTGAGGGATTGGTATATTAGACTCACCATGTTAGTTGCATGCCTATGTGTATGCCAGATCGTTGGGTCCAAAATGGTGTTAATTCATTTGGAAATAGTGGGATACCCTCGATTACCAAAAAATTAAAATATAATGAAACAAAGATAATTTTTTTCTCATTATAAATTATTTTCATTTATATTATATATAATAGATTATATAGTATAAAATATAATATATATATTATACATTCTATTATATTTATATCAACAAATAAAAATAAATGTAAATTATAATATGTATACATATAGAAAATATTAAATATATACATTTTCAAAAAGTTTCTTAATATAATCCTATTAGATATTCCTTCATGTATCTAACATTATCCTTGATTGTGTGCTTTATGGAATTTTTGACACAAATTCCATAAGGGATTCTATCAAAAATAATAAAAATGGGGAAAATATCCTTATATGTTTAATACCCTATTTGGTTTTCAAAAATCCATGCATACCCCATCCTAATCAAAACCCTACTCCACCCAATACACACTTGAATATCACAAATTTTATTCCTATATCAACACATACTTGCACAAATGTGTGAGTGACATAGGAGATTAAAAATATAAGACTTTTGAGAGTAGTAGTTTGGAGAGAAGATATACTATAAAGGCAAGTACACAAGCTTACAATTGCATTTTCATTTAAAAATTATATTTTAGCCACTTATATTTAGTTATCTACAATTTAAATATTCACAAATAAAAATCCTTATGAAAATTAAAAAACCTAACAACAAAAATAAATAAATATATATCATAATTAAGGGGTTTCTCAACATGCCCATTTTTTGTAAATATATAAATCCTTATAGTCCATCAAATGTGCACATTATGATTAAAATTTATGGAGTTGACTATTATTGCATCTGCCATAATAAACTTGAATGATAAATGTGGAAGTATGCATAGGGAAAACAAATTATTTTTCATAAAAATTTATGATTGTGTGTATGTGTTTTCTTGGATGTTTGTTGATAAAATGTAGATTTATGTGAAAGACATGATAAAAATGTTTGACAAAATTATTTGATATGTATGTATGTAAAATGTGTAAGTATGATAAAGACATATCATACGTTTGACAAAATGCACCTATAGTGTTTACCCTTAGAAATAATTATAAAATATAAAGTAATGTAAACTTGAAATATGATTTAGGAAGATAAATAAGAAAACCTAATGTAAAAATATAGTAATATACTTTATTTACAGAAGTTGTAATTACTAAAAATGAAAACCAAGTTAGGGTTAGGGATTTATCCTTGCAAATTGATTTATTCAAACTACTTTATTCATTCACTGATTATGATTGTTTAAAACTTATTATGAAAACTTTAAAACATAATGTTAATTTTAAAAAATGCTTTGATATATTATGGGACAAGTGTGTAGTATCCATAAAGGGTTGTAGTGCACCATTATTTGATAGTATGAATTTTTTGTGTTGTCTGTGCACTAGATTTAAAAGTATAAATTGGTTCACCTCTACCTTAATATTGCTTTATTATGTGTAGAACATGTTTTATTTCATGAATCACCTAAAAAATAAAAAACCTAGACTTCATAAGAACACAAATAAGATAAAATGCCTAGGGGAAAAAGTGGGGATGTGGGATATGGCTCAACTATCCTAAAAAAACTCCTTGTTGATCATGTTTTGCCTACATAGTCCTTAGACCATTGTAGTTCTCCCTTTTAGGAAAGATCATATATATAAATAAATTTTTTGATTAGAATTATTAAAAAAAGATGTGCTCAACTTATTATAAAATAATGTTAACTTGGATGATGGCTGCATTACTGCAATAAATTTTAGTAGGGTTTTTTGTTAAATAGATAGATTCTTTTAAAACTAGTTTTGAAAGAGAGTGCTAGATAGAGTAACTAGGGGTTTCAAGTGATACACTTGATGTGATATTATAGGAGAATATTTTAATCATTTTTGATAACTAACCTAATTTCACACATAGGAAAGATTTTAGAAAGCATGTCATTTTGAAAAAAATGTTGTTAGAGTGTAGGGGACAAGTCCACACTAGTAGATAAGTGTGTAGTACATCCTTGTTTGTCTAGTGCACACTTGTACAAAATGAATAGAGGCTTATGAAATTGGAATGAAAATAAAATATTTTCTAATTATAGATGAATATGAATAAATTAAATAAGTTTTGAAGATGTTCTTAGTAATTGAAAGACTTTGAAAGAATTCATATAGATAAATGGTTATCAAATGGTGAGTTGGCCAAGCAAGGTAAAGATGTCAAGGAAAGCCATTGCCAAATATTTACTAGTTAAATTTTAGTGTCTTCATTCCCCCATTTATTATAATGATGCATAAATTATTATAGTAAAGTAAATGTGATACCTAACTGTGTATATACACTTTGTCTTTATCATGAAGATATGCATGCCCCCTTGTTGAGGCATTATGTATTTGAATAATCTATGAAAATGTTTGAGTTGGAATGATATATGATTCAAACTCATATAGAGTAATATGTAATGTGTGAATATATGGAAACCAACAAAGTGGTTCACTAAAATGCAACCAAAATAATGAGTGTCATTAAGATTTCTTGTATCCCACTTGCTGAGTTGAAAGAGAAGAGGTGGGAACTAATACATGGTTCTCTAAATTAAAACCAAGACACAGAGTGTCATGAAGATCAAACTTGTTTTACTGGAAAAATATGAATCACACAATTGTAGATGGATCTAGATTCAAATCATAAATGATTGAAACTTGATTCTTGAAAATGAGAAAAATCTAATTTTTGAAAAGTAGTAGCTTGATCATGAATGCATACCATTCCTTATGTACTATATAGAGTGCCAAATGTGACATTTTGAAAACCATTTAAAGCCTTGTAACCATGTTTACACAAGTTTGTTTGTGCTCAAGTAGTTGTAAGAATAAAGTGAATAAGCAAGATAAATACCCCCATAATATAAAAATTATAATCTTTACAATTTGTAAATTTTCATATCTAAAAATGTATTGTTTGTAAAAATCCATTACGATTCTTTCATTTTGAGATGATGGGAATTATCTTCAAATCACTTGTCTCAAAATAAAAACTGCTGTGAAAGATAGATATGCATGTAATAACAACTGCATATAATGAATTTGTATTTAAATACTATAAATGTAAAATTGAAGCATGTGAAAAATATGTATATTGGATTTACATGATTTAAGTTTTTTTTGAACATTGTGATAATGGATGAAGCATGTAAAAATTGTAATTATTACATATGCATTATAAAAATAGTATGTTGAAAAGTTGAGGCATTGAAGCACATAGATAGTATGTGAATTATGTGCATCATGGAACCATTTATAATTAAGTATATACATATTAGTGTATGATAAGAATCATGGAACCATAGTATACATAATAGAAAGCATGTAAGCAAATTCACATAATTGGCATGCAAGAAGGCCTAGGGACACATACAAGGGACATGAAAGATGATTCAAAGAGTGTATAAAGTTTGCATAGATGTCACACATTGATTTAAAGGAACAAAATAAGGGGCTTGAAATTTTTTCTAAAGCATAGATGGCCCAAAAAACACAAACATAAGGCATGATTGTGCCATACAAACAAGGTGTATTTTGAACATGCACAAGGCCAAGGGCCACATATAATAAAAAAACACATTTGAATCATGTTATGAAATAAAAATAATAATTTGATAATAAAATAAAAAAAATAAAGCTAAAATAGGTTAATCATATGTATATATGTTTTAGTTTAACAAGTATCACATTTTTCAAGACATGAAAATATATAATGAAAAATTAAAGCATGTATTTTTGTTTATATTTCAACATGGAAAAAGGGTTGTAGATAAATAAAACCTATAAAGTATTTTTATAGAATGATGAGATGCCCCAAGATAAGCAAGGATGTTGGGTGAAAGTATTGACTAACATGGAAACCATGTAAAACTATGCCGTAGCTTGAAACTTGATTGATATCTGAATGTGAATTCTATTCTATGTGAATTTTTTTTGTAAGAACTTTTTGTGACTATGTTGCAATGGAAAAAAAGAGTGAAGATGTACATGGATAGGTGAAAATTAGGGGATAGGTGAATAGTGAATTATTTTTTTCCTACTAAAACTTTATCTAGATTGATTGTATATAAAAATTTATGACCAGGAAAGCATTGGCTGTGTATGAAGATTGTTTTGTATTGAGAAATTTATCTCATTGCACACTCAGATACCTAACAATAATTATTATGTATTAAAAATATGATATGTAAATAAATATAAAGATATATAACATACGCAAATACATATCCATCAACATAAAGAGATGCCTATAGGTCTTAATTTTTGATTTTATATCAACATTATGTTTTTTTGGTATTGCTTGCATATATGAATGTTTTTGTATTTTTGAATATTTGAAAAGCCAAAAATTCTTAATTGAAAATTAAAAAATATAAGAGAAAAAAAATAATAATTATGGTTTCAAAATTATAAGGAGAAGGGGAATATTCAAACAACCCTAAACAAGGTGCTAAAGCAAAGCATAACAAGGAGGAAGGCATGTGCGATTACCCCAATCTAGATGTAGTGTTTGTAAATATGGAAAGAATAGACATGTAAACTCATGTGAAATTAGGTAGATGTGATCATGAAAGTATATAAAATCTTAGATCATGCATAGATGTAAAATACTTTGTATTTGTGTTTTCATGAAATATGTGTATTGAAAGTTTAGTAAGATAGTTTTCTTGGGTTATTTGAATTGGGTTGAAGAAAAAATGGGAGAAAGTGCCCAAAAATGAAAGATATATCTAAGGGATAGAATAAAATTAGATTATGTGTAGAATAATAATAAAAAAATTAATTAACAAATAAACTATGTACAAGTAGGGGAAACTATAGGCCAATGATCTCATCAAGGGGATGTTTACATAGAGATGAAGGGAAATGAACGTAGGTCTACTCATATACGTGATGTGATGGAAAGATTAATTATGAAGAATAATAAATGATAAATGTATATGTATATGAATCACTATCATACCAATCTTGTGCAAAATTAGGATCATAATCATTAATGTAACTATCATCATAAGATAGATTGAACTACTTAGGTTGTGCTTGAGATTATGAGATGCAATTTTGATTATATTTTGTATTTGTGTATGAGAAAATCAATTCACCATAAATAGGATTTCATTTCTAAAAAAGTTTATCTTTGTTAGGAACTTTCATCTTATCTTGAATTATGATTGGTTGAACATTAGGAAGAGAAGTAACTGGTGCTTGAACTTTATCTTTTTGTTTTATGCATGAATAAGGTGTAATGTTTGATTATTTACAAACCATAGTTGTATCATTATACTTTATAAGAATATTTTAATTTATACATTTCACTATGATTTCTTTTGGAAATGGATCATGTTTTCTTATCTTGAATTTTTTCTTTCAACTGTTCTCTTTGTAAGCTTGACTGCTCTAATTGTTATTTTTGAATCTTTTGTTTTTTTGAATTATCTTTTTATATTCATATCTTTGCTTTGTGTTGTTTTTTTAATTGTATTTTAAGAGATACAATATGAGTGGGTTTCTTAATATGTTTATCTTTTATAACAAAACCACTACTAATAAGACTTTGTATTTTATTATTTAAAGCCCAATAATTATTTTTATGATGCCCATGAAACCTATGATATGCACAATATCATTTTGATCTTTTTAGAGGAGGCATAAAAGGTAATGTAATTAACATATTTTAAAAATTTATCTTAGAATAACTTTTGGACTCTTACTATCATTTTTTATATATTTTTAAACATGAACTATATATGTATGTTGCTTATGAGACACATGAAAGCTAGATGAAGATGTAGATACATGATTAATACTAGCATAGTCAGGATTCTTAAGAATTTTGATGTTATTTTCAAGAGATGTGATATTTAATCTTAAATGTTGGTTTTTCTCTTTTAATTCTTCTATTTACTTTTACATAGTGATTATTTTATCTTTAAGGGATTCACAAGCACAAGCCCTATGAATACTCAAATGTATAGAAACACAATCAAAAGAGGTGTCAGAGAGGAAGGGATAGGATCTTCTTTCAGATTAAGAGATTCATTTATTATGAATGAATTAGTTGCTTCTTATTGATCCAAAACATTGAAATAAATAACACTAACAAGATATGCATTGTCATGATGTAGTGACTTTATAAAAATAGGAGAAGTATGCTTAAGTTAAATTCTTCCTTAGAGATGGTTTATATTGGATATTAATTGGTTTTTAATATAGAGTTAGTTTGAAGAGGTAAAATAGGATATGTAACATGGGAAGTACTAGTATCTTCTTGGTTACATGCTTGTTTTTTTAAGGAGGGAAAAGAACTATCATGACCAAATGTGTGCATTTCCTCATCACTATAAAAATAAAGTGGAGAAGTCTCTAAAGTAAAGATAGGAGGAATAATATTATTATCACTATAGGCATTCATCATCATACCAAACCTCATCATTGTCATTATAGTGGTGATATTGATCATTGCTAATATGAGATGGAGGATAAATGTTATTGGTTTATGATATAAGCGACAAGATTGTAATAAGAGAGATATGACATGTAGAGATAATAACTATGGTATATAAATAAGATGTTGTCTCATCATTAATAGGGTTTGATTGATGTTTATGGATAAAAGGTAGAGAATTTTTATTAGGGTTAACATCATCCTTTGGTATAAATAGGTTCTAAGAAGAGGTTTATAAGAATGGATGCGATTAATGGCCTTAGAAAATGTAAGACATAAGTTAGGCAGGTAAGGATAAATGTCATATATCTTAAGATTAGGAGGAAACCTAAGAGATAGTAGAAAATTAGGACTAGGAGTTTCCTTTTGCTCTGAAATAGTTTTTAGAAAAGGAAGTGAGGAGGAGGTATGAAGAAGATATAGGATCATATCAATAGTGGATAATGAAGTGGGATATATAGAGGAAACTATGGGTGAAAACAAATAGGGTTATATATGATAATCCAAAAAGGAATCTATAGGTGTGAGTAAAAAATAATCTAAATAGGAGTCTAGAAGGGAAGGTGAAGAGGAATCACTAGATTCAAATAAAGAGGGTTATATAGGAAAGACCAAGAGGGAATATATGGGTGAAATAAAATAAGAGTCCATAGAGGAATCAAGAGATGAAACTAAAGAGGATTATAAAGGAGAATCCAAGGAGGAATCTATAGGTGTGCACAAATAAGATCAAAATAAATATCCAAAATATGTCCAACAAATAATTAGGCAAAAGGGGCTATTAATCTCTCACCTCTCCTGAAATGAGGGAGATCTCATAAAGAAATTACCTCCCTAAGGTCTAAATGTACCAGGTCTTGGTAGTTTTCACTTAGTTGGATGATGAGAACTATTCCATGTAAGGTGCCATGATGGTGTGAAACTAACTCCATATGATGGCTTAAGTGATGATAAATTTATCAACCACTAATATATTAAACATTGCTTAAATGGTGATGGATGACATTCAAAAATCATGATTAAACATTAAATATAGATTGATATTAATCTTAAAATTATTAGAATTTAAAGAGGAATTTGTAGGTGTGATCAAAGAATAATCCAAAGAGGATTCTAGAAGCGAATGTAAAGAGGAATCACTAGATGAAACCAAAGAGGGTTCCATAGGAGAGACCAAAGGGGAATCTATGGGTGAAATCAAAGAATAGTCAATATAGGAATCAATAGATGCAACTAAAGAGGATTCTAAAGGAGAATTCAAGGAAAAACTTATAGGTGTGCATAAATAAGATCAAAAGAAAGATATAAAATATGTCCAACCAATAATTAGGAAAAAGGGGTTGTTAATCCATAACCTCTCTTAAAAGGAGGGATATCCCATGAATAAAATACCTCCCCAAGGTCTAAATGTATTAGGACTTGGTATACTAGTCTTCACTTAGTTGGTCGATGTGAAATATTGCTTGTAAGGGGCCATGCTAGTAAAACCAACTCTAGATGATGGCTTAAGATATAAAAACTCTAATGTTAGATTGGTCCACCACTAATCTATTCAATAATACTTAAATGGTGATGAATGATATTCAACAATCATGATTAAATATTAAATATCAATTGCTATTAATACTAAACTGCTTATGCTTATAGAACCATCCAAATGATCTAACTATGAATAAACAATTGATTCAAAGAGACATATCTTTTGCATGGATTTAACAATGAGTAAATGATAATAGATAAAAATATCAAGAAATAAAGGTAAGCATTAGATTTATATTGCCACTTAAAAATTAAACTAATCCTAAACTAACTTTTTGATTAAAAAAGAGAAAATGAGAGAAGGTCAGGGAGGAAGAAAAGAAAGGGCCTTCTACCATGGAGATGAATATGAAGTGTTTGATTGAAAAAATATCTCAAATGCTAGTCCTTAACTGAGCTAGACATAACATAATTCCATCTAGAGGATGATGCAAGATTCTAGGGAAGAGTTATTGTGAGCAAAAGGGACATAACCACCATAAAAACATGTAGGAGATGAACACTTAACTACACAACAAACTGACTATCAAGAAGTTTCTTATTGATTAACAATGGTAATATTTACAGCAACTATTCATCTATAGGATTTAATCTCATAACAATAAGAAAAAGCACTACATTAGGAAAGCATGAAGAATGTTTGGTCTACTAACTATGGAGAATACAAGCATGTTTGGTCCATTAACTACTCAATCCTAAATGGACTAGCCTAAACATAAGTCTCTTAGTCCTGAAAAAGACCAAACTTTATTAAACTAAGAAGTTGATCTTATATAGGCACACATGCCTGAGGTGTTCAAACTCAATCAAATTTTTCCACTAAAGGGGCAATTATAAACATTAATTATTGGTTGAGAGAATGTGGTTGAGAAGGTGGCTCAAAATATCTGATAGATTGAATGCATTCCTCAATTATCATAACCAAACCCCACCTCAATTTAATTACACAACTGAAAGTAGTCAAGATTGAATTGTGATTGCCAACTACTTTGCACAATTGAGACCATGCCTCTTCAAAATTGAAATTTGTCCTTTCTATTCTATGTTTGATTCTAATACACATGTCATGATAATTATTCCCATCTCATTCATGATCTGGGTCACCTTCTCAACCACTTTTCCATTTGGGACCATGCTACAATTGATTCTACAAATAAAATTGAACATATAGTTGATTCTTGGCCTTTGACAATTTTGATGAGTAGATAGGCCATGAAATTTAAACTCATGCCTTGGTAGATACATCACTACTATGTCCTTTGTTATGATAGGTAACCTACCATGTGACTTCTCCTCACTCTTTCATTACATTATTAATTTATTTATATGGGTCCCACTTTGACACTTGGCAACCTTCTCACTCTCCTAAGCCTTTTGAAAATTTCAACAAGCAAACAAGTGGTCAAATTTAGGATCATGCTTTATTGGATACAAAACCAAAATGTCCTTAGTTATAATGGGGTCCTACGACATGATTTATTCTCACTCTTTTGTTACTCAATTTGGGGCTTTATGTACATGTTGACTATTATTTTATCTATGAGGTGAGATTTAACCATGCATCAAAATCTGGTTTTTGCCTCTGATAAACTACAAGGCTTACATAGACTACCTTGGGGATATGGTGCAATGATATTTTCACATGCATCATCATCTTTCTCACCCAATTACCCAAGGCTTTAACATCATCATTAGGCTTGCATAGACTACCTCATAATATGGAATAACAAGAATTTACTATGTGGCATCATACCACTCACCCACTTTCTTGAAGGCTTCTCATTTTGTACAAACATCTCCAGTATAGTGTATTAGTGTGATGATGTCATGTGGAATTATCTCACTATCCTGATAGCCTAAATGCATTATACTAGGATAAACATATCCAAGATAGTATATCAACAATATTATTCCATGTGTCATTATCCCATTGACCCATTATCCTGAAGTGTTGCTGACGTCAGTGCCCCACTAGGAAACCTTCAATAAAATTGAGTAAGTCTTTTGAAGAATAAAAAATTACCACATGGATATGGATAACTTTTTTGAAATTGACTAAATCCCACTGAGTTGAAATGTGACATGTGGCTCTAAGTAAAATGATGAAATTGACTAAGTCTCGTTGAGTAGAAATGTGACATGTGGCTCTGAGCAAAAGTGAAAAATTGACTAAGTGTCGAAACACATTTTCAAATGTGTTGGGGGATATCAGGGGTTGTGAAAGGTCATTGCATGGAATAATAAAGGTGTTGGGTACCTATGGACAAAGAGTAAAAGATCCCAGTTATTAGTCTTTGATTTTAAATCCAAAGACTAAGAGAATTCAAATTAAAATGACTAAGTCCAGAGCCAAAAATCCTTCTTTTAAAAAAATGTTCTAAACAATCTAGTCTTCATAAGCCTTATCTTTGTGACTTTGCCTTGTACTATCCAAGCTTTCACAAGTTTTATCATCGTAACTTTTTTTTGGAACTTGTGTAAATCCACCCTCGTGCATAACTTTTGATGTAATTTATGATATTTTCTCAAAGAGAAAAGACTTGAATAATTCTTAAGATTCGTCAAAACTTTTATTCATAATAAAATTTCCAACTAAGTTTCCAACACTCTTTCCAATGACCTATGGACACAACATGTGAAGGCATAGTTAGTGACTCAATTTAAAAAGCAATGGATAATTTACTCAAATTAAAATGGGTAAGGTGAGAGCCAAAAAATGACTAAGTATAAAATGAATCAATGCATAGACTTATCCATTTTACTCGATTCAAAAGTTAATTTAATCTATTTTTATGAGAAGTGACTAAAGAAAAAAATTAAACTGCATATATTCTTAGTCATTTATATTGAAATGAGAATCAAAATGGATAAATTACTTAGGAAAAGGATCAATAAAAATATGAAATAGTTAAATAATTTGAATAAACCTAAAGCAAGATAGACTAAAAGGAAGCTGTAAAATATGTTTCAAAATACAAGCAAACAAGAAGACTAAGACTTATTAGAATTATACACATTTAGATATTAAAATTAAATTAGACCAAGATAAGAAATTCAATGCTAAGTGTTTTATAATGTAGAGTTAGTTTTTTAGGCTTGGCTAAAATAATAAATCACCTTCATATTTAAATATTAACATATGGTAGAAATAGAATATCAAATAAAGATGATTTAAACTAGTAACCACAATGAACTCCTTAAGGTATAAGATCATACTCCTTAGTAAAAAGAGGGTCCCCATTTTTAGACTAAAAATGGGGCATGTTGTATAAGCAACAATGGAGTCTAAAAGGGAAGGTGAAGAGGAATCACTAAATGCAACCAAAGAGGGTTATATAGGAGAGGCCAAGGGGGAATCTATGGGTTAAATTAAAGAAGAGTCTATAGAGGAATCTAGAGATGAAGCTAAAGAGGATTCTAAAGGAGAATCTAAGGATGAATCTATAAGTGTGCACAAATAAGATTAAAATAAAGATCCAAAATAGTGTTTAGGGGATGTGTTAAGGAGGAATCTAAAGATGAAGTAAAAGGTGAATTTTGATCCTCTAGGATAAAATTACAATAAAATTCTTCATATTCAAATGGTTTATATGTATCCATGATATCTATTGATGTGTATTTTATGCAAACATCAAAAAAAATTTAAATGAGGTAACCTCTAACATTTTTGGATCTCTATGGAACTATGTTCCACTATGGGGCACAAGTTGTAGGTATGTGGTTAGAATAGCCATGTGGTGGAATATTAGGTTGAGCCTATGGGTTGTTTAACCAATTTTTGGGTAGATGCATGGATTCTTATAAAAAGGATAAATCACTAGGTGAGTTGGATTGTTGGAAGACTAATCTATGGTGGGTAGATCTCAAAGAAACTTTAAAAAGAGGGGAGGGTAAGGTAGAAGAGAGGATTATACGTCTCTAAACAAGATTTTATTGTTGCTCTTTGGTGGACAAGTATCTCAAGAACTAGTGTTCTCTATTTGTATATTTTTTACACTCACAAACAAACATGGTTAGAAGTTTGGGTATTCTAATATAGGGTGCTTATTGGTCTCCATTGAAGGTTGCTCCTATTGAAGCTGCTATTGCATACCTTAATATAAGAGGTTATAGTTCAGACCAAAAAATTAACTAACACAACTATGGCTTACACATAGAATACTATATCAAATAAGATAATTCTACACATCTTGGATTATCGATTCAACCTATACTAACTATCGAAATCAATGAAACATATCAATCTTTAATAACTATTGCACATATAAGACTAGCATTCATTAATATAATATTTGAATTCATCCATAGCATTAACATACATCAGAATTATTGAATTAATTACATATAAAGAAACTTCAAATCTATTAACATAGAAAGGGAAGAATAAAAAACAAACACAGTTGCATGACAATCCTATCTTTGATTTCTTCTTGTATTTTCATTCAGAACTTTGACCCTTTGAAAAGAGGATTCTACATGTATATATATCTTGGGGAAGGGGTCACCTCATCCTCCATGTTTAGAATATTTTATTTACATATTTATAAAGTATAAGATAAGTCTTGGTTATATATTAATATCTTATAAATATCTCAGTCATGTAATCATGTGCATGCTGCCAAAATAATTCAATTAATTACAATATATATGTAAATAAGACTTAACTATTTGGTTATAATTGTTACATGT
Organism: Torreya grandis; assembly: GCA_037957365.1. Lineage (NCBI taxonomy): Eukaryota > Viridiplantae > Streptophyta > Pinopsida > Cupressales > Taxaceae > Torreya > Torreya grandis. Next base: position 483,741 of record JARHVA010003482.1, on the reverse strand, counting down.
AAAATGTTCAAAATTAGCCTTTATCTAAATTGGATCTTACTTAAATTTTCTCAAAACTATCATTAGAACTATAGTAGTACTAGTGGTTGATGACACAATAACTAGAATTACACTTGAATATGTGTTGGTTGATTGAATTGTTATTACCATGGGCAATGTAATATGAGGGGGAGATGTTGTTTTTGTTGAAAATATAGGTGGATTTGGTGTATTATAATTATAAAATGTCATTTTTTGAGCTACTTTCTTCTTTATAGCTATATCCTGGTAGTATTTTAGATGCCTTAACATGCTGTGATTGAATTAAGTTCATATCCAGGAGGTGTGGCCTAGTCACCCTACTCATTTGTTGCATTAGTTTGTTATGCTATACCTTGGTGTCTTTGAATCTAACCTTGAATACTTTTACCTTTATTTCCTTCTTCCTAGATACACTCAATTTGGCCTCAATGTCTTCTAAGCTCAAACCTTGTAGACTATACTTGAAGCTATTAGACACTTGTTTAATCAATTGGTCAAATACAAACTGAGTCACCAACTTGCCTCTATTATCTTAAATTATATTTAATTCTAACTCTATCAATTTTTTTCGGCCTATTTCTCTTGATCAACCAATATATTCACTAAAGCCTCTAAGAATAATACCCAATATTAGGCCTCTTGTTTTCTTATTAATTCTAAATTCAAAGTATTTGATGCCTCCAATGGGTCCATTAAGTTTAAATGGCTAAATGAATTATTAGGGGTATATAGTACTAATAAATTTAGATTAATACCATTCTCTTTATGGCTTCTAAATAATTTGGTTATAATATTGACATGAAGAGCCAAACTGACTCTCAAAGAATGAATAGAATCAAGAATCTCATAGAACCTAAGAGATGCATCCTACACATCCTATTCAATGCTTTGGGGAACCTGAATCACTTTTAATTTCTCTCTATGTGTCTCCAACTCTTCTTTGAGCTCCTATCTAACCATTTCAATCCCTTCATATATGTCAAGGATGGAAACTATGTGGGTCTCCATATAGGACTTGAGGTTCTCAATATAAGGGGACTAAACCTTTTGTCTATTCTACCTTTTTCTTAGGGAGTAGAATTCTTCCCTTTCTTCCATGATTAAGGTTTTTCCCAAAGTATCTTAAATTTTCCTCATCCTCACCCTCTATACCAATGTTGTAGCTTTATCTAATAGAGAGCTCATTATTGGTAGTTTAGTTATATTTAGATTGGGCCTCTTAAAGGTTGAGGCTCTTAATTCATTACCCCAATCTGGAAGAGTGATATTTGAGGGATATGAGGGTTAAGCTTCCACTTGTGCATGCTGTTCAAGTTTTTGTTCAATTTTTGTGTAAGGGTTGGGCATTACTAGCCAAATGATCTTTGACCAGTCTATGTTTCCATACTATGGCATTAGATGGACAAAAAATATTGGCTACCTCTTAGGTGCCCTTTTGGTTGTTATGATTGCCTACCACTCTAAAAATTAGAGTATCTCCATCTTCCAAGAGGTGAAATCATAAATTTTGCTTCCCAAAGTTGTTAAACAAGAAATATACTGAGAGAATGGGGTGAATTAGTATATTATATATCTTTTTACTTAATCTGATTTCTTTTCTTTAACCACTTAATCACACATTCAAGATATTCAATAAAATTGAAACAATAATTTTCACCACACAAGAGAGAGAGACACCAAATTTTTACGTGGAAACCCAAAGTGGGAAAAACCATGGAGAACAATCTCAAGTTTATAAATGAGCACCAACTCAAATACAAAGTTCACAAGCACTAAATTATAGGAGCACCAACCCCTTTACGGAGCACCAACACAACAACTATTTATGAGCACCAATCCACATGAGCACTAACCCCTTGTAAATATTTATGAGCACCAACCCATAGGAGCACCAACCCCTCTTGTGTATAAAACACAACTATCTCTCAATGTTGCTTACTCAACAAATGATATAAATCTATAATATCTCTTACTTTTATCTCTTAGAAAAAAAATACAAACCATGCAGTCTCTTACATATTCAAATGTCTTCTCAAGCCTTTATTTATAGCTTTCTAAATGACCTTTGGCATTCATCCTTTGTGACCCTTGAATCCTCATGAAAAATGGCACCAAACTTGCATGACCCTTTGTATCTTTGTATTTGAAAAGTCATATCGTGACCCTTCATAAGCAAAAGCATCCTTTCCACTTTTGTCTTTATCTTGGTGACTTTTTGTATTCCTCAAAGTGTCCCTTCATGGAAAAATGTGCCATACCTATTTTTTCTTCACATGGTGACTCTTGGAATTCCTCAAGATGACTCTTCATGACTCTTTGACTTCTCCATGGCCCTTATTTTGACTTATATGCAACCAAAAATATATTCATTAATATTAAATAAATATTAACACACATTAGCTAAGATATGAATATTAAAAATACCATTAAATGTGATGGGGCCTTTATCACCAATAAATCTAGACCTTTGACATCAATGACAATATTTCCAACAATCTACCCCTTTGTCATTGATGGTAACCTCAAACTAAAACTAACACATCTTGAAACCTATACATACTACCATCTAAAAAACATATAGTAACTCCCCCTTACTGTAGCAACCTATACCTATTCCCTATACCTATTTTTACACTTGTACTTATACCTATTATTGTCCCCCTTTGACATCAATGGTAAAGGGCCTACTTGGAGCTAACACTTAGCTCCCCCTCAACTGATGCTGAACCTTAATGGCAAGAAGTAAAATAAATTACTCCCAACTTATATTGTAGATACTCAAATGTGTCTTTTGGTAGTGTCTTTATGAAAATATCTGTAATCTACACTATAGTACTGATATACTCCATCTTAACCTATTGATCTGCAACTTGCTCTTTCAAGAAGTGATATCTAATTGGAATATGTTTTGTTCTTGAATGCATCACCGGATTCTTTGAAATATTAATAGCACTTATGTTATCACAAAAAATATAAATAGGTTCATCATACTTTACCTTGATATCTTCCAAATTTTGCTTCATTCAAAGCACTTGAATAAAACACAATACTATTGTAATATATTCTACTTCAGCTATAGAAAGTGATAGTAAATTTTGCTTCTTGCTTAGCCATGATACTAAACTATCACCAAGGTAGAAAGCTCCTCCACTTCTACTCTTTCTGTCATCCAAGTACCCTACCCAATCTAAATCTATATAAGCAACCAAAGTGAAATCTTTACTGTGGGATACCATAATCCATAATCCAATGTCTCTTTGATATATTTGAATATTCTCTTCACCAACTAAACATGACTATCTTTTGGAGATGACTGCTATCTTGTAACCATACCTACTACATGCATTATGTCTAGCCTTGATCCTATCAAATATAAAATACTAACAATCATAGATATATACAAAGATTGATTTGTAACAAGTAAATATTCATCCTTGCTCACCTTATTTCTCGTACACATTAGTGTGCCAACTGGTGCACAATGCTCAAAACCAAATTTATTCAACATTTACTTGGCATATTTACTTTGAGATATAAAAATTCCTTTTTATCCTTCTTCTCATCTTCATCTAATTCTTCAAAAACTTCCTCTTCAATGATTTTAGGAATGTCTATTGGATCACTGATTCTTTGTGTTCCATCTTCAACTATCTTGACACTTGCACTTTCAACAATTTTCTTGGTTATTTTATTATAAAATTTATAAGATTTAATTTTAAAAGAATAACCAAGAAATATACCTTCATCTACTTTGGATTCAAACTTACCAAGTTTTTCATTGGTTTTCTTTATGAAGCATATGTTGTCGATAACTCTAAAATATTAAACTATTGTTGGTTTGTCTTTCCATAGCTCATAAGGAGTCTTGTCACTATTAACTCTCAATAATGATATATTTTGAATATGAACTAATGTAGCAACTACCTCTCTCCAATATTGATCTATTATCTGGGATTCATTTAGAATTGTCCTTGCCATCTCCTGAAATGTTCTATTTTTTCATTTAACTACTCCATTTTGCTATGGAGTTTTAGCTACTGAATAATGTCTCTTTATTCCATGGTCTTCAAAAAAATCAATAAATTGATCTAACATGAATTATCCTCCTTGATCTGATCTTAGACACTTAATATTCAAACTAGTTTCATTCTCAACTAATGCTTTATGCTTTGAAATATCTGAAATCTTCTATTTTTTTTAAAAACATCACCCAAGTCATACATGAAAAATCATCAATAAGCAACATGAAATATTTCTCACCTTGAGTAATTTGAGTTCTCATAGGTCCACATAGATTAGTGTGAACAAGTTCTAACATCTGAGTGGTCGAGTACTCTTTTGTTTTGAACCACCTTCTGGCCTACTTCCCATGTTGACAAGGTTCACAAAATGTGTTGGATGGCTTTGTAATCTTTGGAATATTTCTAACTGCTTACTTCTTGATGATGTTGACAAGATTGTCAAAATTTGTGTGCTCCATTCTCTTTTGCTATAGCCAACTTTCTTCAATTTGTCTTAGACAACATCTTTCATCTTTGATGTTTGAAAGCATATACAAATTATTGCCTATTCTTTGATCATTTGCAACCAACACATCTGAATCTTTTCTTCTAATTTTACAACCTTCTATATAAAAATTTAGTGTGTGCCCCTAATCACATATTTAACTTAAACTCAAAATATTATGCTTAAGACCTTTTACATACAAAACATTTTTAGTTTTAGTTCTACCATTATCCAAACTTAGTGTACCTTTTCCCACAATTTTGGTAGTAGTATTGTCTCCAAATTTTACTATGCCACTATTGGCCTTCTTCAAGGTTATGAACTTGATCTTGTCTCCTATCATGTGCCTCAAACATCCACTATAAATTAATTGTGGCTTATCTTCATTTTTTGCAAGCAAAGCTGTCTGTACCAACATAGATTTTTTAAGTTATTTCTTCTGCCATGAACCTGTCTAAACTTTCTTCTTGATGAATGGATCCTTGAAACTCTGGTCATTCTTGACTGACTCAAACACACTTCTACAATACTAGGATATGTGTCCAAAGTTATTACACTTGTAACATATTATGGCCTCTTCATTAATGCCTGATAGAGGAGTAAAAGAGTTGTGGCTTCTACTTGACTCTGCATGACTTTCCTTTTCTTTATTTCTAAAATTGTTAGCTCTTTTTCAACATTCTATTTTCTTATGACCATTTCCATTACAATAAAAATAGTAACCATAGAAATAGGACCTATTTGTGTATCTCTGACCTGATTACCTTTTTTTATCTCTATTCCCTCCAGTTTTCTTTGTTTGAGATGTCCTCTGTATTCTTAAATTCTTCCCTTTTTATTTCTTCTTTTGTAAGAGCTTTAGCATATCTCTTTTTTTATGTCTGTGAAAGTAGTGACCTCCTCTTTCTCTTTTTCAAATCTAATACTTGTCTTATCTAACATTGACCTTTGATTTTTTAATATCTTATTTAACATATTAGTGTTATTCTCAAATTTTGAATCATTGGCTGCTCTATCATTGATTGCTTTATTTGTTTTCTCAAAATCTGATTTTAAAAAAACAATTTCAATAACATACCTTTCACATTCTTTACTTACTATTTTCAATTGTGTCATTCGATATTATTCATTATTCTTGGCTTCTTCAAAGTGTGCTTGTAGATCTTCAATTATTTCCTTTGACTCCTTTTTATATTTCTTGATCTGGATCTTTAATCTTTGATTCTTATTTTCAAGAGCTTTTAACTCTTCTAAGGCATAAATGAGTTCTCCTTCCAGATTCAATTTAGCTTCATCCTATTCTTCTTCTTGATCATCTATACTTTTGATTGTAGAGACATATTTATGTATGTCCATAAATAGAATATCTTCTTCTTCTGAGTTACTGACTCCACTATCTTCAATTGAGTAAGGATCTTTAAAACACAAACTCTTCTTCTCAAATCCTGTCTTGAATTTACCTTTGAAATTCTTTTTGTATGTAGACTTTCCTTCTTCATTGTCATCATTACCCTTATTTGGGAATTTATCTACAAAATGTCCAATCTTTCCACAATTGAAACATTTAAAAGGTAATTTTCCTTGATTTTTACTAGTTCCCTTTTTTGATTTGTGAATGAATAGAGCTCCGTTGTTATTTTCATCATCGCTAGAACTATCACTTAATTCTTGAATCTTAGACTTCTCTTTTTTTGATGTCTTGAAAGTAGCTTCTCTCTTTGAGGGTTTATCTTATTTAGTCTACATCTCATATGCCATAAGAATACCATGAAGCTCATCCATCTTTAGTTTGGCTAAATTTTTCATCTCTTTAATTGCCAAAACTTTTGCATCATATCTCAATGGTAGAGATCTCAAAAATTTTTGAACCACAATTGATTCTTCTAAATTTTCTCCAAGACCTTGAATCTAATTAACTATTTGATCAACTCACAAAAGATAAATTGATATATTTTCTTCCTCTTCCATCTTTAAACTCTCAAACTATCTTCTAAAAGTCTGAAGATTAGCTTACTAAACCTTGCCATCACCTTTGTAAATATTCTCAAGTTTTACCCAAGTTTCATGAGCAGATTTACATTGCATAACTTTAACAAATTTTGATTCACATAAACCACATAAAATAACATTTAAAGCTTTATCATTATTTTCACTTGCCTTCTTTTCTTTCAGAGTAGTTACAAGTGTCTGTGGCTCTTCATATATTTCTACCACTGCTTTCCATATGTCAAATCCAAGGGCCATCAAATAAGTCTTCATCCTTATGATCCAAAAAACATATCTCATCCCATCAAACAAAGGTGCCATATTTATAGAAAATCCTTCATTTGATCCAACCATCATACTTTTCTGATCTACCTTCAAGCTGTAAAACTTTTTCAAAAGGAACCTGCTTTGATACCAATTGTTAAGCATAAAATATATTGAGAGGGGGAGGGGTGAATCATTATATTATATATCTTTTTACTTAATCTAATTTCTTTTCTTTAACCACTTAATCACACATTCGAGATATGAAATAAAACTAAAATAATAATTTACACCACACAAGAGAGAGAGACACACCAGATTTTTACGTGAAACCCCAAAGTGGGAAGAACCATGGAGAATAATCTCAAGTATATGAATGAACACCAACTCAAAATACAAAGTTCTCAAGCACCAACTTGTAGGAGCACCAACCCCTTTGCCGAGCACCAACACAATAACTATTTGTAATCACCAACCCATATGAGCACCAACCCCTTGTAAATATTTGTGAGAACCAACCCATAGGAGTACCAACCCCTCTTATGTATAAAACATAACTATCTCTCAATGTTTCTTACTTAACAAATGATAAAACTCTAAAATATCTCCTACTTTTCTCTCTTTGAAAATAAATAAAACCATGCACTCTCTTACATATTAAAATGGATTCTCAAGCCTTTATTTATAGCTTTACAAATGACCTTTGGCATTCACCCTTTGTGACCCTTCAATCCTCATGAAAAATGGTTCCAAACTTGCATGACCCTTCATATCCTTACATTTTAAAAGTCATATGGTGACCCTTCATAAGTAAAAGCATCCTTTCCTCTTTTGTCTTTATCTTGGTAACATTTTGTATTCCTCAAAGTGTCCCTTTATGGAAAAATGTGCCATACCTCTTTTATCTTCACATGGTGAGTCTTAGAATTCCTCAAGATGACTCTTCATGAGAAAATACATCCCATTCCTCTTTCATCTTTTACCCTATGACTCTTTGACTTCTCCATGGGCCCTCATTTGAATTATATGCAACCCAAAATATATTCATTAATATTAAATAAATATTAACACACATTACACAAGATATGAATATTAAAAACACCATTAAATGCAATGGGGCCTTTATCACCAATAAAGTTAGACCTTTAACATCAATGAAAATATTTCCAACACAAGTGTAAGAGATGGATTTACCTATATCACTCTCAATAATTCCTCACTCAATCCTATAGTTAAGCTCTTTCCTTGACCTCCTCATCATCCTTAGAATTTAAGAAGAGAAAATCATGATCCATTGGCTTATGTTTGTATGTGAGGCCAAGGATATGAATCTTCTTTTGGACTTTTCCATGAGGATCCAAGTCTTTATGATTTAGGGTAGGTAATGCATACACCTTTCTATCATTCCCATCCTCCTTGAACTACTTATGAATTCTATACTAAATTTGGTCAATGGTAATATGGGATCCATGGAAGGTGGAATTTTTGTTTTTCATTAATTTTTCATCAATGCCATTCTATATCTTATATGTTATTTCCTGCTCATCTACCTTATTCAAAACAAACTTCAAGAGTTGAAGAGGATCTACCTTATGGATTACCACCATGATAATCATGTAGGCCAGATAAATCCAATAGTCTCATATGTTGTTGGAAAGTGTTCAGGCTATGGTGGGGGAAATTATTAGCAAAGGCTAGCTATGGATTGCTATCCACACTTGAGGATAAAAGTCCTTAGTGATCTTGGCTATATTTCTCACATATGAATATATGTACACAAATTTTTAATAGTCACAAATCATTTTTTTGATGACTTCTCTATTTGGATCCCACATGACTCCATTGTGTCTATATACTGTGTCTATGATCACATCCAATAGGTAAGACATCATGTAGAAATTTACACCTAGTGGCCTCTTATCCTTATGCAAAATTTGTTCTTAGAGAATTGCACTAATCACTTCCCCTAGTGCATAGGTGTGCTTTGAGGTGCTTAATAGGTCTATTAGGGGAACCTACTCTAGGTGTACAAAATATATGCTCACATGGCTAAAGAGTCTATTTAGTAGTGCCATTTCGACATGGATTCCCATTCTGAATCAAGTGATAGGGATGGGGTTCTTGGCATTATCTTTCAAAGTGAAAATTTCCCTAGGGAGAAGCCACCTCGATAATTCTCACTTTGTATTATTATATTTCTTCCATGTAATAACAATATGTAGATCAAAAGTAACATCTATAATAAGCAAGCTCAAATACTTGTTAAATGCTTCTCCTATTATATACACAATAATAATGTTGTTGTTTTCATATTGAAGGTATCCTTCATCCATTATTCTCCCTTAGAAGAAGAGGCCTCGTAGTATATTAATATATGACATAACCTCTAGCTTCATGACTGTTTAGTGTAGGGCTTGATGTTTGAAAAATAGTAGGTCTTTCACTAACTACTTATCGTCAACTGTAATGTCCTCCTCTAGTGCAAATGAATCTACATTTTCCACTGCTTCCCACAACATTGAGTAATTTTAATAACATCCATCAAACACAAAAGAATCAAACATAATATCTAAGTACTCTATAAAATCCTTTATTGAGAACTTGGATGGTGTTAGGGTTATTTTATAGGATCTAAATGATGATACCATGGTAATTATAGTGAGAACTAGTATGATTCAATATTTTGATAATGGCGTATATCACTGAACTAAATTTCATGGATTAGTAAATCACTGTGATAGTAATTAGGCATTTTGAATCACCTAAGGCTAAAGTATATTGAAGCTCAAAGATGGAATGACATAAACTCGACTAAGGGCTCAATGTAAAAATATTTATGCATTAATTTCAAATTCATGTAACATTAATTATTAACATCTATAAGTTAGTCACATTCATTTAATTTGAATTTGACCACCCTATCCTAGTGTACATATCACATAGGATGACTTATCATTAGGGGTGACATAGTGTAACCTTTATTATTTTTCCATGTGTCATTATGTAGTCCAATCAATAGTATTCAATCCTTAACTTTAGGATAAAAGACTTGTTGGAGGTTTTAGGTTGGACACTAACTAAAATTAGAATTGTTCAAGTCCTACTCTGAAACCTAGTCCAACATGGGAATGACCCTAGGCTGTGGGTTACCTAGACTTGGGTCAGAACTCTAGGATTTTTTATGAGGCTAGCTCCTCAAATATGAAAATTTGAATATCTCCTCTTAAAACATAATCTATTGGAATGAAAAGGGGAGAAATACATGAATGCAAACCTACTTAAGCATAGTGATGCACCAAATGTTCACTGATCCACTCTCAAATTGGACACTTCCATGACTACTAATGAATTAAATGGAGACAAGGATTGACCAGATTCTATGATAGGGTTCTAAACATGAATATTTTGTGTGAAGGTTTAAAGAGAAATACAACTTGAAGGATATAAATAAATAGGTCAAAGTAAGACAATATGAACTTGTGATACTTCAAGAGAAATCCCACTAGCTAACACTTCACATAACCTGCAAGAAAATAATAGCCTTAAGGTAAGGTGCATGAAGGACCTATATATGATGAATAGACAACATAAATTTTGGTAAATAAGAATTCAATAAAGCACACTTAGCAGTAAATTAGAGTTTGAAATTGTTTTATATTACTTCAATAGAGTTTTATAAAGTGATTTTAGTAGAGGTTTACTATACCCAGTTGAGGGATGCAAATCAAGAGTCCAAAGAAAGTATTTATATCCAAGATAAAGGTAAGAGGTAGATAAGTTGGAAATGAAGGGGTCATTAATGAGCCCAATTACACTAAGAGAAACCACCACTGCACTCCTCAAGATTTCCCCTAAATTAATGTCACTATATCCTTTTCTAATGTGATGGAGAGTGTGAAGATCAAGATCAATTACAGGAAGCAACCCATACCACCGTAATCCTTCTTAAGCTCATCATGCTTGATGTTATCTCTAACATTATTTGTGTAATCACAATTCTAACATTGCTTATAAATCTTGAATATATATTTATTATGGATGAAGACTAATCACCCTATTAGTTTTCATATAGTCATGATTACACTAAAGATCTATAGGCTAGGGATTTTTATCATAAGATGTGAAACCTACATCTATTAGATCTCAAAAATATTTACAGAGCTTTAATGGCACTAGGTGGATTTATAGGATCTATTCTTGATGACTTAGATCTTGTTTGATCTTGTATTTACTCATTTTACCTATCTAGTGTGGCAAGATCTTTCATATAATGTGTCTACCTACATGGATTTCTTTGAAGCATTTTCTTTGGTTTAATCTTGACCACATTTTTTACCTCTATTGAAGGCCCTTAGCTTTTGAATTTTGATTTTATCCATTGATCTTGATCTGGGCCTTTCGGATTATGGCACCTTTAACCTTCATCCTTGACTATCGATCTGTGATCCACATTAGACAAGTATCATTAGATCTTCTTGTTGTGCACCATCAATATTTATTAGTACAAATGCATAAAATCCATATATATACCTAAAAAATTTCATGGTCATGACACCTGGTAGCTTCTTATTTATTCCTAAGATCCACTAACTTGTTGACTCATTGCTCACTATTAGATCTGATCTATATGATTACACATGAATTATTGATTTGTCTAGACCCAATGACCTTATCAATCACCATGCATCATTGGATCTACTATGCACTCATAATATCATGCCACTTGGCATCTACATGTTTATCTTTAGATATGCTAACCCTTTGACTTGATACTTGCCATTAATCTTTAATGTACAATCAAATACACTCCATTGGATATTTGGATCCATTGACATATGTTATATCACCATTTTCCATTAGATTTGATTTTATCAAATTATATACATGGATATTGGGACATTTGAATTCAAACAATTATTTGTTGAAACTTGGACTTGACATCCACGTATCCTTCCCACTCTGCAAGTCTAAATTTGAAGCTTTGTATCTTGAGATAACAAGCTCATCAAGACACAAAATTTATAGGGCATAATCAAGGAATGAAAGACTTAATTTCCATTTGACCTTTTGGTTTAATATGTTATTTAAGTGCATTTATTAAATGTGCAATTAGATTGACCCATTTGTTTCTACATGACATGTTGGTCATGGTCTGGCTCTCCCATGCTTGTGCAAAAACTTTAAAGGCTAAAAATGAGTTTATAAGGCCTGTGAAACCTTCTTTATATCCATGAAGTTCATGATCACCATGAGGACCTAATAATTCTTCTTCCCTTGTAACTCTAGACCCATTGCAAGAATTGCTTTTCAAAGATCAACATATTACACTTTAAGCTTGTTTAAAGTGTTTCAAAATATTTTTAATCAACATGTGATATTTGGACCACTCATTCCATCTAGAAATATTGTTTATCTCATACATTTATGATTAACCTTGGCATGTGGGCCAAAATAGCCAAAATTTCTAGCAACTTAGCTAGCTTGACCAACCTACAGGTCATAAAACTTAGAATTTGTTCAAGCTTGCTTATAATGATTAGACACATGAAGAATTACTTACAAAAGGATTATGAATAACTCTGATGGGGACATTTTGATGAAAAGAGACACATAAAAACAATAATAAACCAAAAAAACACACTAAATAACAACCCAAAAATAGAAAAACAAAAAAATAGAGCAATGTGTAAGAGCACTTGAAGGTAAACAGAGACCTATCTACCTATGTAGAAAGATCATGATACAACACTAGTAGAAGAATTTAAGATACCTCCCATTGATAGGTATGGGAAGGATATCTCTATTCAACCTAGAAATACCAAAGGCATTGCTCTTCTTGTAACCCTTGATAATATAAAGTCCACTCCAAAGAGTGTCAAACTTGGAGTACTTTCTTGGTTTTGCACGATATTCATCTCATTTGAGGACTATATCACCATATTAGAATGTATTTGAGGAATATATCTTATCAAATGACCTCTTCACTTGGTGATTATTGGAATACATAATGTGCATATCAGTGTCCCTTATCTCCTCTAGTTGTCTTATCTCATTCAACCTTATTTGCATAACATCATCCTCTAGGAGCTCAAGTTGATGTGAAAGATCTAATACAAGAAGTTCAAGAGATATAGGAAGATTGGATTCTTTCCCATAGAAAATAAGATATGGGGACTGTCTATTAAATTTCTATGGTGCCACTCTATCTACCCATATGGCAGTCCTTAATCTAGTATGCCACTCCCTCTAACTATCCTCCATAGTTCTCTTGATAATCCTCAACAAGTTCTTATTTGTGGACTCTACTAGTCCATTGATCTATGGGTAATAGTTAGAAGATGGCTTGAGATAAATTACATGTAAAAGAGTCCACTCACATACCTTCTTATTGTTAAAGGCCAATGCATTGTCAAAAATGGTTATAGAAAACACACCAAATCTGGTCACAAGGCTATCATAAAAGTCCAAAATAAAATCTTTATGAGATTCTTTGAGAGTAGTGGATTCAACCCATCTTTTAAAGTAGTCTTTAGATGTAATAATCCATTTATGTCCTTTAATTTAAGGGGGTGTATCATCCATATGAAATCTAAGCCCCATTGGATGAAATTTTGTTTTACTTGTATGGATTTCAAGGGAAGGGTAGCTAGTTTTTGCTTACCAACAAACATTGCACATGTTGGGAATTTACTTACCCAAGAGTGTGCATCTCTAAACATTGTGGACCAAAAGTACCCAAATTTTATGACCTTAGAGGATATGGTATTGATAGTAAATTTCCCACCAACTAGACCATCATGGAACTACTCAAGAAACTTGTCTATTTGGCATGATTCTATACCTCTCTAAATCATGCCACTATGTCTTTCATGAAAATTAATCCATATATTAAGACATAAGGTGTACTTTTCAACTTGAAGTGACTTATCTTAGCTCTATGTAGTCTCATAAGACATTATCTTGACTCAAGGAATCTGAGTATATCATGTGTCTAACTGAAAGGTGTGTTATCTATAGCTACCTATTGGCTATCATGGACTGCCAACAATTGATATTTATCTTTTTTTACTTATACTACAAGGTGTTCACATAACCCTCTACCCATTACTAGTTTTTTTACTCTAACTTAAAGGTCATAGTTCATGCATTTTTTCACCCATCCAACTCTTTTCTCATTGAGGTCTCTATTGAGTATTATTTTTTTAATACTTGGGTGTAACACCATGAGTATGATCTTACTATTAGAGACCATTTGCCCAAATTTATTCAAACCTATCACTACTATAAACATATGTTTATATAAAAATATATACCTCTCCTCATACCCCTCTAAGGCCTGAGTAAAGAAAGCAATAGGTTATTCCAAACCTTACTCATTTTGATAAATCAACATGGAAGATATTGCATCCAATGTAGAAATGGCATACAAGTGGAATTCCTTGTTAAAATTAGGATTAATAAGTGTAGGAGCATGAGATATGACCTCCTTGATGGCCTAAAAACTCATCTTATCTTATTTGGTCCTTGTAAACTCCTTGAATTTTATTAACATGTGAGTAAGAGGCTTGACCAACTTTGCAAAGCTTGGGATAAACCTTTTTATAAAATTAATCTTTCCTAATAAACTTTGTAGACCCTTCTTATGCTTGGGCAAGGTTAAGGATGAGATGAAATCAACTCTTTTAGGGTTTGTGGAAAGACCATCCTTAGACACTATATGGCCTAATAACCTACCCTCATGAACACCAAATATACATTTTTTGAGATTCAATGACACATGAAATTCTTTACATCTGTCAAATACTAACCCCAAGTGAGCAATGTGTTTAGCTGGGTCTTTTGAGAAATTTTTTTTGTCATCTAGGTATATGAGCACCATATCATTGATCAAACCTTCAAAGGTAAAATACATTTCCCTCTGTAAAGTTTCTCTTGCATTGGATAGTCCAAAAGGCATTTTCATATATGTGTAAGTTCCCCACTTTGTGGTGAAGGTAGTTTTATGCCTATCTTCTTCCTTGAACATAATATAATTATAAATAGAGTAGCCATCAATAAACAAGAATATATAAGAGCCTACCACCTTTTTAATAATATGATCTATTGAAGGCCACTGGCAATGATCTTTTAGGGACACTTTATTGAGGTCCCTAAAGTAAACACATAAACTTATTTCCCTATTTTTCTTCCTCATGGTACAAGGATTTCCACCCATGAGGAGTGTTTAATGGAGAATATTATATTTAATTCAATCAACTTGAATAAATACCTTCTCATCAATTCTTCCACTTTTGGGTTGACAGGCCTTTGTCTTTACCTGACTGGTTTTGCATTGATTTCTACTTTAATGGTGTGTTGTGTAATTTTGTGATCAAAATCCTTCAAATCCCTATATTACCATGTAAATACATTAGAGAAATATTGGTGTAAAACCATAAATGCATCTCTCTCTTTTGTTGTGTTAATCTTTCCTAGCTTCAACAATTTATCCTTGAAGATCTTTATCCTTTTATAATGTTCTTCCTTGGCTGAGATACATGCCTTGCCTTTTCTCACTTGGTCATCTTCCTTGAATATGATTTATAATGTCATAATCACCTTAGGAATCTTGTTAGACCTTAGCTACAATATCTAATCATCATATTGGCATGGTAGTTTGCTTTGATTCTTATAGCAAAATTTTGCCTCCTACACTAGAAAACATATAATTTTGTCATCATTATCAAACACCTACCAACTCACCTTATTGTAAAGTATAACTAACCTGCATATGAACTTGACCTTATTATGACTATAGTTGTCTTTGACTCCTTATATAACCTCATACTTAGCTCCAATAGCTACAAGCCTATTTGCATGTTGATTTGCCTCTCTTGGTATGAATTATATTTTAAATACCAAGAAGTCCTGTATGAGATCTCATACATAGTTATTGTAAGATTTTAAATGATGGTTCTTGACTGAGCTTATGCCTTTCACTTGTTTCGAAACAAGCTCACTATCACCCTTGACTTGAAGAAGTTTGACACCTATTCTTCTTGGTTTTTTAAAACTATGTAAAAGGGCTTCATATTCAACTGTGTTTGAAGTGCAACTAAATTGAAATATTGCAGTTGAATAGTACTTTTGATTTGAGGGTAAAATTAACATGGCTCTAGTTCCTCTACCATTATTTGACTTTGATCCATAAAATAATAAAGTCCATAGACCTTTCTCCTCTTGAATGGTGTTAGTTAGACAAGGTATAGAAACACCTTCCTCATGCATACAATACATCCCTAAGTTTGCTTCTTCAATATTGCTATAGGGATCAAACCCATGCTTGTCAACTACCCATTCATCCAAGTACAAGTTTGAAATGCCTTCAATATGGTTACAAGGCTCTTGCTCACTATTATTTTCATCCTCTTAAAATATGGTATAATTGACATTACAAGGTTAGGCATATAGGGATCTAGATGGAACTTAGAGATAGGTTCTGAGCTAATGGTGACCCTAGTCCCATATCTGGTCCTAAAAACTATGTACGATAAATTAGAGGATAAATATCCCCCAATTTTCACATTCAAGTCCCTATTTAGGCATAAGGAAAAATATGGGGGTAGACCTACAACCATTACATCTTGATTGATGACACAATTTGGGCAAGCTGCCAATGTGATCTTAAGATATTTCACTATACCTACTATTTTAGTGGGGGAACCATCCAACTAAGAACACCTCATTAGGCACATACTTAAGATCAATCTTATCTACTATGGATTTAGGCATAACTAAGGTTGAATCACTTGAATATATTATACAATTGTACACTAAAAAGTCCCCTATGATGACTAACAAATAGAATGGAGGGGGATTGACAATCTTAGGGGGATGAATAACATTGTGAACTTGAACTTGACTAGGAGCTTGACTAGGAAATTGCATTTGGCTAGGTTGACTACTATTTTTAAAAATAGTGTTCACCTTATTAGCTCTCTTGTCTACATGGGAAGGCTTGGATATCTCTTGTTGAAGAATATATTTATATCCTAGAATAGATAGGATATCATACATAGACATAATGGCATTACTCTTTTTCATATGATCCATAATATTAAAAGGAATACTAATACCTTTAGACTACACCTTGGAAGTAGAAGTATCACTTGGAACTTGATTGACATGAAGAACAAAAGGAGGCTTTTAATGCTACCCATGATTTTGAGGTATTTGTTGAGTTACAATAGATTTATAAGCTATATTTGAAGTAGTAGGATGCTGACTTATTTGTGGAGGTGTTGAATAAGCCTTAGGTTTCCCCAAATTATCATCCAACATCCTCCTCTTAGCCCTTGTATTGGTTTAAACTGGTTCATCTTCCCTTTGTGTGGTTTTCCCCATGTTAACTACTACCCACTCAAACATGTGCTCCCCTTCAAATTTTATGTACATGGTGTCAATTGATGATTTACCCATTCTACCTTACTCTTAAATTTGAAAATTTGATGATGTCATGGTAGGCATGTTATCTTGATTCATTATAGGGCCTTGTGGTGGAGGAGGTATTATGTCATGGCCTTGGAATGAAGGAGCATTATACTAACTAGGATCCTAATACATTTCTCCACTTTTAGCCATTACCATCTCATTAGACTACCCACCTAATTACCATTGACCTTCTTGTGCAAGGTTTTTTTCTGTGGGGACTAGGTATCTTAAGCTACTAGAAACTATGGGGTTGTAGATATTATAAGATCTACCTTGAGTGATTTGGCCTTGGGATTGTTTATTTGATGGATAATGGGGTTTATTGTAGGATTGAGTAGGGTATTAGGTTTGGAAGGGACCTTGGTATGGCCTATATGAAGTCTGTTGCTATTTCTCTAGAGCCAATAACTTTTTGTTTTTTTCCTTAAATAAGTTCTCAATCCTTGCAAATTTATCCACTTTACTATCATTAGGTTGGGTTTGATTGTTTGGAGTGGGTAATGGAGCAATGCTGGGTGTGGTTAGCTTAAGCTCAGTAAAAAGTGGCATGCGAGGTCCTGGCATTAGTTTCCCTACTTATATAAAATAGTTTTTGTTCTTATAACTATCTCATAAGCCCTAGGTAGAGTTATCTCACCCATGGATTGGATCATGAATCCAATGTATAAATTTAATTCTTTCAAATAGTAAAGAAAAACATAATTGGGTGTGAGTTTAATGATTACAAGGATCCTATCCCAAGTCTTTTAGAATCTATAGTTGAAATCAACCATAGATTCTTTGGATGCCCTCTTGATTGAGGCGAGTTGGTCAAAAAGTGATACATGATAACTTATATCCTCAAAATGTTTACATAGGAACTCACCAAACTCATTCCAAGAATTTATTGAGGCAAGATCTAGACCTCTATACAATTGTATGGATTTACCTTTTAAGGATGTGGCTAGCGGTATCATGGCTACATTCTCTTTCATAATGTTATGTATTGAATAAAGGTTTGCAATATCAGCTATGTGTTCTACAAGGGTGGTGGAGTTTTCTCCTATAAATTATGGTAGAATATTAAAAGAGGTAGTAGGCATATCATCATGTTGTTAAAGGTTAAGAGGGATACCACCATTGAAGGGTACAAAAGCTTACATTATAGGTCTTGCCATTTGCATAGTGGGGGTTAGAATACTTGAAACAATAGGATGAATAGGAGACGAATAATTATTTTTGGGATAAGGACTTATATTATTAAATCTTGCTCTTTTGTATGAAGTAATAGGTAGCTCAATGAACTCAAAATGAATACCTTTACTAACTGACCTCCTAGTAACCTTTGGCATGAGAGGTGCTATCTAGATGATGTTATGAACTTTACACTTGGAGAATCTTTAGCTTTTGATGATGGTGGATATCTCCCTCTATTTATAATACTTCTTTAGCTCCAAACTTTAACTATGCCAAAGATAATGTCTTTGTGTCCCACTGGGCATGCCAAAAAATATTGGAGGTTCTAGGTTACACCCTATCTGAAATTAGAATTGTTTAGGTCCTAATCTGAAACCTAGTCCAACATGGGAATGACCCTAGGCTGTTTGTTACCTAGACTTTTGTTAGACTTCTAAGATTTTTTATGAGTCTAGCTCCTCAGATATGACAATTTGAATATCTCTTCTTAAAACTTAATCTATTAGGATAAAAAGGGGAGAAAATACATTAATGGAAACCTACTTAATAATGGTGATGCACCAAATGTTCACTGATCCATTCTTAACTTGGACACTTCCATGACTACTAATTAATTCAATGGAAATAAAGATTGGCCAGATTTTATGATAAGGTTTCAAACATGAGTATTTTATGTGAAATTTTAAAGAGACCTATAACTTGAAGGATAAAAATAAATAGGTCAAAGTAAGACACTATGAACTTATGACACTTTAAGAGAAACCCCACTAGCTAAAACTTCACACAACCTACAATAAACTAATAGTCTTAAAGAAAGGTGCATGAGGGACCTACAAATGATGAATATACAACATTAATTCTATAAATTAGACTTTAATAAAGCACACTTAGCATTAAAATGGAATCTGAAATTATATTATATTGCTTCAATAGAGTTTTACAAAGTGATTTTAGCAAAGGTTTTCTATACCCAGCCGAGGGATGCAAATGAAGAGTCTAAATCTAGTATTTATAGCCAAAAGGAAGGTAAGAGGGAGAGAAGTTGTTGATGAAGGGGTCATTAATGAGCCTAATTCTAATTGGATCAACCACCACTACAACCCTTCTCAAGCTTTCCCCTAAATTAATGTCACTATATCCTTTCTTGGCATGATGGAGAGTGTAAAGATCAAGATCAATTATAGAAAGCAATCCCCACCACCATAATCCTTTGCAAGCTCATCATGCTTTATTTTCTCTTTGAAATTCATTACACAGTCACCATTCTACCATTACATATAAATCCTAAATATAGATCTATTATGGATCAAAACCAATCACCTTATTGGTTTTTATATACTCATGATTGCACTAAAGATATGTAGGCGAGGGATTTTGATCATAAGATGTGAATCCTATGTCTAAAAGTTATTGAAAAGATTTATAAATATTTAATGTCACTAGAAAGGCTTTCTCATAATGACTTAGATCCTATTTGATCTTGCATTTACTCATTTTATCTATTTGGGATGGCGAGATCTTTTGTCCAATGTGTTTACCTGCATGGCTTTCTTTGAAGCTTTTTTTTTGGTTCAATCTCAACCACATATTTGACCTCTACTAAAGTCCCTTAGCTTTAGACTTTTGATTTTAGCTATTGATCTTGATCTGAGCCTTTGGGATTATGGTATTTTTGACCTTCATCCTATTGTGGCCAACATCTCCCCATTTTTTGAAAATTGGGACCCTCAAGAAACCCTGAGGTTTGAACATGGAGTTTAGCATGTTAAGGTCATTTATGGAATCTAAAGATCATTAAATTTATAAAAATAATGTTTAATTAGTTTTTTTTGAATTTAATTTGGACTAACTATGATAATAAATGTTCTTTATGGATTTTAGTCACAGGTTGTATGGTGTTGTTACTAGGAAATTCATGTCCCTAAACCCTAGAAAAAGCTTCAATTTAAATTTGAATGTTGGTAGGAATCAAGTTGGTGGGAACCATTTTGAAATCCATTTTTGACCTAAGGATAAAGATCATAGTTTAAGCTTATTCATGTTTTCAACATAGTTAAAACTTAAGTTAAAATGCTTGGTCCCCTTTGTTATGTTCCCCCTTTAAGGATTCTTTTATATGCCTAACTGGTTGTTCGTTTTATAGGATCCTTTTAATATTTCATAGCTTAGACTAAGTTTTTAACCCTAAGGCCATATATTATTTATTAAAAGGGACCTTAGTCTTAATGCCTTAGCCTAATTCTAATTCCTTGAGTCCCCTTTTTATGTTAAATTGGTCCCTCACTTATGCCTTAGCCTAAGGTTTTAATCTTAAGGCCCTGACATATTTATTAATATGAGCAAGGCCTTAGTATTAACACCTTAATCCTAAGTCTTTTACATATCTACAGTCTTAACTTAACTTCCTTGCATCTTGTAGGATCCAATGGCCTATGCTTTACTATGGTATTTGATCCAATGGAGCGAGGAAGACCTAAGCTTTGGTTTAAACAACATGTATCTTTGATGATCCAATAGCTCATGTTTCATCATAGACTTTGATTGAATGATATAAATAGAATTGATAGAATGCCACATATAGCCCATCAGTCCAATCACATTCAAGCCCTTAGATCATGATCAATGCTTCTTACTTGATCGTAAAGACTCGATCAGATGGTGTGAGACATAGTTGAAAATTCAAAAGACCACAAAAGGCCTAAATGATTGACACACGACATCCTTAAATTCAAGGATTAAAACCAAAAGGGACTACTTGAAAAAAAAATCCAATCACAAGTGAACTCATAGATCATGATCCTATGGCTAACGCTATGTCACCAATTTTGATCTTATGGAGCAAATGTAGTCCAAGATATTAGGAGATTCTATAGACATGCCAAGTGGCATTCTCACACTAGGTCATAATAATTTGATGAGCTTAAAGTTGATATTCGTGTGACCATCATTTGACATCCACGAGGATGTATTTGACATCCACATGATTTTCAAATTTAAGCCCATCAAATAAAAAACTTCACTATATTAAAATTGACCTTCACATGACCATCATTTGATGCTTGCAAGGATGCATTTGATGTTTACATGACCATAAAATTTAATATAATGAATTATCATGCTCAAGGTCAAAATACACTCCAAAACCTTGATGGAAATCTTAGAAATGGCTTTACAGGCTAAGGGAAGTGCTTGAAAGATGCTCAAACACTAGAAGTCTTCAAATTACAAAATGGAAAATAATCGAAGTCCTATTTTGAACAAAGGGTTCTTATAGAATAAAATTTAGACCAAATGCATCTAGCTAAAGGTTTTAATGTGTTTTGTCAATGCATTAAAATCCTATCTATCCTAAGACCTTGGTGTCATGTTGATCCTTTTGAGAATATTTTATAAGTCTTGGCATAAATATTATAGACCAATGTTTACATTATTTCATTAAACATGCCATAAAGATTAGCATAGAATATTTAAGCCATGGCTCCCTTGTGTATAAATCAAAAAAATTAGGCATAAAACTTTTAGCGTAAGGTTTATTTCATGCTTAATAAGTGAAACAAACCTTAGCCTAACAGATTTAAGCCTAAGTTAGGGTCTTAATAATATGCTAACTTAACATTCAAGCATCTTTGTAGATCAATAACACATGATTTATCACTATATTTTGATCCAAATATGTGAAGGAACCCAAATAATTTTTAACAAGGCCTTGAGAGCCCACAAAATTGAAATGTGGTGAAATCACATTCGAGGTAGAGCTGACAAGATGATTTGATAGTTCATGCTTTATCACTAGATTTTGATCTGATGACGTGAAGGTACTCATGAATTTTTAAAAGAATGCAAGCTTGTCATGTGGATAATTCTCATTCAATAAAGTGATTGACCTAGGATTTGAAGCATAAATAATCATGTAAAGTCACTAAGTATCACTACCATAGGGGTTTACAACAAAAGGAACCAATCACAAGCTAAGGCCTAGATTATGATCGAAGGATCATGATAATCTTGGATTTTAATCCAATAGAGTGAAATAAAAGGGGCATTTTTTAATTCCAATGACTAGTGTTAAAAAGGAATTTATAAAAACTATCGTGAAAGATCCAGACAAGTGCTACATGGGCACCACACAAGCATAAAATGACAAAATATAAGATCTCATGGGCTAAAAAATTCAAAGGTTTAAAATCAAAGGTCCAAATAAAATTTGAGGCATGTATAAGCAAGACTCTAGATATTTCCTACCATTAAATATTGGAAAACCCTAAAAACTACATAAAAATGACTCAATTGTATTTATTTGGTCACTATTCAATAAAAAAGAAGTTGAATTATGTTTTTGAGTGCATCAGGGCTTTCAAAGAGACCATTTTCTATTAGTGTAAAAAAATTCATAGAATAAAAGATAATGGTAGCTCATAAATAACAAATGAAGGAGGAGATCAAGCTATATTTATCAATGGATAACAAGGGTCAGATCTTCATGGATACTAAATTGGATACTAAAACCTTGAATTCTCCAAATGTGAGGAACCCATCTAAGATATTTTTCATGTTCAAAGAATTGAAGCCAATCACCAAAGAATAGAAAAGTATTGATATAATGAGCTAGAGATATTATGACTTAGTTATTATTCAGATGGCAGGCTTCTACCATGCTATGGTAAAACCCAAGGTACTATATTGCATCGATGTGTTTGCCCTTATTTTTGGTGACTGTAGAATTGATAAAGAATAGATCATTAAGGAAGGAAAATAAAAAAGGGTAACATATGTTTCTCTTGTATCATTTTAGGGGTATTATAAGATTCCCACTCCCCATGTAGATTTATCCAAAATCAAGGAGTGGACCTCCAAGCATGACTTGGACTCTGTCTTAAGACCTTGGTTGTATCAAGGACCCCATGTCTTTAGAGACTTCAAGGGTAAGATCCATATCATACAATTTAAGGAGGGAATTAGGGTAATAATGACCCTATTAAATTAGGATTTCGGTGCCCCTTTAACCACCTATGTGAATAAACTCTGGGTCCATATGTGCACTTCATTGTGGAAGATAAACTTACCCCTCCTATCAGAGATTTAATTAGTGTCTTCCTCATCAAGCAATTCAATACCATAAAAAGGAAGACATCTAATAAATTTTGCATGATGTCATACCTAATGGATGCCCTCCTAGCCTCTATTACTTTCCCCAAGATTAAGAATTGGTCCCTAGATAGCAAAGCTACTCTTTCACACCATTACTCCAAATTATATATTTTCAAATACAAGAACCATATGTAGTTCATTTGTGATTGCATGTATCTAGCCATAGTTGAGGCCATGATAGGTTTTTATATGCCTAGGGTCTACTCCCTAATCAATAAGTATATTAAATTAATGGGTGACATCTGGTACTACCTTAATTACATAGTCATCAAGATTGAAGGGATCATGTCCCAACCTTGTAGGTTACTAGTGTATGTTACTAGTAAGTTGGCTGAGCAAGAATTGATTCCCAGTTCCTACATGGTATTGATGACACTTGTAAATAAAAGAAGAAATTTCTTCTCCACCCCTTCCCCATGATCATTGAGAAGACCATACTATAAAATTGGAAGCAAGTTGAGACTATGGCCAGACATAGAGATTTATTTAGTTTTCAACTTGATGAACTTAATAAGTGGGATCTTAAGGGTATATAGGTTAGCCACTTGAAGGACAAAAATATCCCAAGGCCTAAGTATGTACATTAAACTAGTGTTCATTACACCATCTACATCAAGGCTAAGAATTATAAAAAAATGTTGGCCAGGATCTGTGGCCACAATGTCAAGATGGATCATAGGTTAATCAAATATGACAAACCATTTGAGTAAAGATGAAAAATACATCTTTTACAATATCATTTATTACCAGGTCCATCCAAAACACCTCAAGTAGAATATCCATAGCCACAAGAGCATTCTAAGAAAATTCAAGGTGTACAAGGCCAAGATAAACAAGGTAAGGGCAAGAAGAAAGTGGGAGAGGTGAAATTGGAAGAGAGGCCTAGAGAATGGACCCCATCTTCAACACTCCCACAAAGGCCACCTTATTTGGTAAAATATTTGGACATGATTTCCTTGGAACTAGAAGAGAAACTTGAGGGTGACCTTAAGGAGCTTTTAGAGGCTTATGACTTGGATAGGGAGGTGGAGCCTGAGGAAGATAAAGGAAAAGAGCTTGTACCTATGACATCCATAGAGAAGATGAAGGTAGAGTTAACATTGGTTCCTATGGGACCAAGGAAAAGACCAATGTTGATCATCCCTCACCCCACAAGTGAGGTAAATTTATTTAGTGATGAATTCCATATTCATGGACCAGTCATTCCTAATTGGTTTATTTATGGGAAACTAAAAAATATCCCCTCTTTCCCATTCATGGGATATGATAAGAGTTGTTTAAATTGAGATTAAAGATTAAATAAAGCCATGAATAAGGGCTATGGTGAAAGAGCAGGAGGAAAGGAGAATTGTCACTATTTAGGAACCAAAGGGAAAGAAGATGGATGCTCTAGGAGCATCTAATAACTCAGGGGTGAAGCTCCTAGAACCTCTTAGATTTAAGGAGCCAATTAATACCATCCATTTCAACCCTAAAATAACTAAGTTAAAGAGAATAAAAACTAGACAATAGTGGTTAGAATAGAGGAATTCAAATTTTAAAAGGTGTAACCCTTTATAGGTTTAACTCTTGTAGGAGGCCAATAGCTTGGTGAAGTTATAATTCATGAAGAGAATGTGGAAAGTCTAATTGAGGCCCAATCTACATAGGCTAAATCTAGAGTCCAATGCTTGAAGTAGAGGATCCTAAATTTGCAAAAGGAAAAGGAAAAATTGCAAACATAGGAAATTTTATCAGTGCCTAAGGTGACGACCAAGATGTTTTATGAGTCATTATATAACATGTTTGAAGCACTCAAGTCAATGAAGTTGAGGCAGAGTACATTAGAGGGTCAGTGTGCATTGGCCAAGAGCCTAGTCACCCAATATCAAGCCTTAGAAGACAAAATTGCCCAAATTCTCAATATTCAAGCAAGGAAATAGATCCCAAGCTTTAGGACCATCATTTTGGGACATTTGAGTATAATTATGGGGATTGTGATTGAAAAGTTTTAAAGTTTGAGTGTTTGGCATAATAATGTGAAAAGGCTCCTAAATGATGATAAGGAGCTAATTACAAGGATTGGATAGATTCTTCCAACTATGATATGAATATTGTACAACCTACTACCCTTGGGATCATTATTGATGAAGACATTAAGCATAGGGATACTTTGGTAACCCAAGAAATCAAAGGAAAAAGCCAAGGCAAATTTGGGGCTAATAACAACAAAATCCTAGACATGATATTCAATGCAGGGGAAAGGATAAATGAATCTAAGAGCATTAAAGAGGCCATGGATAGGAATGATAGGGAACTTGATGACTTGGCAGATCAAGAGGAGGAATGTATTATGAAGCCTACTATGGATCTAAAACTAGCTGATGAGTAATGCACCAAAGCCATGAGCATCCTCTAGTAATGACAATTAAAGGCCCCACCAATAACTTAAGCAATATTCATTTTGAAGAATTTTGTAACATTTTAAAATAAAATATTCCATTGTAAATGCATATGCTAGTTTTTTAGCATATTTGCCTTTAGGTCAGTATAATTGTGAAAAGCACATGTATTTTAGATCTTGTAAGGATAATTATCCTTATCTTTGTACACCTATATTTTGTAACTAACTGATATGCTGCCTGATCTTTCTATAAAGGCATATATTACCAATTTTAAAAGAGAGGGATTTTTGAACAACTTTATACAATTTGAAGCAATTAATATAATTAAAGGAATTATGAAAAAATTGTCTATGTTTGATGTGTTAATTGTCATTTTTGATTTTCTCTCAATTTCTAGTTAAGGTCTTGAATTTGAATGGTGTCTTGGAATTTTGAGTTGTATCCTAGTAATCACAAGGTTTTTGATTTTTGCAACATGCTAGCTTAGTTGAAAGATCTTTAGTTCTCCTTCATTTTCATTTTACTCTATTTTAAGATGTGCATGTGCTATTTGATAATAGTATGAAATATTTAAAGAACTGGTTCTTGCTTATGATTCTTCACACTATCCTTTGAAATTGGCCTGGTATATAGTGGAATTTGAGATTAGGCTATTTTACATTATATATTGGTTTTAATGTATACTCAATTGAAATGGATGCTTTTTTATAATGTTTAAGGATAAAATTGGTAATCACTCTTTTATTTTCTACCTTACTCTTCTCTTTGATCCTTTTTTTACTCCAAGATCATTTTATTTTTAGATTCATCATAAATATCCACTTAGATTAGTCTATATATTATATTAGGAGTGTGATTCACTAAGTATTAGCATAAATTCTTAACAATTCATGAAGAACAGACCAAGGTGGCTCCCAACCACCAAATTATATAAATATTGTGGAACAATTTATCTTTCTCTGCTACTATTTCACCATAGGAAACTAGATTGCTAAAACCTACAACTCATGCCTTGAATTTGTAAATTCTAAAATGAGAAATGTTTTTTAAACACTAAGATCACCTATGGTTCATTTAGAAACATCAACACATCTTTGACAATTGGTATATGATCTGCATTGGATGAACACTATTAGATCTTCTTGTTACACACCATAGATCTAGATTAGTATAAATGCATGCGAGTAATACATCTACTTGACAGTTACCATGGTCATGACACCTGGTAGCTTCTTACTTATTCCCAAGATCTACTATCTTGTTGAATCATCACTCACTATTAGATCTACTTTGTAAAATTGCATGTGCACTATTGATCTATCTAGACCCACTAACTTTATCAATCATCATGCACCATTGGATATACTATGAACTCATGAGATAATGCCATTTGGTGGTCATGTGTTCATATTTGGATACATTGACCCTTTGACTTGATGCTCATTTTTGATCTTTAATGTATGATCAAATGTGCTCTATTAGATCTTTAAGACCCATTGACATCTATCAAATCACCACTCAACATTAGATTTTATCTAATTGAATACTTTTCATTGATCTTGGGGCATTTGAATTCAAACAAATATATTCCTACGCTTGAATTTGATATCCATGAACCCTTCCCACTCTGCAAGTCTAACTTTAAAGCTTTATATCTTGAGATAACATGATCATCAAGACACAAAATTTATAGGGAATGATCAAGGCATGGACTTCATGTCCATGTGACCTCCTGGCTTAATAGGTTATTTAAGTGAATTTATTAAATGTGCAATGATATTGACCTATTTGTTTTTACATGATGTATTGTTGACAGTCTGGATCTCCCATACTTGTGCAATAAATTTCAAGGATCAAAATGAGTTTTTGAGGCTTGTGAAACTTGATTTATGTCCATGAAGGTCATGATCACCATGAGGACCTACTTATTCTTCTTCCCTTACAACTCTAGACCTATTCCAAGACTTGCTTCTCAAAGATCAACAAATTGCACTTTAAGCTTGATTAAAATGTTTCAAAAGCTTTGTAAGAAACATGTGATCTTTAGACCACTTATTCCATCTAGAACTCTTTTTTAGCTCATCCATTCAAGCA
The DNA here is from genome assembly GCA_037957365.1 of Torreya grandis. Taxonomy (NCBI): domain Eukaryota; kingdom Viridiplantae; phylum Streptophyta; class Pinopsida; order Cupressales; family Taxaceae; genus Torreya; species Torreya grandis. Next base: position 455,692 of record JARHVA010003482.1, on the reverse strand, counting down.
AAATCTTGGAATGTGGCCAAAATGGCCAATAAGACTTTGAAGCATAGAATGTTCTTCAAGAAGATTTGGTCTAAAAGATTTTATCCCAAAGTTTCTAAAACAAGACTTGTCAAAACAAGGTTGGCTGATAACTAAATATTATTTGGAATGTTATGTTTTTGGAAAATTAGTATCATGGAAAGTCACTAAAGAGAAGGCTTCTGAATGACTGTTCTTGAAATAAAGCCTCTGATGAGAAAGTTCTCAAAAATAATCCTTCTAAAATAAACCTTCTGATGAAATCTCTCTAAAATGAAAGTTGCCAAAATGAATATTCCCATAATAAAGTCATCAAAATTATGTTTACAAAATTATTTTTCCAAAGTGAAATATATAAAATGAAAGTTTATCACACAAGGTTTTCAAAGTAATTGTTGCCAAGTGAAACTTCTTGAAATAAAGTTGCCAATGAAAACCTGCTGAAGTAGTTGTTGTTGAAGTGAAACTTCCTAAAAAAAAGCTTTTGATAAGAAAGTTTCCATGGAGAATCTCTCTAAAGTTAATGTTTTTGAAGCATACTTGCCACCAAGAAACTTTTCACAGAGAAATGTTTTGAAGTGAATGTTTATGAAGCATAGTTACCGATGATAAACTTACTGTAGAGAATCTTTTCAAAGATAAATTTTTTAATGAAATATTTTGAAGACCAAACTTGTTGAAGACTAAATACTCTAAAATAAAACAATCTAAATTCCTATAATGCAAATCCATTATTTCCATCCTTTTTGTTAATAGGTTAATTTGACTAAATGCTTCCAAATGAAAAAGTATAACACAACATGATTAACATTATAAGCACCTATTTTGTATAGATAATACAAGTACCATAACCCTCAACAACTCATAATTACACCTCTAAAATATTCCTTATTTCCAAAAAACAAAAGGAGTCCCCTTCTTTTATAGAAAAATACAAGGTGAGTTGTGTTGAATACAACAAATGGAGATTCACATGGGTGAATACTCTAGAGTTTTCAAGAATCTAGAATCAATGGTTTCAAAATACCAATATCAACCATAAATTTATCCTCAAATAAATGATTAAAATATAAATGAAAAGATACTCTTAATAATCTTATGAAACATACTAACTTTACTTACACTTTAGATCTATATGTGGAAAGTGTTGTTCTTTACCTCTTATCTCAAGTTTTTAGGAAAAGACATGAGGGTGAGTTGCATATTTCACTTTGATTAGGAATTATGTGTATATATGGGGAGCTTAGGCATTACATTGCTACCATCTAGGCATCTATAGCCCTGATAAAGATACCTTTAATCGCTTATTCTTCCTTCATATTTTCTATGATGCATGATATATTGATCTTATTTTATCATGTAGGATTTGAGTCATTTTTAATTTTTTTTTTGGATTTTTTGGATTGTGCCTTTTTTTTTTCTTTTTTCTTTTTTAATCTTTTCTTTGTTTTGATTTTTGAAGGAGGGAAAAGGTGACCACAATGAGCTGGTCTTCATTAATATTTTGGTTTAATCAAAATGTCCCTGTCAACTCTTGCCCATGTCCATAATTATTACCTTAAACAAGTATTAATGTTTTGTGTGCTTTGACCCAAGGGAACAAGGAGATTTTTCTAAATTTGCACAAAATTATGGGACCAAATTTCACATACATGATGAAATCATTAACTTCATAACATATTCATGTATTTTACTTTTTCAATACTTACCTGGATTAAAAATTCTAAACTACAGTAAGCATTACCTCTTAATTCAAGTTAGATTCAAAACACCTCAAACTATGTTTGATTATACTAGGATTGACCAAAATTAGAATGTCATGAAACCAAAGAAAACTATTCTAGAAAGAAGGAGAACTATTAAAAGCAAGAAAGGCTAATCTAGAAAACACAAACTAATCTAAGAAAGGAAACTAAGATAAATCTAAAAATTAACTAATAAATCAAACATAATCTACTCCTACCTCTACCAAAACATCCATTTTTACTTAGATACCTCTTTAGATGGGGTGGAAATGAAATAATGCTTTAAAAACTATCTATTAATTGGATATGTTAGATCATTACCTTGAAGATATTTCAAACAAAATGCATTATTACCCAAAATCTCTAAAATTTGATATAGTCCTAACCACAGTGGGGTAAAATTATCATGTATTCCTTTTTTATCATGGGATTTATCCCATAGTAACACCAAGTTAGAGATTCTGAATGCTTTAAATTTAACCCTCTTATTAAACCATCTATTGATCATGTCTTGATGTTTGTTGAAGATTTGAAATGCTTAATCCCTAATATCTTCTATTTCAATAATATCCAACAATCTAGACTCTATGTTTTCATTAGGCTCCATGTATTATTGCATAAACTAATATTTTGGTAATTTTAGCATGATTGGGAACATAGGCTATTTCCCATATACTAGTAGATATGACAAAGCTATGAGGGCCTGATTATACCTCATCTTGTCTACCTAGAGTGCATACTTTAGTAGGAGGTGCCACTCCTTTGGTTTATCTACAAATGACTTCTTGATTGCATCTATGAGGTTTTTGTTAGTTGATTTAGCAATCTATTCCCTTGGGGGTAGTGATTTGATGATGATCTAATTATAATTTGATTATCATAGGCCCACTTAATGAACTTAAATGATTGAAATGTTGACCCATTATCACAAAATAAGGAGATGGGAGTGCTAAGCCTAGTTGTGATATGTTCTTAAAGAAAACTTATCATGTATTGGGATCTAGAGTTATTTGTGGATATTTCTTCAGTCTATCTAGTGCAGTAATCCATAAAACTTAGCATAAATTTATGTCTAGCTGAGGAATTTGGATTTATAACATTGATGAAGTTTAAGCCTCACTAGGCAAACAACCTACCTTCAATTATAAGTTATAGAAACATGGATACATGTACCTCTCTTTTTACCAAAACTTAGCATTCATGGCATATCCTTACATAGAAGTACATATCCTTAAATAATGTCAACCAATAATATCCCATTCTGAGTGTTTTATGTGCTATAGTATTGCCAAATGGATGGCCATTACATATCTTTGGATGAATATTTTCTAATATCTCTTGATCCTCTTCATGTGATACCACCTTAGATGAATGTCTTCATAATTCTTTTTATAGAGGATTCCCTTCCTGATCATATAATGAGTAGCCTTGAGCCATAGAACTCTCTTTTGATCTCTTTTAAATTCCTAGGGCATGTTCTAGTGAGTATGAATTGGATAATACTTGAATACCAATCTTCTTGGGAGACATATTTTTGGTAGACCTCTTCAATAGTGATGTGTGTGTTTGGTTCAATCATCAATTAAACTGTGCCTTATCCTTTAACGATCTTGGCTAGTTTTATTTTAATATCAATTTTTTTAAATTTATCCATCTATTTACCTCCACATTCCCTTGATTTGTTATGTCCAAGCATGAGCTTAATAATAGGGTCTAACATGATGGTGATAGTCTTATTTAGAAGGATGTAGTGTCTAGAATTTTTTACTACCTTGATGAAGGCAAATATTTTCTTGTCAATTAGGGAATACTTAAGATCTACATCTTTCAAGTAAGTACTCATAAATGTAATATGATGTTTACTTTATCCCCATTTTTTCATAAGCATGGAAACAATCATATGTTCTAAGGCAAATGAATACAAGAAAAATTCCTTGGTGAAGTCAAGGCTTACCAATACTAGGGCTTACTAAATAGCCTTATTTATGTGTTGGAAGGACTTCTTAGCTTCAAGCATCCACTCTACTTTGGTATTCTATTTAAGCATTGCATTAAGGGGTCTAATAATTTCTTTAAATCTTGATATAAATTTCCTTATGAAATTTATTTTTCCAAATAATGATTTGAGCTCCTTTTTATTGTTTGGAAATACTATTTTTGTAATCCCCTAAATCTTGTCCAGGTCAATAGTGATTCCATCCTTAGTAATGATGTGGCCTAGTAGTTTGCCTTTGGTAATGCCAAAAATATTTTTTTTAGGGTTAAGTGATACTCCAAACTTTGCTCACCTTTCAAAAATAGACTAAAGATGGTCAATAAGATCAACTCTATTTTAAAAAAAAATATTGAGATCATCCATGTATACAATTATGCACTTCCCTATCAATCTTTGGAATGCATGATCCATTGCTCTTTGAAAAGTCACTCTAGTGTTGATCAACCCAAATGGCATTTTCTTATATGCATATGTTCCTTATTTTGTAGTAAATGTTGTCTTCCTCCTATCTTCTGATTTGACTAGTACTTGATTGTAACCTAAAAATCTATCCAAAAAAGACATAATTTTAGAGTTGCTCACCATTTATATTACCTCATCTAAGGAGGGAAAAGGATAATTGTCTTTCTCTAAAGCTTTATTCATATTCTTAAAATCAACACAAAGCTTGATCTCATAATTCTTTTTACTGACTGGAACTAGATTGGATACCCATCAAATGTCTAATAGAAAAACAATCCTAATACTTAGTAAATTTTTCACTTCCTTCTAAATTTATGGTTCTAAGATAAGATTCATAGGCCTCTATATTTTCCTAAATAATTTATGATCAGGCTTGATTGGAATTGTATGGATAATGATTCTAGGATTAAAAATACTTAAGTCATCATAATTCTCTACAATTACATATTTATACTCGACAATTAGTTCCTTGACTCTTTGCCTTTCTTCAAGGGTGAAACTTAAGCCAATATTGATGAAGTGTGAATTATTTTCATCACCAATATTTTTTAAGTTAAATTCAAATTCATTAGCCTTCATCTACCTTTATAACTATGCTTGAGCATCTATATCAAAGGTTATTTCCAAGGCTACCATTCCCAATGGGAGGTGATTCTCTTTTAGATGGATAATGCCTTCTTCATCCAATCCTTCATGGCACCTATGAAATTTTTATTCATCATCTATTATTTGAGACTTGACTTTACCTAAATTCATCAAAAATTAAATAATCTACTAGTCATCATTAAATACTTGAAACTTTTCAACATTGTCTGCTACTGAAAGACATGGTACTAATTCAATAGAGAACTTATGGATTTTTGACTCCTTTAAGGGTGCCAAATTTTAGTTAGTGAATCTTTGGATCCATTTTTCTCTCTAAGGATAGATACTATGTTGAAATCTTCAAATTATTCTATTAAATCCATGAACTTATGCTTGTACTTCTTCAGATATAATATTTTACATTGATATTTTTTTGACCTAGTTAATAATGAGTTCAAAATATGTATAAAATAGTAATTCTTTGACATTATTCTTAAGGGAGAAATAGAATCTCAAAATTAGGGCTTCATATTATGCTCTATTATTGGTGTATGGGAATTAGAGCCTATAGGATTCCAATAGTTTCTCTCCTTACAGATTAATCGACTCAATACTGACACCTAATCATTACTTAGATTTGGCTCTAGAAAAATGGAGGGTTCATAATTAGGAAGGACCAAAAATTTCTTATGGTTCTCCATACTTCATGGTAAATGTATAAATTATAATACTAGGAGATTTATAGCTTACCTCATTGGTAGTATTGTATACCATAATGGGATGCTTTATTCTTGGATCTTAATTGATCTTGGTCTGGTTATCTATTCCTCTCTAAAGTATCCAATTATGTGAAAATTTCATGGAAAGATATTCGTTTAGCATTTTTGACCAATATCTACTCAACAACAACCCATAACCTTTAGAAATGTCCACTACCAAGATGTCGATAGTCATTTGTACTCTAGGTTTCGAAGCAACCTAAATTATCACATCATTAAACTCTCCCAATATAGGCACTACTATTTTATCTAGTTATGACACAATCCTCTTGGATGGCTTTGGTATTAAACTAAGCTTCTAATAAATAGAATTTGATATCACTATTGCTAAAGCTCTTGAATCTACCAAGCAATTATGTATATTCTTTATGAATACTTGAATGGTCAGCAAGAAAGGGGGAACTTCTAGCTTGATTTTTTATATAACATTCATGTTTTATGTCTTAGACTTTTATATAATAGACTTGTCTATGATGGAATTCTATAAGAGCTCTTTATGATTTGTAGTTTGTGTTATTTCATGAAGAGTAATGTTAGCCTTGATTTTATTCATATCCTCAACAATATTGTATCCTCTTTCATTCTATTCCTCTCCATGTTATGGATGATCATTCTATTTAGGGGTAGGAGGATTATTATCAACCTTGGGATTTGGAGGGATAACTATATTATTGGGAGGATTATAATTATTGAATGAATGCCTATTCTTTAGATTATACTTATTCTTATTAAACTACTAGAATGTCTACACTTCATTAGAATTATCCTTTGGGATATTATGATCTTCATTAGGAAGGGGGACTCAAAAGTATAAAAACCATACTAAATTAGAAAGTCTAGATTCATGAGGTAGATATGGAGAATTCATCATATGGTTTTATCTGATCATCTCTCTCTAGAAGATTTTGAAGGCTATGCAGAATTCTATACAGTCCAACTCTTCATGTTGGGATGTATTATGGACCTTGCACTAGTTGGGTAAAGATATTTCCATAATATTGATCTTTGGAATCTTGTTAGATTGTTATAGGTCCACATTATTAGTGGGCCTTTTGAAAGGCTTGTTATATCTTAGAAAGATAAAATTATGATTGTAATTTTGATTATTTGTATTACCCATCCTTTTTTACATATTCAAAAAATCATTGTTTAGCTTCTAAACCATTCTTTATATAGAATCCAATTTAGATTTATTTGAGTCATAACTCTAATTAACTAATATGTTAGTGTGAGCCTAATGTTGATTATTTCTTTGGGTATGATTTGTTAGATGGTGGAGCTTTATCTTATTAGAATTCCTAGTTCCCAATGGGGTGGGGGGGCGGCGGGGGCGGGGCTTCCCCACCCACTATGGTCACCATGGGGGTCTAGGGGGAAGTGACCTATATAGATCCCCCTGGTGGGGGTTTGGGGGCAGTGCCCCTGAAGCCAAAAATTTGTGAAAAATACATTGTAAAATATTGTAATTTCATAGTAAATTTGGATTGTTCACTATTAGGTCATAAATCTAATAGTAAAAAATATGTTGGTACATTTCCCCCTAATATGTAACCCTCATTTGATATGAAGACATTGTAATCATGAAGGCACTCTGTGTGTGAGTAATGAGGAAATTACAATGGATGTATTACAAGTTTATCCCTTCATTTATTGGATTGAATAAAAGAACTATCTATTTCTATGTGGATGGATCCCATTTTGGGTGAACCACATTAAATTTATGTGTCTCTTGTATTATGTTTTTTGAATTTTATTTAAATATTTATTTCATTAATATTGATATTCATTCTATATTCCTATAAATTGGTATCAGAGTTGAAGGTTTATTTAGTTGATAAACTCATAAAAAAAGAGGTTTCTTGGTTGAGTGGGAGCAATGGTGAAAGAAGGCAAGCTTAAGGTTAAGAACTTCAATGGCCAAAACTATCAATTATGGAAGATGAAAATGGAAGACTCTATATCAGAAGGATATTTTTATACCATTGGGTGGAATAGCAAAGAAGCTGGTGACTATGAAGGATGAAAAATTGGAGGTTATTGAAAGAAAATCACTAAGAACAATATGACTATGCCTGGTAGTATCGATGGCCTTCAATATTTCAAAATAAAAGACAACCAAGGTTTTGATAAAGGCATTGGATAGAGTGTATGAAAAAACCTCAGCCTACAACAAGGTAGTTCTTATCAAGCATTTATTTATTATGTAGATGCCAAAAGGTGGGTATGTTATTAATCATTTAAATAAATTTAACATAATCATAAATCAATTAAGCTCTATAAGAGTAAAATTTGATGATGAGGTTAGGGCTCTTTTGATTTTATGCTCATTGCTATAAAGCTATAATGGATTGGTCATGACTATGAATAATTCTATCTCTGGTTTAAACACTTTAAAGTTTGATGATGTTATTAGTGTTATTCTTAGTGAGAAAATGTGATGAAAAAACATAGTTAAGACATCATGTAATGATTTGAATATGGATAATAGGGGAAGATAAAAGGATAGATGAAAGGGATCAAGGAATATTGGGAAGTCTAAGAAGGGTATATCCAAATCCATAGGAACATTGGTGTGTTGGCATTATGGGAAGAAAGGACACCTGAAGAAATATTATTGGTCTTGAAAAGGAAGAAAAGGATATGGATAACAAGATAAAAATTAGGAATCAAATGTAGTAGGTGATGTGTTGCAATATACGTTAATAATTTCATTAGATAATATTAATGATTCTTGGGTGTTAGATTTAGGGGCTTTATTTCATACTACACCCCATAAGAAATATTTTCAAGACTATGTTTAAGGGTATTTTCGATAGGTTTATTTGGGTGATGGTGAACCTTGTAAAACTATTAAAAAGGTTAAGATATAGATAAAATTTCAAAATGAAAACAAATGGTTACTGAAAGAGGTGAAGCATGTTCTTGATTTGAGAAGAAATCTAAATTCAACAGGGCAGTTAGGAAGTGAGGGCTACATAGTTACATTTACAAAAAAATCATAAAAGGAGATAAGGTAGGTACATTATATCTATCTACTAGTAATGTTGATTCTTCTATTGCTTTAGCTTCTACAAAAGTAGATACAAAATTATGGTCCCACAGACTTGGGCACATGAGTCAGAAGGGGATGCAAATTCTCCAATCAAAGAATTTATTTCCAGATTTGAAGAAGGTGGATTTGGATTTTTGTGAGCATTGTGTGTATGGAAAATAGAAGAGAGTCATATTTATCAGAGTTGGGAAGATAAATAAAGATGAAAAATTAGAGCTTGTTTATATATATATATATATATATATATATATATATATATGTATGTATGTATGTATGTATGTATGGGGGACAGCTTAGGTATCATGCCTTAGGGGTTCTTTTTATTATGTTAATTTTATTGATGATGCAACCAAAAAAACTAGGGTATATTGTATATATAAAAAAATTTGATGTTTTCGATAATTTTAAGAAATGGAAAGCTTTGGTTGATAATGAGACAAGAAATAAGTTGAAGTGTGTTAGATTAGATAATGGAGGTGAATATTGTAGAAAAGAGTTTTGTAATTATTGTTTATCCCATGGGATTCATAGAGAGAAGATGGTTTCAAGAACACCATAACAAAATGGCATGTCATAAAGGATGAATAGGACAATCATGAAGCGTGCAAGGAACATGAGATTTCATACAGGGTTACCCTTATAGTTTTGGATAAATGTTATGGATACTACTATTTAATTAATAAATAGAGGGCCTTCAAGTTATTTGGATGGTGGAATTCTAGAGGAAGCATGGACAGGTAAAAATATAGACTATTATTTTTTAAAGACTTTTAGTTGTGAAGCATTTGTCCATATTGATAAAGAAAATAGAACCAATCTTGAATCAAAATCCAAAGAAATGTACTTTTATTGGATATGGAGTTAATGATTTTAGTTACCATTTATGAGATTTTGAAAATCACAAAAGCATTATGAATATAGATGTGATCTTTAATGAGAAGATCGTGTATAGAGATCAGTTGTAGGGAAAGAAATAGGAAAATCAAAATATAGAATGTATAGTACTTGATGAAATCACTAGAAATGAAATTCAAAAAGTGCCATAAAATTAGAATGTGTAACAATTAAAATAAGTACATAAAACTATTGAAAGTGTAGTTATAAGATCTACCAGAGTAAGTAAACTCCCTGAATGATACTCTCCTTCACTTTATTATTATTATTATTATTATTATTATTATTATTATTGACTTATGGTGGTGAGCTAGAAAGCTATGAAGAATTAATGCAGATAGAAACTAGAAATAAGTGGGAGCAAGGCATGAAAGAGGAGATGGACTCTTTGGTACATAACCAAACTTGGGATTTGGTTCAATTTCCTATAGGTAAAAGAACATTGTAGAATAAATGGGTTTATAGGTTGAATGAAGAATATGGAGGCAAAAAGAGGAAAAAGGAAAAACTTGTTGTAAAGGGGTTTACATAAGAAAGGTATATATTTTGATGAAATATTTTCTCTAGTTGTTAAAATGACTTATATAATAACTATTTTAAGTTTGGTAGTAGTAAAAGATTTCCACCTTGAATAGTTAGATGTGAAGACTAATTTCCTTCATGGTTATTTGAGGAAAAAATATATATGGAGCAACCACATGGTTATGAAGTCAAAGGTAAGGAGAAAATGTTGGGAAATTTGAAGAAGAGTTTGTATGTCCTAAAGCAAGATCCAATGAAATGGTATTTAATGTTTATGACAGAGCAAAGTTATACAAAATGTCATTCTGACCATTGTATTTATTTTATGAGATTAAATAATTGTAGCTCTATTATCTTGTTATTATATGTAGATGACATGCTTATTGTAGGGTCTAACATGCATGATATAAATCAGCTCAAAATAAAACTATAAAAATCATTTACAATGAAGGATTTGGGTGCTACAAAGAAAATCCTTGGTATGAGAATAAAAAAAGACAAGAAAAATAGAAAACTGACATTGTCTCAAGAAGAGTACATTAAGAAAGTGTTAGTCAAGTACAATATGAAAGATGAAAAACTAGTGAGTAAACCTTTGGGAGGGAATTTAAAATTAAGCAAGGAACAATGTCTTATAATGTAGGATGAAATCAATTACATGTCTAAAGTGCCTTGTGCTTGAGAAGTTGGAAGTTTAATGTATGTTATGGTGTGCACGAGACCAGACATTGCTCATGTAATGGGATTTTTCAACAAGTTTATGAATAATCCAAGAAAGGAGCACTAAGATGTATTCAAGTGGATTCTAAAATAATTTAGAGGGACCATTGATAGATAATTTTGCTATGAAGGGTCAAATGTTACCTTAAAAGGATATGTTGATACATACATGGATAGATATTTATATGGTAGGAGGAACACCACAAGTTATGTATTCACTATTGGTGACACAATGTTAGTTAGATTTAAAAATTACAAAAGATAGTTTCTTTTTCAACTATAGAGGCAAAGTATGTTGTAGCTACAGAAGCAAGCAAGGAGATGATATGGATACAATAGTTCATAGAAGAGTTGAGGTAGAAGAAGGAAGATTTCAAGTTGTATAGTGATATTTAGATTATGATTCATTTAGCAAAGAACTTAGTATTCCACTCAATAACCAAACATATACAACTCAAGTATCACTTCATTCATTTAGTTTTGGAGGATGGTTAACTGAAGTTGGAAAAGATCCATATGAGTTAGAATCTTATAGATATGTTAATAAAGGTAGTCACAAAAGAGAAGCTGAAGAGTTGTTTAGCTTCAACATGTATTCAGGGATAACAAATAAGATGAGAAACATTTTAGGGTTAAATTTCAAATAAAAGTATAAGAAAGAGTTGTAGCGATTGACTTTCAAACATTAGTCTCTACGCGGGAGATTATTGGATGGTGGAGACTGATCTTATTAGAATGCCCAGTTCCTAATGGGGGGGGGGAGTATGGGGGGTTGATTGGACCCCTATTATGATCTCCATGGGGGTCTAGGATGGAGGTGACCTACATGAATCCCTACTAATGGGGGTTTGGGGATAACACCCTTGAAGTGAAATTTTTGTGAAAAATGCATTGTAAAATATTGTAATTTTATAGTAAATATGGACCTTTCACTATTATTTCATAGATATGATGGTATAAATTATGTTTTTCCATTTTACCCTAATATGTAACCCTCATTTGATATGAGGGAATTATAATCATGGTGACACTCTGTGTGTGAGTGAAGAGGAGATTGAAATGGATGTATTATAGGTTTATCCTTTCATTTATGGGACTAGATAAGAGAAGAACTGACTATTTCTATGTGGAAGTAGCCCATATTAGGTGAACCATGTTAAATCTATATCTCTCATGTATTGCATTTTATGTATTTTATTTCCATCTTTATTTAATTAATATTATTTTGTGTTCTATATTCCTAACCTGATTATTCAAAAAATCATAATTCTAATTCATTGTCTATTGCATCATGGGAGGTAAAGTGTACAACTAGTTCTAATTAAATGTAGGAGTGTTCTAATTCACACATGGAATTATATTCAAGAATGGAAGTCTATTGTTGAATGCATAGCCTCCTAGATTATGAGGGATAAATTATGGATTGAGATATTTATCAATGTTGATAACTTCTTTAAATGCCAAAGCTAGTGTATTGACAAGGTAATTCTTCATAAGAACACTATAGTAATATGATCCAAGGTGTTCTTATATATTTTGAGCATTATATTCTCATATAAATTATACACAATGTTAAATAAGGTGTGCATATTCTAGAATCTTGAATTGAAGGCTCAGATGGACTTATTAGGCTCCCTTTTTATGCTAGTAAAGAGCTAATATACTAGACTTGGATTAGTTACTTGTCCAAATTATGCAAGGAATGTATTTTGACAGTCATCCCATGAGGTGATGGAATTTTATTTCAAATTGAGATACTAATCATAAGAAGAATCTTGAAAAGCAAATAGAAAATGCCTACGTGCAACATCCTCATGGATGATGTTCATTAATTTAAAGGTGACCTTGAAATATTTGATATGTTCTTCAACTATTTTCCCACTTGAGGGGGATAAATTAGGTAGATACTTCTCTGGATTATTTGGTAGGTCATGTTGGTCCCTAGGGATGGTAATGGTAGATCTGATTAACCAGGGTTAAGCCATGGGAATATTTATAGGTGGGACATTCCTTATAGGGGAAGGTGTTTGGGCTCGACATACCTCAAAGATGATAGGTATTGGTCTAAGCCTTATGGAGTTTGATAATGGTGAAACCAAAATACTAGCTTGGGCCTTAAACCTTATTAATCTTCCAAGTGTCTCCATAATGATGGTTCCCCTATTTATTGGGAAAGCACATAAGTGTGCCCTCCTTCTAGTGCCAAAGTTATCTTCTCTTCTATTGATGTGGGTTTTGTGCACACCTTAGAAATTTTTTAAATGAGATAACCTCTAATATTTTGGGATATTTATGTAACTAGGTTCCACTCTAGGGCATGAGTTGTAGGTATGTTGTTAGAACAACTAGGTGTTATAATAATAGGTTGAGCTTATAGATTATTTAACCATGTTTATGTGTAGATGTGTGGATTATAATAAAAAGGATAAATCAATAGGTGATTTGTATGGTTGGAAGACTAATATATGGTGGTTAGATCTCAAAGAAACTTGAAAAAGAGGGGAGGGTAAGGAAAAGGAGAGGATTATATGTATTTGAATAGGAGTTTCTTATTGTCTCTTTGGTGGAAAAGTATCTCAAGAAATAGTGTTTGTTGTTTGTAACTTTTACATGCTCGCAAACAAACATAATTTGGAGTTTGGGTATTCAGATATAGGGTGCTTATTTGTCTCCACTAAAGGTTTCTCTTATAAAGGCTACTATTGCATACCTTCATACAAAAGGTTACATCACAAACCAAGAAGTTATCTAAGGTAGATATGGCTCACACCTATAATAATATATCAAATGAAATACTTATACACACCTTGAATTATCAATTCAACCTATACTAACTATCTAAATCAATGAAACATTTCAATATTCAATAGTTGTTTCACATCTAAGACTAAATTTCATTAATATAATAGTCATATTCATCCATAGAATTGACACACATCAAAATTATTTAATCAATTAAATATGAAGAAACTTCAAATTCATTAACATAGAAAGGGAAGAAGAAATAACCAACATAGTGTATACACATAATATTTTTAACTTTTATTGATTGATAACACTTTGTATCTTGCAAGAACCTGTCGAGTCTCAATATCTCTGAGTGCATGCCTTAAGGGGTGCATCGAGAAAGGGGTAGGCATACTAGCCTCTTGAAACCATTGAACCCAAGATTATTATTCTTAGTTATACCTATTCCTATCACTTTCTATGTTTTATCCTTCATTTCTTGCCTTAGCACCCTTTTGACCTATCAATTGTGCTAGGTTGACCAGGTCAACCTAGTATAGTTTAGGGACTTTTTATCTCTTTTGGTTTGTTGGATTCTAAGTCAACCTAACATAGACCTAGAGAGTTAGACCCAAAAACATGCTAGGTCTACTAGGTTGACCTAGCATAAACGACATTCCTAAATATTTTTAGGGTAAAATAGTACTATATATAAGGTCATTTACCACCATTTTATAAGAGGGAAGAAGTAAGAATGAACATATGTCTATTGAATATTATACATGGGGAATAAAGATTTAGGGATCAATACTTCCTTTAGAGCTCTAATCTCATCTTGTGAACAAGTCTTTTGGATGTTTGGATAGGTTGTGTAGCCTAGAGCTGATTTATCTTAGTTATACTTACATACCACAATAATCTCTTAAAAATCACCTTCACCAAGGGGGATATTGAGGATCAGTGGGTTCATCTTCAAAGGTAAGTATTCCTAACTTTATTCCTCTTTTGTAAGAGTAGATAGATAATGCATTTATATTATTCTCTTCCATGTATTAGTATTTCATATACATCAATGTGAGTATATGTCTTCTATACATGTTTAGTTTAGTTGTTTATTTATTTTTGTTTCTAACCTCCAATTTGTACCAGAAGCTTTGGTGTGCACCAAATTATATTTATTTATTTTATTATTAGATTAGTGAAATATTAAATCATAGGACTCTTTTAGGGTCGTTATACCATTGTGTTAGACTGTAGGCTTTGGAACCCTACCTCACCCAGTGTGGTGATAAGTGATCCCCTAATCAGGTCTAGTAGATCCTCACATTGCTCATGCTATCTCTTAACAATTGTATGCTCCCTAATCAAACATGTAGGTGTGTTTTATCCCATTCGATCCAAGATTGATTTATGGAGATGATGCATTTCTGATTGCATACATTTTGGTGAACCCAATGTGAATCAAACCTTACAGGATTTATTTCACTTATTTAATTTATATTCATCCTTACTTTTATCATATATTTATTATGTTGGATTGAACCTATCAACCCATTTATTTATCTTTATGTACAGGTTTGTAGGAATAGGTAACTGGCTCGACCAGCTCGACCTAGTACAAGTTTCCAAAACTTACAAAATTTTGTTTAGATAACTAGATTGACTAGCTTAACCCATTACAAGTTTTTTTAGGTTTACAAACTTCTTGTTCAACCTACTAGGTTGACCAGGTCAACCTAATGCATTTTCAACACTTTTTAGTAGGTTCTTGTATAACTTGATTGACTAGCTCGACCTAGTTTGCAAGTTTTTGCTAGTTTTATCCAAGGTCTCAGATAAATGATCTTCTCCTTTTCATCTTTAAACCATTTAGGTCAATTTACGTTTCTCTATATCTTCATTTTTTCTATACTTTCCTTTCAAGTTTGTAGTCTTTAAAACTACCTATGCACAGTCAACTAGGTCAACCCTATGGACCTAGTTCTATGTTTTCTAAAATAACTAGGTTAACCTAACTGACCTAGTTCACTTTTAGAATTTTCTTCCATAGTATAGATTTTACCCTATCGACCTTGTTCTATATGATTATCCATGTAGTTTCTCAACTATACCTTATTTCAAAGTTAGAATTAACCATATATGTTAATCACATCTTTATTTTATGTTGTTTGCATGCTTAGAATAGTTCACATAGTCTAATTAAGGAATTTTCAATTAATCACTTAGTTTCACTATTTATATTATTTTGTACACATGACCAAACCACATGAATATCAACAATCATTTAAACATTTGACTACCTAGGTCTACCTACTTAGATTTCATCACCAAGGGGGAAGTTGACTTGATGCTCTGGTTAAGTATAAAGCATGGTTAATGGTATATTTTAGCTAAGCACCCATTACCCTTAATGTTATAGTGTGTGAAGTGAAGGGGTAGGCCCCAATACCAAGCTTGTATCATTACCACTACAATCCCTTTCATCCTAAACTTACCTAAAACTATCCATAGATTTCTATCTAGTACCTTACTTAAAACCAATCTCCCTTTACACTTAAAATCATTCTTAATAATCTAATCAACATAATAGGTTGACCAAGTAGCTAGCTTTACTTTCAAGTTATTTTCTTTCTCTTTGATCAATTGTGTGTGAAAAAGCTTCCATTAGCCAACATTAGTGCAATATTTTTCTTTGTGTACATCAATTGGATTAGTTAGTGTCAATTAAATTGACTATTTTTTCCCTTTTAGTACTTAATAATTTATTATAATACTTGAAATTATCTTGCTTCAATTCATAGCTTGTTATCAACTTTCTTTTCTTCCTTATTTGTTGTAATTGGTTGACCCTATCGACCTTGCATGTTTTTTAACCCTTGTACATTGTGCTAGGTCAACCTGGTCAACCTAATACTATTTAAAACATATTTATTTATTTATTTTAGTCATTTTTCAATAAATTGGGTTGATCTTGTGGACCCTATAAAATTTTATAGCCCTTGTTTTTACACTAGGTAGACTAGGTTGACCTAGTACTATTTTAGTCACTTTTTGATTCTTTGCTTTCTCATCTTAGTTATCTTTATTTCATCATGGAATTTTTTTTGGTGAAATCACTAAAGTTCAGTCAAAAAACATGATGAAATTCAAAATTCATAATAGGGTCTCCCATAGACAAAGTAGAGCTCCTTTCGTAAATACTAGCAATGTTCATATTGCAACCCAAACGATGAACTATGGGACCCCTCCTCATACCACTTTTTAGAAAAACCTTCCTCTTATCTTATAGGATCAGCTTGAGTTAGAGTATAATCCTGAAATGCTCTTCTTTATCACAAAATTCCCTTAACATAGAGGGAATGATCCTTCCACCCTATATAACCTCATGATTAGCTGTCAAGTTAAAGAACCTCATTCTCCTACTCCCACTTTCTTAACTAGATTTAGGGGTATCAATTTATTTTCTTCTCAACCTCTTCCTTCAATCTTGACTCCTTATGTAGTGGCATCTTCTTCTTTAACTTCTTCTACCTCCATGCCTAGTATCTCTACTAACATGGTAGGTTCTATATCTAATGGGTCTCTCATAAGATCCACTATCCTTAATCCTTCTACTAGTTCATCATTTGCTACCCAAGGCACTCATGATTCCAGTGCTTCTTCCTCTCAACCATTTACTAGTCCATCTTTTACTTCACTAGAATTTTTTTCCACTAGTGCCTCAAATTCTCATAGTTCTTCTCAAGCTCATTTCAACACTAATAGTGGTACCCAAGCCACAAACACCAACACAAACACCAATGCTACTTCTTATAATAACAATAATAAAAATCATCAACTATTGCTATAAAATCTCAATCAAATTAATAAATTCCAAGCTCATAACACAAATCAAATGATGAGAATTCAAAACCACCTTCTTAATATTCAATCCAAACCTCAACCAATGACTTGGAACATACATAACCAAAGTGTTCCTCTTCCTCCTCTTCAAGATTCATAACGTAATCTCATTCCTCAACCTATATTGATCAATAAAGTCATCAAGAATTTACAAAATGAACCTCTTAACACCTAAATTGCTAACATTAATAGTTGAGATATAACACCTACAATTTCTTACAATGGATCAACTGATCCTACTCTTCACCTCAAGACATTTGGAAATATTTACAAGGATTGGGTCAAGTTAAATAACTTTTCCACTACAAAAATATTAGTGAAAACCTTCATGGATGATGCCCTAGATTGGTATAATCAACTTAGAAAACACTCTATCACTATTTTGGAGGACTTAATAAATGCTTTAGTGAAAGAATTTCAAACTAGTGATCTTCTAGAGAACACTTTGGCCCATTTCATAAATTGAAAAAAAAATGAAACTACCCAAGCCTTTGTTAAGAGATGGAAGAATTTATCAAATAAATGTAAACATAACATGGTAGATGATAATATATTTCATCTCTTTACAAATGCTTTATTTCCTAAATTAAAATATTACGTCTGTACCCTTTATTCATGTACCTTGGAGGAAGCTATCGATCAAGCCAAAAGACAAGATTTACTCATGCATCAATTCAAGCCACCCCAACATTTTTTAGGCCCTCACCTATTAGCAAAGAACAAAAACTAAAATATTACCAATGATGGTGTTACCGATTCATTTGGCACCATTCACAATGTTCAAGTTATCATTCCTACCCCTTCTTTAGAACCAAATCCTTCTCAATAATTCACCAATCCTCATTTATCCTTGAATGAATTGATTAAACATCTATCCAAGCCTCTTCCAAAAGGGCTTGACCCTACTCGACCTATAAAATAATGGTATGTTCCTAATAAGTTTTGTTGGTTTCATGCTAGCTAGGGTCACTCTCACAAGACTTGTAGAAAACTCCATAATTTATCCATGGAATTTCTTCTTGGCCCAAATTTTGATCATGATTATATTATTTGTAAGCATCAACAAGCCTATGAGATTAATTTCAAAGAGTATAAATCACATGATAAAAATCAAGACTTAAATCAAGCAAATCCTCATTTAGCTATCTATAAAAAACCCCTTGCCTAATCATCAACCAATTCAAGAAGGTCAAGATAAGACCACTTCTTCCACCAATAATGTAGAAAGTCTTGTTAAACCAAATTCCAAAGAGAATGTGGTTAGTATGACCAATATGTGAAGAGTGGTGGATTTCATTGATTCATAACCTATCTATACTCCTCTTTCTCATAACACATATTGTGTTATCTAGGATTCTTCTCTAACTCATTTAAATGAGTTTGGGTAAGAATATATTATTTATTTTTATGATATAATTTATGATTCTCCCTTGGATGACACAACTAATACTATTTCTAGTTCTCTCCCATTATCTTTTAATACTAATAGTAATCCAACTTCTACTAAAAATTCTTATTCAAAACTTTAAGATCAATCTAAATCAACTACTTCTTCATCACAAAATGATTTACAACCTTATTCTCAACCTTCTCATTCTTATCAACATAAATTTTAATGCTATTTAGATCCACCTTATGAATATCTTCTTAATAATTATGCATCCATATCTAACAATCTACTTATGGGTTATGATGAATGGGATCCCATTGCAGAACTTACTAATCTTCCATCTCAAATACCTTTCTTTAAAATAATGAGGACATCTCCACATCATAGAAACTACTTCACGCAACTCTTTTTTGAGATGAATATTCCTTGCCCTCTTTTATCAGGATGAGAGGCTATTTTATCTGGATCTAAGGATAGTATCTTATAGAAATGTGAAGAGATGTCCATTAATGTTGATGAAACTATAGACACTTCCCTTTCCTTATGATTTCCTATCACATCTATGATTCCAAATAAGATTTTGCTTCATGCAAATGATCCTCCATTATTTATTAGCATCCAAATCGATGATATCCAAGTTAAGCAAGCCTTGATAAATGAGGGTTTTAGAACATGTGTCACTTCCCTTGATTTGATTAAGACTCTTGGGTATTATGAATGTAATCTCAATTCTACATGCAACACATGCCAAGTATATACCATCCCACCTATCACCGTTCATGTAAAGGTGATGATCTTCAACTTTCCCCTTTCATATAACATCTTGCTTGGTAGCTATGGACTCATCATCTATGTGCCATCACATATTTCGCTTGCTAATACATAAAATTTCCTCATAATGGAGCCATTTAAAATATTCAAGGAGACACTAACCCTTAGAATTTCAAACAATTCCAAGATCATGGTGTCTTCAAAATTCTTACTCTTGAACCTTTGCCTAATGTTCCATTTTATGAGTTCCATCATCTCAACTTTCCTATCAACTCAACTAGAGGTTACAATGGGCATCTTGAGCTCATTGGTAACATTCCTCCCAACCTTTTAGACTTTGATGATGATGAGCCCAACGAGATTAACTTAAATATAAACATCTTTGATCTCTTGCCTCATCTCATCTCACAGCTTCCTACTTCCTTGCAACCTCATTCTTGCAAACCTCCTTGTGATGACATTCCTATAGTCTTAACCAAGACTAGGCACTTTATTCACCAAGATTCCTCTGATGATAAGGTCATCTTGACCTATGTCATCGATATTCATACTCTAGATTATGATGACGGCTATTCTTTAGATGATCTTCTTTTAGGTGGCCTTGTCTAGGCCTATGATGTAGAGATTATTTATTATCACTCTTCCTTACTTGAGTATTTTCATGCATCTCATCATTCTCTTTTATTTATAGTTTCTAATTCTTGAAATTTCCCTCTTTATTCTAGGGTAGATATGGCCACCAATACCTCTAGTTTCTAAGTAACCACTTAGGACCATGCTCTTGGATCATGCTATAACTAGACCTTATCACTTTTCCATACCTAGGGTTGTGCTCCTTAAACCTTTTGAAAATCCCACCCCTCCTTTAGTAGGACTAGCCATAGTTATGCCTATTCCTTTTTCCACTTTAGTTGAACTTGTTTCCTCTCCTACTATTATTGAGTCTCTTCCATCTTCTCATCTTAGTGTTCCTCCTATTGATCCTAGGTCTACTCCTTCTTCATCATCACCCTCTATTGATGATGGTTTGCTTCTGCAACCTAAGATGACTCCTTTTCCCACCAAATGGGCAAAGGAGTCATCTTTAGCTTCTTCCATTCCTATTTAACCTCCTTTCATGAGTACTCTTAAAACCACTCATAAGCATATTTATTGCTTCTATGGGATAGATAACCATTCTTCCACCCATTGTCGTAAGTTGATATAATATTTTGATACCTTTCATCTTTCTTCCCTATCATAAGACAAAGCCACACCTCCATTGAAGGTACTTCTTGAATATTTACTTAAGTATGGTGAGGTATATTGTCTATGGTACCTATGTGGCACACATCACACTGATCATTGACACATTATTCAACAACATCTTAAGGATCACTTTGTAGCGATCCCTAGACCTTTTACCATTCTTCCCACAAGTCATTCTCATAATAAGGTTCCTCCTTGTTTTCCCATGGCTCCTTTTCTAGTGGTTCCATCAGCTCCTTCAGTCCCTTCACTACCTTCTATGCCTCTAGCTATGATTCCTTCATCTGTGGACCTTCCCTCACCTATGGATCCTTCTCCACCCATGAGTATTTCACCTATGGATCTCTCTCCACTTGTGATTCCTTCTTCTCCTATAGTTCTTATTCCCTTGCATCCTCCTGACTAGCCTTTGCCTAACTTTCCTCCTCAACATGATCCTTTGAGAATCCCTACTTTTTAAGTTGAGGAGATCAAAAATGAAGTATTTGCCTAGTAATCACTGAAGATTAATGAAACCTTAGCTATAGTATGCCTTCAACTTCATAGAGAGTTATTTGATGTATTGGATAATGTGTGTGGATAGATTTACCAATATTTATGAGCACATGCAGGTACTTTCATATTTATAGTTGGAGTGGACATGTGCTCCACTCATATTTTTTTTATATATTTTGATTATATCATTTAACACAATGTCAAATTATTTCTTATCTTATATCATGTTTTTCCTTCTTATTGTATTATACTTAGCTTATGTTATTATTTTACATTTCACATATGATTGTCTTTCCCTTATCATTGCTTTATTTTTCCTTTAGATTTATTCTTAAAACTCTTCCCTTATATCTTCATGATTGTTTTCCTTCTTATCTTTATTTTTCATAGATATTTGTCATGGTGACTTGGTTATATTTACCTTCTTACCTTTGGTTACTATATCCTATTACCATGTGATCAGTTTGCAAGCAATCTTTCTCATTACTATTTCTTTTCACCAGTCCTCCTTTAGATCTCATTTTTCCCTTTTTCCTTTTTTTTCAAACTAAGCATATACATAGTTGAGACTTGAGATCACATGCTCAGTTCATTGTCAAGCCTAAGTGTTCTAGTGAATCTTTTGTCTTGGGTTACTTAGCTTACTTTAGCCTTAACATATAGCTCATTCATGTGTATCACTATCTCTCTCATGATTGGTCATTCCAAATCTATATGGAGGAGGAATCTTAAAAATTATTCAAAATAAAGTTAAAATCCAAATAATTTAAATCAAAGGAAATGATATCAAAAGGCAAAAATATTGAATATTCTTAAAAGTACAATCATACTAAAATACATGATTCAATGCACATCTCCTTCTAATTGAAACTCAAAATCCATAGTTAGCCTCATGGTAGTGCTGAGGTCCTTTGGGGTGTGGTAGGATAGTAGATTAGAAGAGGAGAATAAAAAAATATTTTAGTACTATCTACTTTATCATGCAAGTACCCAATCTTTATAGTAGACTAATGGCTCTATAAGGGGTCCTAAGGAGTAGGAAACACATTGTGAGAAGGTATGTTCATTTTAATTTTCCCTATATAAATATACCATCATGAGTTAATCTTAGTAGCACACTTATTTGCCTAAAAATCTTTGTGTTTATAACAAGCAGGTTTCCTTTGTACCTAGATGACCACTAGTCACTTAGTGTCTTTTTATGTCCTTAGTATGCCTCTTGCATACTAAGGTCTTCTCATAAGATGCCTAAGTCATGATTTTTACACTCCATTTTCATTCCTTTTCCTCCATATTTCCTCTTGGAAAATATTTTTTTGCTTACTGATCACTCCCCATGGGATATCATTTGTGAGTTACTTTATAAGACTAGGGAAGGGACCTGACATCCCTAAAAAATTACCATATTTTCAATCTTGTTACCCACATCCTTGATTTACCATTACTTATCCTTCTAATTAACAATCTTGATTTGGTACCCCTTGGGTTTTTATTTTGTGAGTTGCAATGTAAGACCATGGATAAGACTTGGCCCTCCTCACAATTTTTTTCTAATAATCAAGTCACCATCCAAAATTACATGTGTCAAATATGAGATAAGATTCGATTGATTATGAAGTTACACATCATTGGAATGCTTCCCATATTGAATTAGTATGTTTTATGCTTGCTTAATTTTTATTAAGCCTTTTATTTTCTTATTTTCTAAGTGAATGTCAGATTACAACATTTTCTTGAATTTCTCTTACTTCCCAACTTGAATTAGTATGATAAATTTAAAACCAAGTTTTTGCAATTTTTTTTTTCTTTTGTACTTCCCATCATGTTATAATATAACTGATTAAGTTAATTTTGATTTGTTTTTATTACCATTTGTGTCC
This sequence comes from Torreya grandis, assembly GCA_037957365.1. Taxonomy (NCBI): domain Eukaryota; kingdom Viridiplantae; phylum Streptophyta; class Pinopsida; order Cupressales; family Taxaceae; genus Torreya; species Torreya grandis. The sequence continues at coordinate 432,505 of JARHVA010003482.1, read as the reverse complement.
TTTTACATACCTTCCATTTTATTACATTATTTGTCATACTTCCCAATGTGATATTTAGTATGATTTTACTTTTTTTAATTTGGTGCAAAAATCTTTTACATTGGTTTAAAAATAAATCCCCTTTTACCATCTTATTTGTCATTTTCTTGGATTTTTATACTTAGTTATTTTTTGTTATCATGTATTTCCAAACTTGAACTAGTGTTTAGTGCATTTTTGATTGATTATATTTTTCCAAGTCCTTTTTGCCTATTTCTTTTTAACCATGCATGTGTACTCCATAAAGATAGAAAATAAACCACACCACATAGATTTCCTATAGCATATACAACAAATCTAAATACATGTTATAGAAAGAAACACATCTAAATGCATCCAAAAACACAACCATCATAAAGATAAACTACACAACTAACACCAATAATCCAAAATGATACGTCATATATATGTACCATGAATTTGATACAACATATACAACCATATACAAAGCCCCAACATTAGGGTTAGGCTCCATCCTATCTATCTCATGGCCTAGCCACTTTGCCTATTGAGGCATCAGTCTGAATCTTATAAATGGTATGCTATAATGAGTTATTTTGAGATATCAATCCCTTTACCTATCCTTGTAGGCATGCTATCTACACCTATGCCTGCACTAACTCAACTTGGGTTGTTGTATGTGCCCATGTCAATTGAGTTTGCATTATTGTATATGCCTACATCATTTATATCATTATCTCTAGTTGTATATCTCTCTCACCTTCAAAGGCCTACTAGGCCTATCTCTTGCCTACATATATCTCTACTAGTGGCTTTAACCTTTCTCTCTACACTTGTATCTACCTCATTACCTCACAAGCTAGTTTGAACCAGCTTGCCTGAGTTGGGGAAGATGGTACACTTAGATCCTCTAGTATAATGGGGTCATATGGCTATAGAGTCTCATCTAAGATGTCATAGAGTGATCTCCTCACTAAGGATCCCCATCTCTCCTCCTTATCCTCAAGTACATCTACAAAATCACACTAGATGGATATTAGATCACTATCATATCCCATAATTTATATCTATATCTCTCTACTACTAAATAAAAACTTAAGAAATAATTAAACCATCTTTATACCTATCAGTGTCTTGAATCCCATGATATCATCATCTACATGATCACCTAGCATAGTCTCCCCATTTGTATGACCTTTGAATACCTCCTCGATTAGTCACCTCCTTGGTTCAAACTTGGTTGTCATGGCTTGTATCCATCTCAACCTCCATCTGAGTGGTCTCTCTATCATCTCCTCTAGCTCATCTATGGGATCATTTGGTATGTCTATAGTCTCCTCTCTCTCATATCTCCATCACTATTATGTATTTTATGGTCATTGTTCACCTCACTATATGACTAGTAGTGGTACATATAGTATCTCTCCCTCCTCTACCTCCTTCTCTACCACTCATTGTGCCTAACTAGTCCATGGTCACTCCCATTATGGTCTCAATGTCAGTCTCACTATTAGTGGTCTAAGTCCTCTCTTCCCTCATGTCTCCCTCACATGTTGAGCCCACTATTTGGGCATTAGTATTAGTGTCACTAGATGAGGTAAGCCCATCTATCTTAAAAACTATGCCACCAAATGTGGCTCTATCCACCATCTATAGTGTCCAACCACCTCTCTCCTCTCTATCACTGGTACAATTGTGTGCCTACTCACCCATGTAGTTGTTATGTGCCCATAAAACTACCACATGATGTTTGCATGTCTCACTAATTATAACACTAGAACATGGGGCATGACCCATATTACCTATTCCTCCCTCCATCTCCATGCTTGAGGTAACCCATCATTAATTGCATGGGGTAACCCAACCAATTAATATGTGTGAAATCTCTCATATATTCATTATGTCAATAGTATGATTGGTCCCATAGTCTTCTACCCTTTAACTAGCATATTAAATAGATCATGTATGAGCTAGACCTAGATGATAGAGCCTAGATCATATAATACTCCCTCCCCGAGCATCATCTTACTCAAGGCTACCATGAATAGTGGTACTTTATCATCTAACTTGTGATAAATCACTTGCTATGTCACAAATCCTATCACCACCTTTAAAAGATCTAGAATCTATGATATATACACATTGTCCATATTAATTCTCCATCTTCTCAATATCATTTTTGATCATGTAGCCCATATGGCCAAGGCTCTCATCTCCTCTAAGATATCTGGCATCCATGTGGTCACTAGTGCTCCTACTATAGGTATTTTGAGGATGGCATGCACATCCTCTAGTGTGATACCCACCTCTATCACATCCCAATCCACCTCCCATCCGAAGGTGTTAGTCAATCATTCCTAGCATCCTAGGAACATGAATAATAGGTAGCACTAAGGGGGATCCTACACATCTTTGATATACCTCTTAGACCCATGGCTACAAGTCTAACTTGATCTCTATTTGACAATCTATCCAAAAAAATTGGCAATCAAGACACATCCACCAACCTCCATAATCTTAGTTGTCTTTGCAACTAAGAAAGAATAAATGATATATTAGTTTCTCCATGTCATGTATAATCATAATACATTCGTTATACATCATTTTTACAACTTTTTTTATAAAAAACAAGCCTAATTTATTTTACATTATTTATTTTATCCTATTTATATCTTACTTGGTACCTCTTACCCTCCTTTGGTTATTTCGAGCCATTATATCCCTCTTTCAACTTTTTTCACACTTTTTTGTGCTTATTCTAGTTCCTTGGTCAACCTAGTTTGACCAAAATTTCCATATTTTATCCTAGTTGACATCAAATTCCAATTCAACCCTCTTATCTTCCCCTTCATGGTACTAAGTTTTCATTCTAGCCCTTACAGACTAGTTACTCACTTCATTCTATCTTTTTAGCCTATAGATTACACTAGGTTGACCCATACCTACTAGGTTGACCTTATATATTCTACCCTATTTCATCCTACTAGGTCGACCTAGTTGACCTTGTGCATTTTATGTGTTGACCTAGTACATTTTTCATAAAATGTGCATTTCACTCACTTTCTTCCTAAACCCTTCTAATCAATTTCCCATCTTCTTATTTGTTACCCTTAGAATCTAAGTTTTCTCAAATTTGACATATATAAATGTTTAAAATAAAATTTTATCAAAAAATCACTTAATTCAATACAAATTTCAAAAACTAGTTTGAGATCCATAGTTACATACCTATAGTGCACCTGCTATCGCCTCTAGGTGTCCTCCTTGTCTAGCATGTCGTTCCCTCACCATCCTAGCCTTGTTTGGTCTCAGATCTCTCTTTCTTCTCTTTTACTATTCAAAATACAAAATGAGTTCTCCTTTTCCCTAATTCAAACCACTTTTTAGTGACTCAATTCTTTCATTTAATTTTAGGTAAATTATTTATTTTGCCTCTATCTTTGTTTCTACTCACCTATTTTGAAAATCATAAGATACATTAGAATCATGATGATGTAGAGATTATTTTCCACTATCATATGTCTATCTTCCATTTTTTTTGATTTTTGGTTAGTTTTTGCACTAACTTCTATAGGTTTGTCTATTGTACTCTACATTGGACACTTTAATTTTGTAGCCTACTTATTTATCTACGACACTAAGATAATTTAAAAGTATGTGTTTTTCAATTCAGTCCTTTCATTTATCAAATTTTCTATTTACTACACCATACTTAGCATTAGGGTTGTGTGTTATCATGTTTTATTCCAAAGAAACATCCCTTGTTGTACTTCCATGACATGTGATGAGCTTCGGTTGGGACATATGTATACACATAATATCTTTAAATTTTATTGATTACTAGAAATTTGTATCTTATAAGAACCTATTGAGTCTCAATCTCTCTGAGTGTATTCCTTAAAGGGTGCACCAAGAAAGGGGTGGGTAGACCATCAGTGCTTCATAATATTGTTATTCCTTTTGCCACTTGCCATCCACACACTAGCCTCTTAAATCCATTAAACCCAAACTTATTATTCATAGGTCTACCTACTCCTATAACTTGTTATGTTTTATTCTTTATTTATTACCTTAGTACCCTTTTAACCTATCGGTTGTGTTAGGTCAACCAGGTCGACCTAGCATAGTTTAGGGACTTTTTCTCTCTTTTGGTTTGTTGGCCTCTTAGTTGACCTAAAATAGACCTAGAGAGTTAGACCCAAAAACATGTTAGGTAGATTGGGTAGACCTATCATAACTAACATTCCCAAATGTTTATAGGGCAAGATACTACTATATATACAAGGTCATTTACCACCATTTCATAATAGTGAAGAATTAAGTGAATAAGTACAAACTAACATCCACTTATTGACCATTCTACTTAGGGAATAAAGATTTAGGGTTTAATACTTTCTTTGGATCTCTGATCTTATCTTGTGGATAAGTCTTTTGGATCCTTAGATAGGTTGTGTAGCCTAGAGCTAATTTATCTTAGTTATCCTTACATACCATGATAATCTCTTGTAAAACACCTTGGCCAAGGGGGATATTGAGGATCAATAGGTTCATCTTCAAAGGTAGGTATTCCTAACTTTATTCCTCCTTTGATAGAGTAGATAAATAGTTCAATTGTATTCTTTTCTTCCATGTATTAGGATTTTGTATACATTGATATGAGTATATGTATTCTATACATGTTTAGTTTAGTTATTTATTTATTTTTGTTTCTAACCCCCACTTTGTGCCACAAGCTTTAGTGTGCACTAGATTAGATTTACTTTTCTTGTTATTAGATTAGTGAAATATTAAATCATAGGACTCTTTTAGGGTTGTTATGTGATTGTGTTAGACTATAGGCTTTTGAGCCCTACCTCACATGATGTGTTGTGATAAGTTATCCCCTAATCAGGTCTAATGGATCCTCACATTGGTCATATTCCTACTTAACAATTATATGCTCCCCAATTGGAAGTGTAGGTGTGCTCTATCCCATTTAATCTTGGATTGATTTATGGACATGATAAATTTTTGATTGCATTCACATAGTTGCATGACAATCCTATCCTTAATTTCTTTCGATATTTTCATTCAAAACTTTGACCCTTTAAAAAGAGAGTTTTATATGTCTATATACATCTTGGGGAAGGGTTTGCCTCATCCTCCAAGTTTATAATACTTTTTTTTACATCTTGATAAACTATAAGATAAATCTTGGTTACATATAGATGTCTTAAAAATATCTTAGTCATGAAATCATGTGCATGCTACCATAATAATTCAATTAATTATAATATATATGCAACTAAGAATCAATTATTTGGTTATGACCATTACATGAAAAATTTAGAAAATTAGTCTTTATATAAATTGGATCTTTCTTAACTTATCTCAAAACTATTATTCAAACTATAGTAGTACTAGTGGTTGATGATGCAATAACTATAATTATACTTGAATATGCATTGGTTGATTGAACTATTGTTACCATGGGCACTATAGTATGAGGGGGCACTAACATAGTTATTATTATTGGTGTTATAGGTGTATTTGATGTAGTGGAACCAGTAGGTGGCATTTGTTGAGTTGATTTCTTCTTTGTATCTAATTCATGGTAGTGTTTGTACTCTTTAGTGTGTTATTCTTAGATTAAGGTCATATCCAAGAGGTGTGGCCTAGTCACCCTACTCATCTACTCTAATTTTTTTTAATGCTCTACCTTGGTAGATCTAAATCCAATCCTAAAGGCTTCCACTTTTATCACCTTCTTCCTAGTCATACTTAATTTGGCCTCAATGTCTTCTAATCTCAAACCTTGTAGACTCTACTTGAAGCTATCAAAGGCTTATTTAATCATTTGGTCAAATATAACCTAAGTCACCAACTTGCCTCTATTATCTCAAATTGTAATTATTTCTCAAATTGTAATTATTCAATCTCTGTGAAAATTTGTTTAGCCTACTTCTCTTACTTGACCAATTTATTCACTAAAGCCTCTAAGGATAATACCCAATCTTAGGCCTCTTGTGTTCTTATTAATGCTAAATTCAAAGTATTTTATGCCTCCAATAGGGTCATCAAGTCCAAATGGATAAATTCCTTATTAGGGGTATATAATACTAATAAATTTATCTTAATGTCATTCTCTTTATGGATTTTGAATAATTTGGTTATAATATTGACATGAGGAGGCAGATTGACTTTCAAAGAGTGAATAGAATCAAGAATCACATATAACATAAGAACTACATCTTGTACTTCCTACTTAATTCCTTAGGGAACTTGAATAACTTTTTGTTTCTCTTTGAGTGTCTCCAACTCTTCTTCAAGTTCTTATCTATCCATTTTGGTCCCTTAATGTATGGCATTTATGGCTTATGTGTGGGTCTCCATATAGGACTTGAGGTCCTCAATATAAGGTGACTAAACCTTTTATCTATTTTTCCTTTTACTTAGGGAGTAGACTTCTTCCTTTTCTTCCATGATTTAGGTTCTAATCACATTATCTTCAAATTTACTATTCCTCACCCTCTATACTCATGTTATAGCTTTATTAAATAGAGAACTCACCATTGGTAGTTTAATTATCTTTAGATTGGGCCTATTAGAGGTTGAGGCTCCTAATTACTTAGTCTAATTTGGAAGAATGATATTTGAGGATCTGAGGGCTGAGCTTTCACTTGTGCATTTTCTTTAAATTCTTGCTCAATTTGTGTGGAAGGATTGGGCATTACTGGCTAAATGATCTTTGACTAGTCTATGTTTCATACTATGGCATTGGATGGACAACAAAGAATGGCTACCTCCTAGGTGCCCTTTTGGTTGTTGTGATTTCCTATCACTCTAAAAATTAGAGGATATCCATCTTCTAGGAGGTGGAATCCTAAAATTTTCTTCCCCAAGTGTAAGAGATGGATTTGTTTGTATTGCTCTTGATAAGACCTCAATCAATACTATAGTTAACGCTCTTTCCTTAACCTCCTCATCATCCTTGGAATTTAGGAAGATAAAATCATGATTTATTGGCTCATTTTTATATGCAATTCTAAGGGTATGAATATTCTTTTAGAATTTTACATGAGGATCCCACTCTCTATGAGGTAGGGTAGGTAATACATATGCCTTCCTAGCATTCTTAGCCTCCTTGAACTACCTCTAAATTATATACTACATTCTCCCAATGGTGATGTGAGATCTATGGAATGTGGCCTTTTTATTTTTCATTAATTCTTCATTGATGCCATTCCATATTTGGTATGATATTTTATGCTCAACTACCTTATTTGAAATAAACTTAGTGAGATGAAGATGTTTAACCTTTTGGCTTGACACCATGATAACTATGTAGTCCAAATAAGTCTAATTGTATCCTACGTTATTGGCAAGTGTCCAAGCTATGCTGGGGAAAATTCTTGGAAAATTCTAGGCTTGGATGACCATCCATACTTAAAGATAAAGGTCCTCAATGATCTTATCTATGTTTCTCACATATGAATGTATGTGCACAAAGCTGTAATAGTCACAAATAATGTTTTTGATGACTTCTATGTTTGGATCCCATAGGACTATATTATGTCTATATAATGTGCCCATGACCATGTCCAATAGGTAAGACATCATGTAGAAATTTCCACCTAGTGGACTCTTATCCTTATTCAAAATTTTTTCTTAGAGGCATGCACTGATCACTTCCCCTAGTGCATAGGTGTTCTCTGAAGTGATTAGTAGGTCCACTAGGGGAACCCACTCTAGGTGAATGAAATAAATACTCACATAGATGAAGAGTCTATTTAGCATTGCCATTCCTACATGGAGTCCCATTATAAATTGAATGAGGGGATGGGGCTCTTGTAATTTTATTTTAAAGTGAAAATTTCCCCAAGGATAAGCCACCTTGATAATGCCCACTCTACATTTTTGGATTTATTCTATGTAATAATAGTATGTAGATCAAAAGTAACATCTATTATAGGAAATCTCAAATACCTGTTAAACACTTCTCTTGCTATATACACATTAATAGTGTTGTTGTCAACATAGTGAAGTTATCCTCTATCCATTATTATACCTTTGAAGAAAATGCCCCATAGTAGATCGATGCATGACATAACCTCTATCTTCATGACTGCATAGTGTAGGGCTTGATGTTTGAAAGGGAACATTTCCTTCAATAATTACTTATATTTAGTTGTAATGCCCTCCTCGATTGAAAATGAATCTAAATTTTCCACTACTTCTCATAATAATGAGTAATTTGAATAATGTCCATAAAACATAGTAGAATCAAACACAATATCCAAGTACTCTATGCAATTATTTATTGAGAACCTAGATGGTGTTGGGGCTCCTTTGTAGGACCTAGATGATGATGCCATGGTGATTTTTTTGAGTACTAGTATTATCCAAGATTTTGATAATGGAATATATCTCTAAACTAAATTTCATGGATTAACAAATCAATGTGATAGAAATTAGGGATTTTGAATCACTTAAGTCTAAATTCTACTCAAACTCAAAGATGGAATGATGTGAACTTGGTTGGGGCCTCAATGTAAATAGATTTTTATAATGATTTCCAATTTGTGTACCATTAATCATTAATGCCTATGACCTCTTCACCTTAATTCAATTTGAATTCGACCACCTTATCCTAGTGTACATGTCATGTAGGATTCCTTGTCATTAGGGGTGCCATGATATAACCTTTATTATTTTTCCATGTGTCATTATGTAGTCTAACCATAACAATCAATCCTTAACTTCAATCCAAAAGACTCTGAAGCATAGAATGTTCTTTGGGAAGATTCATTTTTTAATCTTTTATCATAAGGTTTTTGAAACAAAATTTTCAAAAAAGGACTTGTTGAAATAAGGTTGGATGATGACTGAGTATTATTTATAATGTTATGTTTTGGGAAAAAGTAGTCACATGGAAATTACCTGAAGAGGAAGCTTCTAAAATTATTGTTCCCAAAACAAATCCTCTGGTGAGAAAGCTCTAAAAAAGAGTCCTTTCGAAACAAAACTTCTGATAAAATCTCTCTAAAATGAAAGTTGCCAAAATGAATCTTTCCACAATAAAGTCATCAAAACTTACTTTCCAAAATGAAGTTTCCAAAGTTAAATATCTAAAATGAAAGTTTATAACACAATGTTATCGAATTAAAACTTCCTAAAACAAAGTTGTCAATGAAAACCTATCGAAGTAATTATTTCTAAAGCGAAACTTCCCAAAACAAAGTTGCCGATGATAAAGTTTCCATAGAGAATCTTTCTGAAGAAAATGTTTTCAAAGCATAGTTACTGGCGAGAATATTTTTTTAGAGATTTTTTTTGAAGAGAAATTTACAAATGAAAGCTTTTGAAGACCAAACTTATTGAAGGCCGAATACTCTGAAATAAAAAAATCTAAAATCATGTCATGCAAAGACATTATTTCTATCCTTTTCATTAATAGATTATTTTGACTAAATGCTTCCAAATGAAAAAGTATACCACAACATGATTCAATGTTATAAGCACCTATTTTTTATAGATAATACAAGTATAAAAACCCTCGAAAACTCATAAGCACATCCCCAAGATATTCCTTATTTCTAAAAAACAAATAGGGTCCCCATTTTTTAGAGAAAAATGTAGGATGGGGTGTGTTGAATACAACACTATCAAGATCAAAACCATACATATAATCATCTTTCATTAAATTTTTATTGTTTTTATTTTTCTATTCAACTTAATCATAAAAAAGGGGATGCAAGAATATTATCTATTCATAATATATGCAATGAATTTTAATATAAGAAAAGTTCTTAAAATTAACAAGAAATATAGCATATACAAGGTAACTAGTGATTAAGTACACAATTCAAGTATAAATTAAGGTGTGACAAGTGATTTAGAAAAGAGTTTTGAATAATTTTTAGTCTCTCATATATACTAGCTCATCTATTGGATAATGTCAACATAATATTTAAAATCACTATGGAGGTAAATAAATATCCATATCTTATTAAACCTACTTTTGAGGATAATTTGAGAGTAAATTATTGGGGATAATCACTTGCCAGTGCACTACAAAATTAAACAAATGTTATAAATTCTTATTAGTGTAAACAAGGGGATCCTAGGCATTTTTGATATACCATGAGATGTAAGTAGACTAAAGTTTGTGACTATGTACAATTATGATGAGAATTGAAGTAAAAATCCCTCTAGCCATGATGTATATAAATATAACATGATGTAGCTCATAATGATAATAACTAGGTATATTTAAAACCATCAAAACATAATTTATAGAACAAGCAAAGTCAAATAAAAATAAAGGAGGAATATTTTTATGCGAGAAATCAACAACTTCTAAAATAAAACATTAATTGAAACCCTAGACCACATAAAAATCAAGTAGATAAGCAAGTTTAATTCTATTTCATAACAAATAATTATGAATTTTAAGATACTTAAAAATTATTTTAAAAATATGAGAGAGGTTTTATATAAAAAATTGACTAAATAGAACACATAAATTAATTGCACAATAGATTTATCAAATTTTTAATTATGCAAGTGTTTACAAAAAATAGTAAAGTACTATTTATGGATAGAATATATAGTAATTTTCTAAGAATAAATAGGTTTTTATGGATTTGTCTATGAGAAATAAAAATCTATTATAGTTTTTCAAATAAATCTGATTTGACTAAAAAATTATAAAAAACCCTAGTGAGTAGATAGGGTTTTGACTATGTTTGATAATAGATGGATTCACCACAATGTTTACCCTTAGAATTAATTAGAAAATAAAATTAAATATAAAGTAATTTAAAATTTAAATAAGATATAGGAAGATAAATAAGATAACCTACTATAAAAATACAGTAGTAGACAAAATTTATAGAAGTTATAAAATTGTTGAAAATGAAAACTAGGGTTAGGGTTATAAAGGTGTCCTCAAAAATTGATTTAATCATACATCATTGTTCATTTACTAAATGTGATTATCTAAAATTAATTATGAAAACTTATAAACACAATGTTAATTTAAAAAAGTGATTCATTGTATTTTAAGACAAGTTTATTCATAGTGTGTCATTGTCTGCTAGTGTGACTTTGTTTGTGTTGGTTGTACGTTAGATCTAAAATATGAGTTGGTTCACCTTAGCCTAAATACTATTTTATTATATTTAGACCATATTTATATTCACAAATCACCTAAAAAAATAAAACCCTAGCCCACGTAATTACACAAACAAGATCAAATGTTTAGGGGGGAAATGGGGACATGGGATATGTCTAAGCTATCCTTAGAAAATCCCTTATTGAGTGAGTACTGCCTACATAGTCCAAATGGAACTCAAGATAATTTAGTTATACCTTTAGGGAAGATCATATAGATATAAATCATAAATTTTATTATAATTATTAAAAAATATGTCCTCAACCAGTAAGAAAATAATGTTGACTTGGTCGATGACTATATTACAATGATAAAAGTATGGTAGGGAGCGTTACTAAATAGATAGATGATTTTGAAATTGATTTTACAAGAGAGTATTAGATAGAGTAACCAATGGTTTTAATTGAGACACTTTATGTGGTCTTACTATTGGATATTTTTATCATTAATGTCAAACGAGTTTATCATGTAAAGGCATAATGTTCATTGATGTCAAAGATCTATTGAGCATGGTAGAAACCTATTGAGAGTGTGTTCTCAGTTGGAAATATGATGTTTTCAAAGGTGATGAGTGATGAAAATTGATATTGTCATGAATCTTGTGAGCATAGAAGGTATAGATCATGGAAGGGTGATCCATGTGAAGGAAGCATAATGAAATGAAAGAACAAAGGTGACTAAGCCTAATGGAAAGTATGTGATGAGATAAGATGCATTAAGAAGAGTGTGGTCGAGAGAGAATTTGAAGGCAAGAGAGAATTTTAAGGAAAATAATGTCTTATGGTTATATTAAGACACATGTCAAGTTGTTAATGGTTCAAGTTAACATGTAGTTGTTAGTGTTATCATTAAAGGATCTTATAAAGGTATGATGATAAGTAGGCCTATGAGAATGTTATTGAGATCAAGGTTAGTTGGCAGTGAGTTATGTCAAGAAGCTTATAATAGTGTTTTTTAATGAGATAAAGGATATGAGTATTATTTTCTTGTTTTAATTGTTGACAAATGCACAGGTAGGAAGTCATTAAGGTCAAGTTCTTAAGTTGCCTAAGCCTAGTCATGGTATGAAGAGACCTTATGAGAGGGTATGAGCATGGTGACTTGGTGAGATGAGTGAACACATGAATGATTAGTTTTATGAGGTTTTTTTAGTATGTGAGTGAGGTGGAGAATGAATGGAAAGAGGTATTAAGGTTGTTTTTAAGGCCTAACGTGGTTTACAGGTCAAGATCTAGAGAGAAAAGAGAGATAATGTGGCCTAATGAAGGGTCATGATCATATTTAAAGGTTTTTGAGATTATGTAAGTATTTTAAAATGTGAGTTATGTTTTTTCAAGTTTGTTCATCGAGTTTGAGGTCATAATGTGAAGGAAAAGGCATGAAAACTTGTTTGGAGGTCTCTCAAGTGATCAGAATGAAGGGTTATCAAACTAAGAAAGATTTTATTATGCTCATTATTTCATAAAAATTTTACATGGGAATATAATAAGTTAATGTTAAATGGGTAAGGGTCCTATATAAAAATTCTAGACATTAGTTTTTAGATTGAGGGGCTATGATTTATGAATGATCATTAAGAATGCAAATTGGCTTAAACACTCTTAGAACCCTATTAAAGACCTGATGTTAAATATGTTGATAAAAAATGATTAGGATGGATTTAATTTATCATTTAAGCTATTTTATATTTTAGTGGACTCTTCTAGGTATCTCTAGGTGGTATTAGTTAGAGAGAGGAGAGAGAAAATGTTGATTTATAAGTTTGTTTTTGAAGTTGTACAAGTCAAAATTTGCATTAGACATATTGAGAAAATAGATGGAGTAATAAGGTAGAGAAACATTTTTTATTTAAATTAAGGTTTATTAATAGGTTATAGTCCTCAAGTGTGCTCAATCAATTATCCAAGTTAGCTAGTTGCTAACATGCCTAATGATATGAATAGTTAAAAACCTAGGTAATAGTGATCATATGAATTGGAATATATTTTAATGATAGAATGATGAAACCAAGTAAATTGAGATGTTTTTTAGGACTTTTAATAAATTTACATTATTTATATAAGTTTTTTAGGTCATGTGTGTGATGAAATTTTTTCTCACAAGTTGACGTATTTGGCTCATATAAGATATTGAGATATAAGGTCATGAGATTGGTCTGCAAGATCGATATTTTCCATTTGAAAATATTATAATTCTATATAAAAATGGTATAATGATATAATATTATCATATAAATTCATCATAAGTAATTTAAAATATCTATACATATGTTTAAGGTATAAGTCACCATGACTATGTTTTGAGGCAATCTGGCAGTTTTAGGTGAGTGAGTTACAGAGGTGTTCTTGAAGCCTTATATTCTATGTGGAAGTGTCTAATTCATTTGGTGATAACCATGAGGTCCTTTATAATTTTTATATATAATTTTTTTATCATATTTGAGTGGGTTAATTATGTTTGATCTTCAATTTTACAAGATAGACTTTTGAAGCACACATGCCTAATAGGATAATTTATCCTAAAAGAGGTTTCATGGTATGAATGAAAGACTTATGTCTAAAAAATCATGGTGGATGTAATTATAGGTATATTAATAAGTGTTTGAATTGTTTTCAAGTGTTTAATAAATCAATTTGGTCCCAATATAATCTATTTTTGGTATTAAGAGATAGACCTAATGTAATTAGGTCTCCATGAGACCTAAAATTGAAATGAGGCCTAATTAAGTCATGTCACACCAAAATGGACTCAATTATAATTGTAATCATGTCTAAAATATGTATTAATACTTATTATATATCTAACCTAAGAGGTTAAGGGTGTGTGACCGACTAAGTGGTATATGAACAAGGAATGATATATATATATATATATATAAAGGTAGTTTTAGGCCTATTTGTGTGAGCAGAGAAAAGTGAATGAAATAGAAGGTTGAAGAATATAATGAGGTCTTGTATAAAATTATAGGGGAGTATATAAATTTTCATGAATATATAATATGATCTATGTATATGAAAATAAAGTTCATATAACCTAATCAGTCTTGAAGAGACCTAGTTGAGTGAAGAGGCCTAGAAGGTAATTTGAGAGGGATAAGAGTGTGAAGAGATAAATAGGTGGCCATCATCTATTAGTTGAGAAACATAATTTTATAAAGTTGATCAAATCAATTATGTGGTTGAGTTGGTTTTGAGTAATCTATGAGGTTTGTGCCTTCTTGAAAGTGGGTACTTGTTAAAGCCTAGTCAAGTGGGTGTTTGGCTAGTTGGGGTTGGTGCTCTATGTGGAGTTGGTACTTCACTATTTTTTTTTGTCTTATAGGACTATAGTACATTTGAAAATATTAGTGGGTTTTCTTCCCCTTAAAGGTTTCCCATATATGTGATGTGTTATTTTTTTTCATGCTTATGTGGATGGTTGCTTATGCTTGCTAGATCTATATGTTTGTTTGAATGGCTCATGATTGCTTAAGTGTAATTTAAAGAAAGGTTTTGAAGAATAATTCAAACCCCCTCTCAATCATTTTGATTTTAATAATTGGTATCATATCCTAGTCCTTTTAGTAAATCCTAATAGCTTAAAGGATATTGTTGAAGCACAAGCATGTCTAGTCAACAAGCATAAGGAGGTTTCTCAACCAATAAGGATCATCTCTTCATTGGGACAAACTATGCATTTTATAGCATCATAATGAAGACCTATCTATTATCCTTGGGTTATGACATATGTCAATATATTTTTTATGGTTTCACTCCACTCTCTACACCACCAACTTATGTAGTAGGTAAGAAGGTAAATGAGAACAACTCTATGGCAATGAATGCCATTCTATGTGGTATTTTAGAGGTAGAATTTGTAAATGTCATGCATTCTGATAGAACCAAATGAATTTAGGAAAATTTGTAGGTAATTTATGAAGGAGACACCAAATTAAAGTTGGAAAATTTATAGACTCATTGTAGCTAGTTTGAAAGCATGAGAATGAAGGAGGATGAAAACATTACATCTTACCTGTTAAGGGTTGATGAAGTTGTCAATGTCATCGGAGGTTTCAGAGAATAAGTGAAAGAGTCTATAGTTTTATAAAAGGTATTGATATACCTAAATTATAAATTTGATTCAAATGTGTTTATGTTAGAATAAATGTAAGATCTAGACACACTTTAGATGGATGGGCTTCATGGAATCTTGACTGATTATGAGATGAGAACAAATGAAGGAAGACCTCCCAAGAAGGAAGCAACATTAAAAGTTGAGAAAAAGTCAAAATATAAGAAGGTCAAGGATGAGGGATGTTTAGATATTAATCATGATGAATTGATAGCCATGTTTGATAGGAAATTGAAGATTCAATCTGGTAATTACATATGTAAGTTTCCTTTCAAATGTTTCAATTGTGGTAAGATTGGTCACTTTGTATCTAAGTGTCCTAACAAGGATAATATCGAGAATGATGAAGAACATGATGAACATCATGGTGATGATAAGAAGGTATATAATATTTATAAAATAAATAAATATTTTAGGATGTATGAAGGCAAGAAAGGGTCATTCAAGAACATGATAAGTTTTTATACCAAAGAAAAGAATAACTCATCTGATGTAAGTGACATAAGTACATTTGATAGTGGTGATGACACTAACAATAATGATAATAATGAAACCTAATTGATGGATATATAAATATATAATGAATGTTTCTCAAAAGGGAAAGGCATTATGGATGATGAAGAATTAGATGAAGAGGTTGAAGTGGACCTTGAGGTGAAATTGGTGAGTTCTCTAGAGGATTTAAAGTTACAAATAAGGAAGAATAAAAAACTATGACCATTGGTTAAGAGTTATGAGAATAAAATAAATCTCTTTGAAGAGAGACTAAGAATAAACAATAATGAACATGAGGATATCATCAAATAACTAGAAACTTAGATTGAAATTGTCACTACAAATCTTAAGACCAAGGAAGAAGAATGCATCAAGGTTGAAATAGAAATGGAGTCCTTGAAGGTAGAATTGGATCAAGCATCAGTCCAGTTAAAGACACATGAAATATTTTACAAAAGTAATAAAGTTATTTGCTATATTTTAAGTAGTCAAAGGTATTTACATGACAAGATAGTTTTTGGGTTTAAATAAGACCAAAAGGAAAACAAGAAGAGTCAAACCTCAAAGACCTATGTATAAAATCTCAAATCTGAGACTCATAGTGATCATCAACAAGTAAGAACACCAATATGAAGAAACAAATTAGGCAACCCAATGCAATGAATTATTTCAATTCTTTCAATGGTTATCATTTTACTTGTCATAAATTTGGTCATAGAGCAAGTGATTGTAGAATGGTCTCAAGGAATGAGTTATCATGGGACCATGGAAGAAAGAGTGATCAATTAAGAGGTATGTATAGAAATTTTATTTAATAAAGTTGTCACAATATGGGACACATTGCAAAATTATATCATAATGGATTTATGAGGCCTTCAAGACTTAAAAATATTTATGAAGCTCCTAAAATGCATGAAAAGGGTCAAATATTAGTATGGAAGCCAAATAAAGTCAAGACTAATCATATTGAGCCTAATGGTCTAGATGGATTATTTGATAAGATAGAGAAAGGATAAAATGTGAAGAAATGTAAAGAAAACTTATTATATACATGTGTTGACAAGGTAGTCAAAGAAAATAAGAAGGAGAGACTATTAGTCTCATAATTCAAAGATAGTTGAGGAAAGTGGTTTAGATAAATGGGAATCCCTTGAGTTCATGGAGTTTTGAGAGCCTTATGGAAAGGGGTGACTCCATTAGGACTCATGGAGACACTCTTATATCTATAGAAGCATGAGGTTGTATTCAAACAAGGACTCATCTTGAGAGAATTTTAGGTTGTCTATATTTCAAGATATAATTTATTTTCATCTATAACGTGTATGTATATGTCAAGGTGAAAGGAATTTTAGAATTGATTTTAGAGATCAATTCACAAGGAGTCATGGTATGGAATGAAATTTTGAGCACAAGATTATGTCTAGAAACATATGGAATATGGATTGGCCTGTAAGACCAATATGGCCATAGAGACAAGTTGGATGTTGTTGACAAAGATGAAAGTGTGATGAAAGTTTGTGTAGTTGATTGGTCTATGAGAAATGCTTGAAGGATATTGAGAAAGGTCTGTGATTCCTAATGACTCATATAATTAGTATAAGATGTGAGAACAAAGGGGGAGCATGTTTGTATAATTATTCATAAACTCTATGATCCTTTTACCAAAAATGGGAGAAAGCTCAAAAAGGGATAAAGTTAAAAATGGGGAGAAGTAGCCTATTTAGAGATGTTTTTGAGAATGGCTTCCATCTTATGACTCAAGAGGAGAGTATGGTATTAGGGGGAGCTTTGTAGCACTATGTTTGAAGTGTCAAGATAGTGATAAGAAGCATGGTTTATTGAGGTTTAATTTAGATTTTCCAAAAGTTATCTAAAATAACTATTATGAGCCTAAGTTAATTTCTTGTTAAAATTTATCTATGTTGTTCATTGAAATTTAGGTTGAAGGATCAGATGGCAGTTTGTAAAAGACCCTTTGTCATTCATGTCAAAAGGGGGATAATGATTAGATGGGAAAAGTATCATTTTAAGTAATTTCATTTGTGTAGCATGTTTTCCATCAATGTGTTTTCCATCAATGTTATTTTCATTGATGTCAAAAGAGTGTATCATGTAAAGCAATAATGGTCATTGATGTCAAATATCTATTGAACATGGTAATAACCTATTGAGAATGTGCTCTTAGTTGGAAATATGATGTTTTCAAAGGTGACGAGTGATCACGATTGATATTATCATGAATGTTGTGAGCATGGAAAGTATAGATCATGGAAGGGTGAGCCATGTGAAGGAAATATAGTGAAATGAATGAACAAAGGTGACTAAGCCTAGTGGGTAGTATGTGATGATATGAGATACATTGAGAAGAGTGTGATCAAGAGAGAATTTGAAGGCAAGAGAGATTTTGAAGGAAACTAATGTCTTATGGTTTCATGAAGGCACATGTCAAGTTATCAATGGTTCAAGTTAGCATGAAGTTATTATTGTTATTATTGAAGGTTTTTGTGAAGGTATGATGTCAAGTAGGTTTACAAGAGTGTTTTTGAGAGAAAGGTTAGTTGGTAGTGAGTTTTTACAAGAATATTGAAAGAGTGTTTTTGTATGAGATCAGTGATATGATTATTTTTTTCTTATTTCCATTGTTGAAAAATGCATAGGTAGCAAGTCATTAAGGTCAAGTGTTTAAGTAGCCTAAGCCTAGTCATGGCATGAAGAGACCTTGTGAAAAGGTATGATCATGGTTACTTGGTGAGATGAGTAAGCATAGGAATGAGTGTTTTTATTAGGTTTTTTGAGTATGAGAGTGAGGTGGAGAGTGCATGGAAATAAACATGAATGTCTGTTTTAAGGCCTAATGTGGTTTATGGGTCAAGGTTTAGAGAGCAAAGAGAGAGAGTGTGTGGCCTAATGAAGGGTCATGATAATATTTAAAGGTGTTTTAGCTCATGTAATTATTTTATTAGGTTATTTATGTTGTTTCAATTTCGTTCATGGAGTTTAAGGTCATAGTGTGAAGGAAAAGGCATGAAAAGTTGTTTGGAGGTCTCTCAAGTGCTCATAATGAAGGGTTCTCAACTTGAGAAGGAACTTTTTATGCTCATTAGATAATCAAAAATTTTCATGGGAACTTAAGGAGTTCATGGTAGATAGGTAAGGGTCTTAATTTAGAATTCTAACCATTAGTTTTTTTATTGAGGGTTTATGCTTTATGAACGATCGTTAAGAATAGAAATTGGTTTAAACCCTCTTAGAACCCTAATAAAGACCTGATGTTGAATATGTTGCTTAAAAATGATCAAGTTGGATTTAATTTATCATGTAAGCTATTATATATTATATTATACTCTCCTACATATCTCTAGGTGGTATTGGTTAGAGAGAGGAGAGAGAAAATGTTGAGTTACATACTTATTTTTGAAGAAGTTATTATAGAAGTCACAAGTTGCATTGGACATAGTAAGAAAATGGATGGATGAAGAATGTAGAGGCTCATGTTTCATATCCATGAAGGTTTTTTGATATTATTTAGTCCTAAATTATTCTAAATTAGTCATCCAAGTTAGCCAATCGCTAACAAGCCTAATGATGTGAATAACGAAAAACCCAGGCAATAATGATAAGATAAATTGAAATGTATTTTCATTATATAATGGTGAAAAATAGTGCATGGAGATGTTTTTCAAGAATTTTATGACATTTATATGCTTTTAATAAGTTTTGGAGCACATGTGTGTGGTAAAATAGTGAGATATAAGTTCAGGAGATTAGTCTGTAAGATCAATATTTGCCATTTGACCATATGATCCTTCTATATGAAAATGGTCTAATGATCTCATAGGATAATATAAATAAATTATAAGTCATTAAAAATATCTATACAGTTATTCAAGGTCTAAGTCACCATGACTATGTTTTGAAGAAATTTGGTAGTTCTAAGTGAGTGAGTTGTAGAGGTGTTATTAAAGCCTTATCTTCTATGTGGAAGTGTCTAAGGAATTTTGTGATGACCTAAGGTAATGTAAACTCTATATATGTAATTTTATGATCATATTTTAGTGGGATAATTATGTTTGATCTTTATTTTTTCAAAATAGACTTTTGAAGCACACATGCCTAATAGGACAATTTATCCTAAAAGAGGTTTCATGGTATGAATAAAAGACACAGGTCTAACCAAACATGGAGGAGGTTAGTAGAGGTCTATTAATAAGTTTTTGAATGGTTTTCAAGTGTTGAATAAATCCATTTGGGCACAAGATAATCAAATTTTGGTGTTAATAGATAGACCTAATGCAATTAGGTCTCCATGAGACCTAAAAGTAAAATGAGGCCTAATTGAGTCATGTTAAACCAAAAGGGATTAAAATATCATTTTATTCATGTAAAAAATATGTCCTAATACCTATTACATATCTGACCTAATATTTTAAGGGCATGTGGTTGACTAAGTGGTATATGAACAAGGGATGATATATATACAAAGTAGTTTTAGGCCTATTTGTGTGAGCAAAAAAAAGTGAATGAACTAAAAGATTGAAGAAAAGAAGCAGGTATTATATACCATCAGATGGGAATATATAAATTATCATGAAGATATAACAAGAATTTTTTATATGAAAATCAAGGTCATATGACCTAATTAGTCTTAGAGAGACCTAGTTGAGCAAAGAGGCATAGAAGGTAGTTTGAGAGGGATAAGAGTGTGAAGAGATGAAGACGTGGTCATCATCTATTATCTAATAAAAATGGTGTTATAAAGGTGATAAAATAAATTATGTGGATGAGTTGTTATTGATTCATCTAGGGGTTGGTGCCTCTTTGCAAGTAGGTGCTTTCTAAAGCCTAATCAAGTGGGTGTTTGGCTAGTTGTGATTGGCGCTTCATTAAATTTGGTTTTTCTCTTATAAGACTATAGTCCACTTGTAGAGATCAATGGTTTTTATTACCCTTGAGGTTTTTCCAAATATGTGTTGTGTTCTTGTGTTATATTCTTATTTATATGGTTGCTTATACTTGCTAGATCTATATGTTTGTTTGAATGGTTCATGATTGCTTAAGTGTAATTGAAAGAAAGGTTTTGAAGATTGATCCACCCCATGCTTCCTAGTCATTATGATTCCAACACTTACATGATAATATTTTAATTATTTTTGAAAACTAACATATTTTTTCACATATTAAATCCATTAGCAAGCATGACATTTTATAAAAATATCGTTAGAATGTGAGGGAAATTTCACACTAGTGTATAAGTGTGTAGTGCATCCATGTTTTCCTAGAGCACAATATTCTAGAATGAACACACACACACACACATATATAAATATAATGATAATGAAGAATCTATTGATTAGGGATAAACAAAAATAAATTAAGGAAGTTTGGAAGATTTTCTAAGTAATTTCAAGACTTTGAAAGCTTTCATATAAATAAATGGTGATCAAAATGATGAGTTAGGAAAACAAGGTAAAGATGTCAAGGAAAGGCATTACTAAGAATTTATTGATTAAATTTTAGTGTCTATATATTTTTATGCAAAATGTGGAATTATATGATAGGCACATGACAAAATCCCCCTAATTGCATGACTAAGTTGATATTCAAGTATAAAAATCTTGAAAGATAAGGAAGGACTTTTAATTGTTTACAAAATTCCCCTTTAGCCATATGTAAAATATTTTAAAGTATACAAAATGAACATTAAAATTTGTATATGATAGAATTAATTTAATGTGTTGATGGCATTGATATACATGTGTGACAAATGTGGAAGTATATTAATTGTTTAAAAAATGCTCTTATATTTATATGAAAAATGTGTAATTATAAAAAGGCACGTTAATTGTTTAAAAAAATGTATCTAAGGTTGTCACTACCTTGATATACATGTATAAAAAATGTGGAAATATAAGTAAGATGTTAATTTTTTGATAAAAATAACCATATTTTAACCATATAACACACAAGGGTAATTAAATTATGCATAAATATTAAAATCACTAAACAATAAAATTTTGATTATACATAACAAATACCAAACATATAGATTTAAAATGTGCCAAAATAGGTAATGAAACATTAAAAATTTTGATTAAGAGGGACAATACATAATTACATAGTTTTAACTTAACTATGTAGTTTTAGAGGATGTCACAGTAATGAAAATTGATCCAGATAACAAGAAAAATAAAAGGGACAAAATGAACAATTCAATGACTTCATACCAAAGGCAAAAGGGGAAGAAATTATTAGGTTATATTAGGATTTGACTCTTTTGGGTTTGCTGCACAGCTAAATGGTGATCCAGATTATTTATTTACTTTACTATTTTGACAAGAAAAATATCTTTATTTTGTCTTCTTTAATCTTGAACTAATCTCTAACAATGTCACAGTAAAAATAATGTGTCCAGGTTAGCTGAATTAATTAACCTATTGAGGAGTTGTAGATGCATATACCACCTACTTAGATTCATAGTAATTATTGTTTGTTTTATGCATGTCAATGAAATCCCAACCCAATTGAGATAAATATATTCACCTCATCTTCTAAATTTCCAAATGTAAATACATGATCTAGATATAACTTTATTTTGATATAATACCATGGTACTAAATGGATGAAGGTAGAATTAAATCAATGTGTAAAATTATTTGATAAGATGTGAATATCTCTTAATAAGACTTTATAAAATATACATGAAATACACTACTTATAAAATATTGGAGGATCATATTATATAATGAAATGACTTAAGATACATTGGTATATATGGCATCCTCAAGGACACATGTACAGATGGGCTTGACCATAAATATAGTAAAGGGTGAAAACCAAGGCGCTAAGGAACACAAAACTAAGGGGATGGTCATATGGGCCAAATTGGACTTAGGAAAATACCATGAAATAATGTTTTGGGCATTATAAGAGCATTCAAGGTTGCACAAAGGAAAATAAATAATTGATTTGTAGGCTTTTACACATTATGATTAAATGGATATATTATCAATGGATAAAATTTAACATAAATTCAATTCATGAGGAAGATATAAGTCAATAAATGATGAATTGAGGTCAAACACAAGGGGAAAATGTACCAAAATAGTTAAATGTGTGGACATAGACCAAGTGTGGTAAAATATGTAAAATAACTAATGGAAAAGGATATTGTAAAAAAAATTAAATGTATAGATGATGCCCCACTTTGGTGTGAATATGAACATGAATTTGTGCATGAATAAAAGTAAAATAATAAATTTAATAATGTACCTACACCTACCTAAGGAAGGAAGAATAAAATTATCAAATTCCTAGGCTAGACTGCATCCACATGTGTTGATAGGTGTAAATAGAGATTTCTTTAATTTTAAAAAAAATCATGTAAACAAATATAGAATGTCGTGGTAACTTACTATGAATGTAAAAAATATAAATTAAAATTGATAATGTGGGCATAGGAATGAATAAAACTAATGGTACACAAACCATGCTTCCATTGTCAGTATTTAAAATTAAAGATAAAATCTACTTGGGTGTGAGAAATTACAGATGTTTTGATAACTCAACTTTTCTTCTTGATTAGGGAAACATATATCTTTCATTTATTGGCACTTCTTGACACTTATTTTTTCCCCATCTTGAAAAATAAGGGTGTAAAAATATTTTGATATGTATGCCCCCCTCCTCATTTTGAGGTAAGGGATTATTAGCTTATTCTTGAATTCACTCATCTCAAAATAAAGAGTTATTAACACCAAGTGTTATCATGTAATATAGTTGAAGTTTTCAAAACATTATGTAAAAATTATTGTAAACACATGTATGTGGATATAAAAAATATCATTATGTAAAGCTTGATAGTAAGATGCAACTTGATATGAGGATGATAGAAATAGGAGCAAGGAATATACCCAAATATATCAATGTGATGGATAAGGAAGTTATTCCCTAATTCAAGCTTTGTATGCACAATATAAATATAATATGCTCAAGGAGATAGCCAAGGGTGTAATGGTTATAATGGAAAATCAAGGTAGGGATAAGTGATATGCCCAAATGTATAAATGTATCCCTAATAGGGATAGATATAGTAATGAATCACACACACTATAGTATTTTCCCCCAATAGAAGCATGTTCAAGACCATGAAAATGTATAAAATAAGTATAGTATATTTTAAGTAATAATGTGCATGATATGGATCATGACATCAATCATAGTGTATCATATAGTACAGTCAAATAATCACACAGTAATGTAAACACATATAGTAATAGGAAATAGTTAGGCAAAGACATATAAATCACAATCAATGAGGACATGACATGAAGAGTAAAGGATAATCTATGCAAAAGACAAGACAAGACATAAATAAAAAACACATAATATATGCAAGTACAAGCACACACATGTAGGAAATCAAGTGATCATAAACACATAAGGGAAAACATAGTGTATCCATGTAATATTCATATATGTTTCAAATAAATTTTGATTTATTTATTTTTGAAAAAAGTTATACAACTTGAAATAAGGGTGAGGTTAGTAGAGCCTGGATTTGGTTTACATTCCATGATCCAGACAGTTGTAGATAATCCTCTTTGGTTTGGGAGGAATGACCTGCAGATAAAAAAACACTAAATATATGGTTGATTAGTTAGATAGTAGGGTGGACTACCTATAAATATATATCCAAGAAGCACAAGCTTCCTTGGAGGCTGTTAATCCACACTTTCAAACAATCAAGTTCTAAAAATGAAAGATAGATTGCTTGCATAAATAATATAAGATACTGAAATCAAATACAAGAAGTGATTGAAAGAGATGAATTTGACTAATTATAGAAATAAATGATTTAATATTATTGAAAAATAATTTAGGTATGGTTCATAAAATAGGGTGATGTTATGTGATCAGGTAGAAAGTCAAAAAGTAGGATTTGGTTGGGGTTTGATTGGTAGATTAGCTTGTTGTTAAAATTATCACATAGTGACCATTGATGGGTGGGGTAAAACTATTAGTAGGTTGTTGAACATTGGCTGTTGGTTAAGCATTGGTGGTTATATATAGACTGTTAGTGGTGAGGGTGATCATTGATAGTTACTATGGGTTTTGGTCTAGGTAAAGGTAGGTCTGGTTGGGAAGGTTGTTGAGTGATATTGGGAGGTGGGTTTAGACTAGAAGCTAATTATGAGATAGAATAAATGTAAATAATTAATAAAAATAGATAATTATCTTTATTTTTGTGTGGAGAATGTCAAGGTGAGTGGCTAAGAACTCATGGAACTTGGAGCAATTTTGTTAGAGTGTTGGTGTCTTAGATGTGATTGATGAATTATATTACTTTGAGTATTTGACTTGGTCACTGATTTTATAAAAGAATAACTATAAAAGATTTTTTGATACAATAAGATATAATAATTTCTAATTATATCTGATGCTTGATCACCCCCCTTTTCACTGCTTCCTCCTTTCTTTTTATAAAAGGAAAGGAGAGGTGAAATAATGAGTTCAAATAAGGTGTCAAGGGGTCATCTAATTTTAGTCTTAACATGCATAATTATGCAAGTGGATAAGAATAAAAAATCAATGTAGAGTTGAACTCAAGATAACCCTTAAGGTCATTAAAGGATGACCATTAGTGGTCAGGCCTAACCATCAATGGTCAGGGTCAACTGTCAGTGGTCGATAGGTTAAATTTAGAATAGTCAAAGTTAGTTAATTTGGCTTAGGTTAAAGTTAGAATAGTCAAAGTTAGTTAATTTGTCTTAGGTTTGTAGTTAAATTGTTTTGGGATAGTCCCTAATGGGTCCTTAGGTGGTCTTAAGGTTGGATCAACATCTACAACCATGATGTGCAATTTTATAGTGTCTATATTTACCCATGTTTGTTATACAATTTGAATCAGTTGATGCAAAACAAAAATGGATTATGGGTTGAAGGTTTGGTTGTCCTGAACATGGGAGGAGGTGCTCCCCCTCAAGATTGGAAGTGAAGAGGTAAAATAGAATCATGTATAGGTTTGATGAGTGGGTAAGTTGGTGACAAAGGTGGTGATAGGTTGGGTACTGAAGTAAAAACACGTGCATAAAGTGTGATGAAGTGCGATAGAAAAGATCATGTATTAACTAATTTTCCATAGTTGGTAAAATAAGGTTAACACTAGAAGGACAAGTGACAAGTGGACCACATGATTAAAATTAATCATGTGGTTGGGTTTACACTTGAAAACTCAAGTCTCCTAGGTAAGGTCAGTGTTTTGGTAGGTATTCAAGGTAAGAAGTGCTCTAAAAAAGACACAAATAGGTTATGTGCAAAGGTAGCATAAATTCAAATTGTTGAACATGGTAGTTCAGTCAGTGTGGTCAAAATAACCAAAGCAAGGTCATTACAAAACATGTGGAAGGTAGGCCAAAATGACCACTATCATGGTGATACAATTGGTAGTGGTTGTCAAAAGAGGTTATCTTCATTGGTTGACATTGAATTCATGTGTGTGATGAGAAGATGTTTGGTAAATGGGTCATGTGAATGTAAAATACAAAAAGGGTTAACCATCAGTGGTTACCCCAACCATTGGTGGTCAGATGTCAGCCCTAAAATGGTGAAGTCAAAAGAACCATTGAGGGTTCATTTTGCTCATTTGTTCATTGAAAACCCATGGCACTTAGCTCTTTTGTAAGTACTAAAAAAGGGAGATGGATTTTTTGTGAGTGATTTAAGTGGGTGATTGAGAGGATTGATCAAGGGTTAAGTGAGGTTGATCAAAAATATAGAAGGGATGAGGCAGAGCATGGGGTGTGGCAGTAGGTTTGAGGGCACCACCCCATCATCAGTCATGAAATGAGGTAGGGGTGTTTGTAAATTTGGTAGAATAGAGTTGATTTTTTAGTTGATTATGCATTTAAGGAATTGAATGATTTTTTAGTTATTTATGTTGGTATGGGTGGGTTTTAACCTAGGGCTAGGTTTAGGTTGTTATTTTGGCTGTTTTGAGAGAATCAGTTATGAAATGGGATAGGTGAGTAATCATTGATGGTAATATGGGTATGTTTAAGTTTTGTTAGCATTTTTTAGATTGGTAGAGAATTTAGGTAATCCCTAAGTCTTGAAGATTACCAGTATTTGCTACATAGTGATCATTAACAGTCACTGATTGACAACAGTTGATAGGTGACCACCTAATGGTCATTGTGTTGGCCATTAGTGGTCGACCATCTAACTGTCAGTAGTCAATGGGTGATCAGTGATGGTTATAAAAGGAACCATCAATGATCGATGGGTTATTGGTGATGGTTCTAAAAGGAACCATCATTGATTGACCTATGACTATTGGTAGTTGGGAAAGTTGAAAGCAAAGGAAAAGGTGTGGGGTAGAAGGTGGAATAAAAGTGTCTAAGTGTATAGGTAAGGTTTTTATGCTAGTAGGCAAGGGTAAGGGTTAAAGATTGAGAAAAAAAGGTAGTGGGTAGAGGTTTAGGGAAAAAAATGTAGGTGTAAGATAATAGGATAGGGTGAATAAATGATTCACTTGGTAGGTGTGATTAAGTAGTGATCAGGTAGATTAGGAAAATAAGTATACGGGGTTTAAAGGTGAATTAAGCAATGGTGAGGGTTTTAGGTGAGTTGCAGAAGGTAATGGTTTATTATATTTGACAAGGTAGAATAGTTGAATTTGAAGGTAAGTCTTGGTTATGGGTAAGATAAGGCACATTTGTCATTATTGAGATGAGTATACAAAAGTGGAAGGTAGTAGGATTAATAAATAGGTTAGGGTGGTGAGTGGGATAAATATGTAATGTGGAGAGGGAAATTTTGTTAGATTTGGTGAAATAATTTATTTCTATAAAAATTTTTAGGCATGGGAATGGATACAAATGAGAGACCAAGTACACCAAATATTAGATGAGATACAACAAGGCATGATAGATGAAAGCTAGGACCACATGACTAAGATGGGCTTAGGTGACATGAGGTGCTATTAGCATGTACCTTAGGATGCAATGATTTTATTGGCACTCATCAAGAGATGGGACCCTTCCAATAACACATTCTTACTTTCAATAGGTGAGATGACCATTTTTCCTGAGGACATCCATAGGATCATGTGGCTACCAATATGGGGTGAGCCAATATACCACATTGGTAGTGATGAGTGAGATGGCTAAATATAGATATTATATGGAAATGACTTCATATTTATGAGGTGACACTTAGGAGGCTTTCACTACACACCACTGTAATAGAGGGATAAGGATGTGAGGTGGATACTCACTATGATGATGATAGCTATTACCTATTATGCTTTACCAAATTTGAGAAATGGGATATTCCCATACTTGTTTTTATAGGTGCTCATTGAAATATTTTTATGTCATATAGTGTTTTCATGGGCACCTATAATATTAGTCTAGATTTATCTAGAGCTATGGGGATTCTAAGCTCATAGGAGATACAAGATCAGTGTCAGCTTCATTCTACATTAATGGGATTATGAGCACATTTGGGTGCTATGACTTATGGGGCTACCATGTCATGGGTTTGTTTAGATGGATTTTAGGGTTGGATATATGAGCTAGAGAGGAAATTGTGCCCTCATAGGACTAGGAGGAGGGGTACATGACCTAAACTAGTACAAAGATAAATTAGATGCCCTAGTCATGGGAGATATTATGTGAAGACCATATGTCAAGTTTTCAAGATGGGCACATTATGCGAGACATACTCTATCACATTAGAGATATAGATAGATCTATAGTAAGGGAGATCATGGGATAGAGATCATTCCATTTGATAGGGTACAAAGATAGTTTAACCTCATATATGATATAATTGAGGTGTTCCCAAGGTATAGGAAGGAGGATGTAGAATTTTCACTACCTACTCCATAGCTAGTTCATGAGATCATTGATCAAGAGTTTTTACCAATAAGAATTGATGTGGATGATATAAGTGTTATATATGCCTATCCTGCATGGTACTAGACACACTATGCTATAAATTATTTTGGAGGTGATGATGGTGGTTGATAGTATATGGATGTTGACTTGGATGGGTGTGGTCAGTAGGTGAGAGTTGGTGGTCCAAATATATAGGCAGTGATCATGTAGAGGGACCAAGCACAAGTGGCTCTAACAATAACACATATATCCTTGGTAGTAACATAACCATTATTGGTAGTACACAAGGTCAAGTGGTCACTCATATAAGAAAGAGATCATGGTAGAGCTTAGTTAACCATGGTTATGTAGGGGAGAGATTCTCTCTGGTAAGAAAGAAGAGGAGTACCAGTAGCTATAGGACCAACAAGGAATATCTTGATGGCAAGATATGTAGAGATAGTGGATGAGATTTGGTACTATGAGGCCTTGATTTTTATATGCCTACTAGATTATCCTCGATGGGGTGAGTATAGATTTGGGATCACTAAAAGTGATATCACAATGACACTAGGTTAGTGGAACACTTTTTTAGGTGGATAGGTAGGTGTAAGAGGACAAGTTTTAGGAGGCAGTGATGTTTTAGGGGCTTAAACAGTTATGAGACATTATATTTTTGATGTAGCATATGATTTTGATAATAGCCTATGAGCTGATGTAGTGAGATGTATACATATTTTGAGATATATGTACATATTTGTATATATGATTATCATGTTGATTATGAGCTCATGATTTATATATATGATCCTTGTTTATGGTTTTTTGTTCATGGTTATGATGTTCATGTTGTTATTTTATTATTTGATATGATGGTGATATGATTATGTTCATGATGGTTAATGTGGACTCACCTAGCTACGCATGTGATGATATATCTCTTTAATTTATGTTCATGATGATGTTGATATTGATTGATGTTGTTTATGTGATTATGATGTGATAGTCATAGTAGATGATCTTGATATGATTATGTGATGATCATGGGATGTTGTGTATAATATTATAACATTTAGGCTAAGTTGGACATGATTATGATGTTTGTGATTTATTTTTATAATTATGGATGATGATGTACTTTATGTTCATGACATGGTTATGGGTTAGTGGATCGTAGTTGTTATGGATGTGATAGGTGGTAGGATGCTTATGATGTTATGATTAGGTGATGTGATGCTCATGATGTTATGATGATGTTTGTTATGTTTGGGATACGATAATGTTTATTCTTTCTTACCTAGATAGGCATGTAATGGATAATATATGTATATGATGTATGGTTTGAACAGTGAGAGATGTTCCATGATTAGTTGGTGTTGTTGGTTATTTGGATGAAATGGTATGATGTTTATGTTGAGGTAGATTTTATGTGATGATTTATTGACTTATGATGTGACAAAAGGTAATGTTGTGATGGTTGTATGTTTTTTATGATGGCTAAGATGTTCTTGTGACGAAAAACACTTAAACAAGGCACAACGCATAATAAAACACATATTTAGTTTTTAAATGTTTTTAATGAGATATATATGATGAGATGAAGGTGGTTGGCACATAAATTAAGTTGGATTAGTAAAATAAATGTGAAGAAGATAGGATAATAAAGATACAAACATCGTAACAAATGTATCAACAAGTAGATATGAGAGAATAAAAAGAAGACATGATGTTTCTTCTTTGGCAAGGACTAAAACAAACTAAAGTACAATCAACTTATGAACATAAGTCCTTTGAATGCTTCACATTAGAATATATTAGTTGATTAAAAAGGTTTCTAGATTTCATAATGTCAAGTAAGCTCACAATCCCTTAAAGGGGAGATGGATGAAGATGGAACCTTCTTATGAGATTAGTAGGTCTCTTCTAGAGGATACCAAAGAGCTAGTATAAATAAGTCCATGTCATATAAGGTGTAGACTAATTGATGTGGGAAGTATAATTATGAAATCCAATTGTGTCTTCCAAAATTATTTTTCTTTTTTTGATTTGATAATGGGCCTTTACTATTTTTTTATTGCTTGGAGGGACATGGAAAGCTAATTGATGCAGGAAGATTCCACTAAATTGCTATGCTTTGACAAATGCTTTACTTAGCCATCCTTTAAGGGAGTGGTCTAAGTTTGTGAGATATTTTTAAGGCTTCTTATATTTTTCCTTCAAGGGGGAAGTTACCTTATATTGAGTAATTTTGATATGTTTTGGCATCTATCCTTCAAGAGAGCAATATGTGAATACTAGAAATGATCCATATGAGTGTTGGCCTTTTGTGATTTTTTGATTGATTATGATTTTTTTTCTATTGACATGGATTTGATTATATGGGCTCAAAAGGTTCACCTTTATGAAGGTAGAACTAAAGCACAAGAAGGTTGATGATGGGTAAAAAAGGTTTAAGAAAAAACAACCATGGGAAGCCATCATAGAAGGGGATGGAAAGTACCATGAGGATCATGCCATGGGCAGAGCCATAGTACCCATGTTCAATATTAGGCTAAGGTTGTGATATATAATCACATGATTCAAATTTAATCATTTATCTTCAAAATAAGGGGGTGGATGTGAATGAAAATAAAGGATGAGCTTAAATTAGATAAATAGTGAGTCTGATCCTATTTAACAAAAGAAAGGATGTATATACAAAATATTAAGGGGCTTCAGTTATAGTTTTCCTTTGAGAGAAGACAACCAGTAAGATCTCAATCCATACTTTTGCATTATGATATAAAGTTCAAGCCAATTGAAAGAAAACTTGACCCACATTTTTCTCCATATTGGTTACATGTTGATTTTCCTTGAGGATGAGGTCTCCAATATTAATTTTTGTAACTTTAAAGTGTTAGATATAACCACTCTTGATTCTCTCTTGATAGACATGAATGTAGGTAAGCATGGATAAATTATTCTCATCAAGTAACTCAAGTTTGGATAAACATTCTTGACAATAATTGATCTTAGAAATGAGATATTGTAAATATATATGAAGAGAGGGAATTTGGACTTTGAGAGATAAGATGACCTCAGCTCCAAAAAAAAGAGAGAAAGGGGTAGAAGCCATAGGGGTTTAAATGCTAGTATGATAGGCCCATAAGGTGAAGGGGATGTGTAAATGCTAATTTTGACTAGATGCATTAGCCATTTTAGTTAGCATGTTATTGAGAGTTTTGTTAGAGGATTATACCTATCCATTAGCTTGTGGTTGATAGGGTGATGAGAAACTTAACTTGATACCAAATGCATCACAAAGACTTTAGACTTCTTTATTTTTGAAATATTTACCATTATTCGTGATAATTTTATGAGGGGCATTGAAATGATAGATGATGTGATGGTTGATAAATTTGACAATATTTTCATCTTTGTTTAAGATAAGAGGAATAGCCTTTACCCATTTGGTGAAATATTCCATTGAAATGATGATAAAATGATGTCACTATTAATAATGGGGGTTAATACTCCAATGATATCCATACCCCATTATGATAAGGGCTAGATATCTTTGGATACTTGGAAATTGTGGCTAGGTACATGATGTAAATTAGCATGTTGTTAACATTTGACACACTTTTTCACATAATCACAATAATCTTGGTTAAAGGTGGGCCAATAATATCCAATGTGAAGGATGCATTTAGTGACAACTAGATCACTAAAGTGTCCCCCATATATCCCATCATGCGTTTCCTTAATAGCATGAGAGGCTTTGTGACTACATAGGCAACGAAAGAGGAGACCATCAAAGCCATTCTTATAAATAACTACCCATAATATGGTATAACATGAGGTGCTCTGAATAAATGCTCTTTGAATATTCTTGGAAAGACTAGAAGGAATGATGGAAAGGTTGGGATAGTTGAAGGTCTATTGATACCAAAGGTTGGGTTGGGTCTCCTCCACATTGAAGATGGTGGGAGAGTCTAATATAACATAAGAGGGTTAAGTAAGTCAATGGATAATGATATATATCTTAGATTCAGAGGGTATAGATGGGATCTAGGAAGTAAGGAAAGCCATCATATCAACAAACTTGTTGATAGACCATGGAGTGGTTTGGATATGATAGTGTTCAAATGATGCTAAGAGTATCTCAGCTAATTATTTATACTCTTGAAAAACATAATTATTTCATTGATAAGAGCCATTTATTTGATTGACCATAAGTTTAGAGTCATTGAAAATGTTGATAATTTTAACTCCCAAGGCTAATGTATTTTAGAGACCTATCATTAGGGCTTCATACTTAGCCATATTATTGGTACATTTGAAATCTAGCTTGAATGATAAAGGAAGAGGTTCACCATGAAGGGGGATAAGGATGATGCTATATCCCCTACTATATTTACACTTTTATCCATCAAATAACATGGTCACTTGATAGGTGAAGTCTACCTGAGAGAGGGTTATGATGGAATCTCTAGAAACTCAAGAGGAGGAGGTTATTATCTATTAATGGTGATTTGGATAATTGGTCAGTAATATTCTGTCCTTTAATTGACTTTTGATAAAGGAAATCAAGGTAAATATTATATAAAATAATAATACAATTAGCCATACATTGGTTTTGGTATGGATTGGAGTGAATATACTTCAGTCGGTTGCTATTGGTTATGACATACGTCTTACGGTTGAGAAGGTAGTGGCAAAGTTTGGTGGCCTCAAAGACAAAGTCTAGAAAAAGTTTCTTAATATGGGTGTACCAAGTCTCATACTCTATAATCATATGGATAATGTAATATATGGATTTTTCTTTATGCTACTCATCTTGATGAGCCATCATTTCCCCTAAGGAGTGATCAGTGGTAGAGATATAAAGGTAAAAAGGTTGATCTTCCTTGGGAGGAATGAGGATGGGTGGAGATAGAAGGTACCATTTTAGTGAATTAAAAACCTTATAAAGATCATTCTATTTAAAATATACATATTTATTAAGAATGTGGTGGAAAGGTTGGCATTGATTCGAAAGTTGAGAGATAAAGCGATGAATGGATTGGAGTTTCCCTTGCAAGCAATGAAGATGCTTGAGGTGGGTAGGAGGAGGCATGCCAATTATTTCTTTGATTTTAGTAAGATTAAATTTGATTCCTTGAAGGGAGATGATAAAGCCAAGGAGATTTCTTGACAATACCCTGAAGATATAGTTCTTGGGATTAAGGTAGACATGGTAATGGATGAGTCATTCAAAGATAATCTTAAAAATGGCTAAATTATCTTTAAAATATTTTGATTTCCCAAGAAGGTCATCAACATAGTCTTAGACAATTTTGTGAGTAAGGTCATGGAAGATGTATATCATAGTGCTTTGGTAAGTTGCACCAATGTTCTTCAGTCCAAAAGGCATGACCCTATAGCAAAAATTCCCCCATGGGGTGATAAAGGAAGTTTTGTGTTGATATTTGGGGGTAATTAAGATCTGATTGTAACTCAAGAATCCATACATAAGAGATAACATCTCATATATAGATATAAGATCAATAATATGGTCAATGATTGGTAAATGAAATTCATCCTTAGGGAAAACAAGGTTAAGGTCACAAAAGTCCACACAAATGTATAGTCCCTTTATGGCTTTGGTGATAGGTATGATGTTTGGGATCGATTGGGAATAATTAATGGGTTGAATGAAGTTGATGGATAGGAGATGTTTAATATCTTTGATGATAAGGAATATGCAAGGGTGCATTCATCAAAGTTTTTTCTTAATAGGATTAGCATCATAGTTGGTGACTATGTTGTGGGTAGCAATGGAGGGGTCAATTCTTGGCATGCCACTATAAGACCAAGCAAATGCTATGCTATAGTTTTAAAGAAAAGAGGGGAAGTCCTGAAGCTCCTTAGGATTTAGATATTAGCCAATTTTGACAATGCATAGGATATATGGAGTGCCCAAGTTGATATCCATAGTGGACTCATTCAACATGGTTGAAGTCTTAGGAGGAAGAGATCTATGGATAGAAGAATATTTTGCACCAAGATAGGTGAGAATGGAATAATTATCCTGATACTAAATAGTATAAATTGTATGAGAGTCATCTCCTACCATCTCAAGATGGGTTAGAGGAATGTTTATAGTTTCCCCATCCTTTTGATAAGTTATGGGTTTGGGCATGATTGTGTTGATGAAAATATTTTTTTATGGGGGATGATGTTTGGATCCTCAATTGTTGATAGAGAAGGGGTTTGTGAGGAAGGGATGTATTATTTGATAATGGTGATGGGAGGAAGGTTGGTTTGATTTTCAAGTGGTGTGAAATCAAGGCCATGCTTTTTATGAGGTTTTTAAGTTTTGATTGGAAGCAACTCGTGTAACTTGTGTTCATATCGGCCTAGACCAAATCTCTTCCAAGCAGACCTATAAATATATGTTTTGGAAAACTATGGTTTATCTAGATAGGATAAATTAGAGGTGAATGGTTGAGGTGAAAAATAGGTTAAAGAAGCATCAAGGGACTTATCAAGTCCCCCATAGGTGAAATTAGTTTGATAAGTTGAGGGCTTGAAAGGAACGACTCCAATATTGGGCTCATAATCAGGTTGGTCAAGATTCTCATACTATTGAGGATTAGAAAAAGTGTCTAGTTTCAAAAGGTGATACTCCCCTAATGAAAGATATTGGAAGGTTAATTCCAAATGGTCCACTATACAGATTTGGGTAGAAGGGATGGATGAACTGGTGGATGCTTCATTGGTAGAAGAAGAGGTGGCTTCATAGTTCACTAATAGAGGCTTATTGGATGGAAGAAGGAGAATGTTATTGGGTTGGTACATCATGTTGCATGATGTAAAGTGACTAGGGTCAATGTGGATGGTAAAAAATTGACCTTTGTATTCAAATTTGATGCATTGGTGTAGGGTGGATGGCACACATCCCATAGAATGAATCTAAGGGCATCCCAATAAAATGTTATATTGAAACTCTCCTACTACATAAAAGAGATCAAGAAACATGTAGGGTCTTAGGTGAATGTGAAGGATAATAGTTCCTAAAGTTATGGTCATGGTATCATTGAATGACCAAAGCACTACTAAGGTTTTTGATATAATGTTCTCAGGTAATTTGAGTTGGTTGTATGCATGGGAGGAGATAATTTTGATGCTAGCTCCCCCATAAATTATAACCCAATTGATATGGGTTTGGTTGATATAGATGGTAATGAAGAGGGGAGGATATAGATCATCTAGATGGATGGAGGGTATTTATGAATCCTTAAAGGTAACAAGGTTGGAAACTTGAAGAGATCCAACAAAGGTTGCTAGAGGTTATGGGTATTTTGGTTGGACCTCAATAGATTACAAAGCCTAATCATTGCTTATCAATGATGTGGTGAGGTATTTATTAGTTCATACAAACTCATCTTCACTGATGTTTGGTGAATATATTTTAGAACTATCGATTAGATTTATTTAGATGGATTGGATTGAGAGGGACCCAAGATGGACACCTTAGGTTTGGTTGAATATAAAGGTGTTTGGTGTTAGATAGAAGATTGGGTGGTGGAAGAGGTATATATCCATGGAATGGACACATTTGATTTTCCCTTATCCTATGGTTGAGCTTATGATCATGTGGATACATGGATGGTATGGATTTGGTAAAGATTTAGGATAGAGGATTGCTTGGGTTCTACTTCACTCTGAGATGAGAGCAGAGGAGTAGTGAGTGTTTGTTGATGGTTCTTGGTTCTTAGATCAGTGTTGGGCTCATAGGAAGCTCATCTAAAAATAAGTCATCTTCATGATATAATCAATGGGCTAATACTTATAAATATTTATAGTTCTTAGTATCATGCCCAAGTGTCCTATAGTATAAGCATACTACTTTTTCATTATACCAAGATGGTGTAGGATTATGTGGGTTAAATGGTTTGATAGGTGGTAAGGATATGCAAGATGCTTGCAATAACCTCTATAATATGGTTGAGTAAGACTCAGGAAAAGGTGACAAAGGCATGGAGGTCTTCAGTTTAGTAGTTAAGGTGGAAGCCCTTTTAGGAGTGGGTTTGATGGTCACAGATTTAGGTGAAGGAGCATTCTTGGTGGATGGTTTTGGTATGGATTACTTGGAGGTAAAAGGTGTTGGAGTAGATGCCTGAGAAGCAAGTGGTTTGGTTATAGAAGGTTTGGTGAAAATAGGTGAGGATGAAAGTAGGAGTGATGATGTAACCAAAAATAGTGGTTGGATTTGGGTCTTATCTGGGATGGTTGGTTTCCTTACTAAGGTAGAAGTGTGAGGTCCTAAATAGAAGGCAAAGTGGAAAGGGGAGTTAGAGTTTTGGTTTGTGTAATCCTAGGTGTTTTTACCTTATTTTTTGGCTTAGTTTGGGGTTTTTTTATAGGTTTGGTGAAGTTAATTCCAATTTCAATGAGGGGTGAGTAAGGTCCCAAATAGGGAATATGCCAAGGTTTGTGGTAAGCTTAGTTGGAATGGTAGAAGGTAGCTTGGTTATTTTAGGTGGACTAAATTTGGATGAATTAGGTATGGTTTGATTGGTAGAGGTTTTTAATGGCTTAATTTTGGTAAAAGTGAGTTTGAGAGTTGGCATGAAAGGTTAGGATGATAATGGTGTGGTTGAAGGTTCTTGATTGGTTTGGTAAGGAAGCTTGAGATGGTGCCAAAATGTGGCATGATCTACATTGGGTTGAGATAAGTAATATAAGTTTTGAACACTTTTAGGTAAGGGATTATAAATGGGTTTGATCCCTTTGATAGTGAGTTCAAAGGTTAGACCCATGGGTGGAGAGAGAGAAGTGGTTACCTCATGCTTTTCTTCAATCAATGGCTCTAAGGTTTGGGAAGATGAGTCTCCTATGGAGAGGTAGGTAGAGTGATCACTTCCTTAGGGATAATTTCCAAAGAATGAGTGGATTGTTATATGACAAAGGAGAAGGATATGGTGGTAATGGATAACTCTTTTGGAATGTCTTCCAAAGGAGAGGTCGGTAGCTCAAATGCCTCAATGAGTGGAGAAAATGGAGGGGTTGTTTCCTTGGTCTAATTTTCCAAAGGAATGAAGAGTGACTCCACTACCTCAATAAGTGGAGGGGAAGGGAAGGTAGTTTCATTAATGGCTTCCTTAGTAATGAGTTGAATAAGAATTGCATTAATGGTATGTACTTTGTGGTTGTGAGAGGATTCCACTCTATTGTTTTCATTGTTCACAAAAGGGGCATGGTTGGGAAATAGATATCTAAAGATGCCAAGTAATTGATTTGGGGGTGCATTGGGGTATTCTAAAATAAGTTAACCCTTTTTTATGAGATTTTGGATGATATTATTGAAGGTATTACACCTATTAACATCATGTCTAATGACTTGGTGGAAGGTATAATTCATTCTCCTTATACCAACTAGGTACATGATGAGAGGAATCAAATTATTGTTAGGGTTTGATCGATAAGAGTTGTATGATGTTTGATTTTAATAACTTCTCTAAGATCAAAGCATATGATTCCCATAATGGAGTAAAATGATTTTAGTTGTTGTGGTTTGGGTTTTTAGTGTTCTGATTAGAGGAAATGGAAGAGTTGGATCAGTTAACAATCGATGGAGGAGCAGTTTTTAGGATAAACACATTCATAGTTCCCTTATTTTTAGAGTTAGTGTTACTTTTATTGTTAGGTTTGGAGGAGGGAGTCTCATTTGATTTTACATTTGAATTATTGTTTCTCAATTTCAACTTCCCCTCATTAATGGCTATGTTCTCTAATTTCCATGTTATGGTGAAAGCCTCATCAAAGGTCCTGAAAGTTTGAACCCACAAAGTGGAGGAAATGAGTTTTTTCACAAATCTTCACAAAGAGTTCAATCAGATTAGTTTGGGGTAGAGAGAAAGATAATTAATTTTTTAGTCTTTTATAATGGGCTATGAAGTTAGTTATGGACTCATCATCAAATTTTTGAATGGTGTAGAGATTGGTGATGGAAACTTTCTTAGAGATGTTTATGGAAAAGTGATCTAAGAAAGTCTGAGCTAGGTAGACAAAAGAAAAGAGGGAGTGCTTTCTAATAACATTGTACCAATCTAGTGATGGATCTGATAGAGACATAGGAAATATGTGGATAAGGAGGGAATCATCATAGGAAATCAAATAAAAAGAATGCCTAAATTCTCTGAGATGTTGTTTTGGGTCTTCCTTGCTTTGAAATTTTTAAAAATTACCATTAGGGAGGATAAGGCTGAATACGGACAGATGGATGAATTCATTTGTTTCATATTTGGTCATAAGATGAGAGGTTTTATGTGCCTGAGATAGATGACTCCAAAGTAGACATTTTGTCTGTTAACATTTTGACAAGGTCAGTTTGTGGTTGTGCACTCTCATAGCTATAAGGTAGATTATGTTGGGCTTGGGGAGGTGAAACATACGGATAGTTGGTGGGGGGTTGAAAGGTTACCCCATATTGGTATGTGGATATGGGTGGTTGGGATGATGCCACACATGAATACATGGAGATAGGTGGTTAGGTGGAAGGTAGAGGTACATACCCTTATAGATTAGGGATGTATCTTGGGTTTTATATAATGGGCACCTATTGGGGGACTGACGTAGGTTGGGTTAGAGGTATGGTTGGGTTGGTAAATAGAGGATAGGTGGTAAATTTGATACTAATGGGTAGAAGTATTAAAGGTATGGGAACCACCAATATTTGAAATGGAGTGGAGGTAGGTGGATTGGGAATAAGAGGAATGGTGGTGACACTAGTAGAGGGTACTCCCAATGTAAGTGGAGTACCGGTACCTAAAGGTTGGGTTGTTCCTATACTAGAAGGGTTATTAGTTGGCATAAGAGGTGTTTGGGTGTTAGTTGGTTTTGGATGGTGGTATTATTGGGATTATTGGTATAATATGTTGCCTAGATGATTAAAGGTTGGGTGGAGATGGTGGTAATAGAAGTGTCACTCATAAGGTGGGATGGGATGCCATAGGGTGGGTAAACAGGGAAAACCGAAGTAAGGGTATGATGAGATATGGTGTTAAGGTAATATTTGAGGGCTATGGGGTTGTTATCTAGATAGGTGGAAAAATCCACATCACCTTGGGAAACTATCTAAGGGATGCTAGGACTTACAGAAGGATGGGGATAAATATTTGCATCTAAGATGTACTCCATGGAAGAGGGAGAGGAGGAAGATAGATGATTATGAGGTAGATTTTGATTTGCTTGGTTTCTTAGTTATTTCCTAGTTAAAA
This sequence comes from Torreya grandis, assembly GCA_037957365.1. Lineage (NCBI taxonomy): Eukaryota > Viridiplantae > Streptophyta > Pinopsida > Cupressales > Taxaceae > Torreya > Torreya grandis. Next base: position 392,621 of record JARHVA010003482.1, on the reverse strand, counting down.
CAATGTAGATAAGGATAAGAGGAAGATATAATCAATATCACAACTCAAACAAAGAGAAGACAAGGAAAAGTCAAGGAAACAAAACACACACTAAAGTATGTTAAACCCAAAGGTTCTTTTTAGTCTCTATTGTGACTTATGCCTTAAACTTTAAGAATTATGTGAATAAACTTTACTTATAGAGAGGGTACTAGAAAATAAGTCTATAGTTGGTTTCAGGTTGTGTTTAAGATCTCAAAGGGATTTGTATTGGAAATTAGTACATGGCTTGATATTGGGGCCTACCCCCTCACTTCACACATCACAAAGATAAGGGTGTCAGGTGCTTAACCAAGAGATACTAATTTCTAGAGATTATATTCAACTAATGAATTGAGTTGGTTTTCTCCTTGGTGATGAAATCCAAGTAGATAGCCAAGAAAGGTGATCACTAGGTGATGAAATCCTAGTCAGGCCTTATGTTAATGTTTTTATGCCTAATTAAGTGTAAGTGGTTTGGTCTTGTGTGTGTGATAAGAGTAAAGCTATGATTAATTCAATTGATTAATTAAGCCATGTGAGCTAAAATGAACAAGCATACAATATATATAGTCAATTTTAAGCCCAAAATGAAAATTTGATTTCATTGTATGAGAAAAAAATCAAGAATAAGAAGCACTTGATGGCAACTATGAACCCAAGAAAAGACTTAAGGGTCCCACTAGGCATGTCAAAATGTTTCACGTAAATTTTTATTTATTTCCTTTTCAATAAAGTTGTAAAACTTGAAATAAGGGTGAGGTTAGTATAACTTATATTTGGTTTGTGCTCTATGATCTAGACTGTTATAAATACTCCTCTTTGGCTTGGAAGGAATGACCTTAGATAAAAAATCACTAAAGAGATTGTTGATTAGTTAGATGGTAGGGTGGACTGCCTAGCAAGCTAGATCTAAGAAGCATAATATTCCTTGGAGGTTGTCAATCCACACTTTTAAACCATCAAGTTTTGAAAATGAAAGATAAATTGCTATCATAAATAATAGAAGATACTAAAATCAAATACAAGAAGTGCTTGAAAGAAATGAATTTGACTAATTATAACTATAAATAATTAAATATTAATTCCAAATAAAATGGGTATGGTTTATAAAATAGGGTGATGTTCTATGATGAAAAAAATTTAGAAACTGGGATTTAGTTGGGGTTTGATAGGTGGAATTAGCTTGCTATTAAAATTATCACATAGTGATTATTAGTGGTTTAGGTGAAACCATTGGTGGTCGATTGCCCATCGATGGTTTGGCAATTGTCGATAGTTATAGACAAACTCTCGATGGTCAGGGTGATCATCGATGGTTACTGTGGGTTTTGGTCTAAGTAAAGGTAGGTCTGGTTGGAAAGGTTGTTGAGTGATTTTGGGAGGTGGGTTTAGATTGGAGGTTAATTATGAGAAAGAATCAAAGTAACTAATTATTGAAAATAGATACTTATCTTTCTTATTGCGTGAAGAATGTCGAGGTGAGTGGTTGAGAAACTATTATGGAGCTTGGAGTAATTTTGGTAGAGTGTCAATGTAATGGCTATGACTGATGAATTGAAACACATTAGGTATCTGACCTAGTCACTAGTTTTATCAATGAATACCTATAAAATAAGTTTTGATACAAGAAGCTATGATAATTATTGATTATCTCTAATTATTGATCACCCCCCTTTTCACCTCTTCCCCTCTTTTTATAGAAGGAAAGGAGAGGTGAAATAATGAGTTCAAATAGGGTGTTAAGGGGTCATCTAATTTTTGTCTTAACATCCATAATTATGTGAATGGATAAGAATAAAAAATCAAGGTGGAGTTGAGTTAGATTTAACCCTTAAGGTAGTTAAAGGATGACTGTTGGTGGTTAGGCCTAACCATTGATGGTCAGGGTCTACCGTCGGTGATTAATAGGTTAAAGGTAGAATAGTAAAAGTTAGTGAATTTGGCCTAGTTTTGTGGTTAAAAGGTTATGGGATAGTCTCTATGAGGTCTCGAGGTGGTCTAAGGGTTGGCCTGACTTTTTGAGCTATGGTGTGTGGTTTTCAAGTGTCTAAAATATGTACTAACACATTGTATATATCCTTGTAACACATAATATGTAGGATATAACAAGACATGTCTAGCTAATATAACTATATATATATATATATATATATATATATATATATATATAATAAATATAAATTAGGAAGGATAGTACTATAAACCCATTTTAGAAAAATCCCCCAGTATAAGGCATACCACCAATGTGAAAATGTACCCAAGTGTTGGTGTGAATGTAGCCACATATTATCTATAAGTTCATGATCATATATAACTTATATATACTACATATCACCCACTAAAATAATACTACGATAAATATGTTTGTAACATGTATATATAAACCTCTATCATAACTAGATGATTATGATATGTATCCATGAACAAAGAAATTTTAATTTTACATTTTATAATGTTTTTCCATGTTTTTAATTTCAGAAAATAATAGATCACACAAATAGGAGACCAAGGGGTGCACATAAAGAAAGGTCAATTAATTAATAAGTTATTCCAAGGAAAAAAACTAGAAGATAGAATAAATAATTAGATTCCAAACAAACTACAACTTCCCTAAAAATCAATGTATACTAGGACATAAGGTCTTGATATATATGATGATATAATTGGTAAAAATGTAAATTTTTGGTATGAGATAAACAACCAAGGGGTAAGGGATAGTGTAACATAGAAAGAGACATAAAATAATGGGCTAGAAAAATTCCAATGCAAGAGGAGGAAAGCACCAATGTGTCAAATCTATAATAAAAATGAGGTGTGTAACAAACTTAAGGGAGGAAGGCACATGAAAGACATAAAAAAATAAGAAATAATAAAAATAAAAATTTGGTAAAAAATTACATATAGATGAAGCATAAGAGATATGATAACATGGCCAACTGATAATATGATATATAGGGTCTAAATTAGGCTACCATCAAGGTGAGGAATCAGATGCATCACTAGAAGTGTTAGAGAGATAGTTACGAGTGGTCTAGTAATTTGAGTCATCATCCCAAAGAAAGACATAGTGATAGTGGGCTTGTGGAGCTACATTAACCTCTTGAAAATCATGTGTATTATTTTGGTTATGTCTTTGTATGGTTGAACTCTTATTAGATGTCATGGTATGAATCAAATTAAGAGGTGATATATCAATATTAATATGTGGATGATTATATATTATATGTCTCAATAGTATTACTATAAGATTATTGACTCTAGGTGTTTGGACTCAAGAGGTCAAAGCCATATACAAAAGGATGGTAGGGATAATAAATAAATATGATAAAACTAAAACATATAACATATGACGCTGAATGATTTTTTTTTTAAGAAGTGAATTTGGTGATAACTCATGTTATTTTTGAGTCATATATCATATATATATATATATATATATATATATGTATGATGCGTATCATGGAAATATATAAAAATTATATATACCATATGGATCATGGTGAATACAAGTTTCAAGGACACGTGGAGACCAAACAAGATAAGGAAAATCAAAATCAAGCATGTGAAAATAAGGCAAAAATAGAAAAGTAAAATTATAAAAATCAAACTTTAGGGAGGATTAATCAAAAGACAAAAATCAAATCCAAGTGGCAAGAAGTCATTAAAAGTAAAATAATTAAAACAAAAATGACTGCTTAAGAAAGTAAAAGTCAAACCATTATAAGATGGAAAATGAAATGCAACCACAATGTCCTTAGAGCCAATTTTGAATTCCTGATCATAGGTCTATAATGTGAGTCCCATACCAATTATGTGAATAAAGGATGAAATGCTAAATTAAAAGGTATATTATTGAAGGATAACTAATGATATGATCAAGTCCTAAATTATAAAACTGTATAATATGTTGACACACATTTGATGTTCTTGTAACAAAATTAGAGGGTGGTTCAATCAAATTATTATGTTCTAAACTAAAGTCTTTAAAATAATAATATGTATAACTAATTTGAGTTTTCCTTAGAGATATATTAGTATATAGTTATTCCTCTTTGAATTGAACTCAATTTTATTTCACTTATTTATTAAGAACCCATTTGAGTTATTTTTAAGATGTAACATGATCCACTTTAAGACGTTTTAAATATTTATTTTCATATATTTTATCTATTTGAATGTTAATTGCATGGTCTTCATGTTTAAATGTAACATACTTATGTGTACTATCAAGAATTGTATTCATCATTTATAACCATGTATTTAAAAATATAACACTATGGTGAAATAAGGATGGAAAAACATAGAATAATGTAGGACATGTTTTGGGACCAATAGATATATGTAATGCAATATATCCCTTTGATTCACATCCCAGTCAATACAGTGATACTTTCTCTAGATTTTTTATATCACATTCAAGTGTTTTAAGGAAAGGAAGACTACATAAATTGAATTGATATTTATCATCTATCATGATTCCTTGTATTTTTTAATCTTTCCATATAAATTATAATGACCATTTTTTTCACATGTAAAGGATAATAATCTATAAGATTAGTAGGAAAATTGATTGGTACATTAGGTAATTTTATTTTGTATTTTTGAAGATAAAACAAAATTTTACATTGATTATTCAACATTGGAAGGTGTACTAATAACTTGTGGTTAAGTAATAGATGTATTTGATGTAAATAATATTTTTCATTTTATATTTCAAAACACAAAAACTATTAGTTGTATGGCCATTGATTTGATGATATTCATAAAATAATATTGAATGAAATGTTATTGGTACATGTTATCAATTGAACTTGAAACCAATGAGGAGATGGTACAAGATTCTCCTCATTCAAATGAGATAATGGAACCACCTTAGGGTTATGGGTATCCCTATTAGGAATTGGATCTCTAGATTAGGGGATAGTTCCCCTTAATACATCACTAAAGCTCGTATATTAATACTAACACTTGAGGGATGAAAATGGATAGGGATAACATGAAAGTAAACCTAGTATATAGGAGGTGATACACAAAAGGATTTGCTCTAATCATACCCTTAACATGCACTTGGAACGAAGGACAAGTTTCACGTACACTTAATCTAATGTCAATATTCCCTCTCACATCAATGCTTAAACATGGGGTCTTAGAGATAGCATATGATAGGAGAATCTAGAAAATAGGAATTATAAGATACCCTATTGAGTAGCCTAATCACTACACCTGCAATCTACCTTGACACTTCTTGCTGACTTGAAAAAGAGATATTACAAACACACAAGGTACTAGGGAGAGTAACATGTGAAGGTAAATGAAACTTAAACTTGCATAAAACAAACAACCATCATGTACACTTAGTGAAATATTTTAATGAGGTTAAACACTTGTCTTTATTAGCTCAAGGAAAAATGAGGAGAAAGAGAGAATAGGAGTTCAAGAGTCATTGAGACACTTGTCACAATTGAAAACACTAGTTACTTGTGCATGTGAGAGAGATATGGGGTGTGAAATACAATATCAAGGGTTACAAATGTCATTTTAAATCATCCAAGACCTAAAAAATGGCTTAAAACTCCTTTCCATGCACAAAAAACCTTCCCTCATGATTTTCCTTAAAAAATTGCTCTATCACTATAAATGATTAGGTCTGATGATGGTTTTGAGTAGTAGGGGTTACTATTAGGTCCTCACATACATTGTACTGACCTTTGATCACTGCTATAATTCTAACCATGCACCATCATCTAAGACAGTCCCAAAATGGGCTTGCTCCATGTACGCCTCACACTTGGCACCTAAAAGCTTCCCAAATATGCCATTTGATCCATGAAAAATAAGGGATGACATGTTTCCAAGGTTTATATAGCATCAATTTCAAGATATTTTCCCTAAAAGGCATCCCAAATGGAGTTTCACTCTCTTTCACCAAGTGATCACTATCTTCCCACTAGATTGGCTAAAATGAAGGAAATAATAGATAGTCTTAGGATATTATAAACATAATAAATGACCATGATGAATTATAACAAATCCTAAACTTCTTCCCAAATGCGATTAGGTCTCTTAAAAGTCTTTAGGACCTACAAAACATAAGAAATTATCAAATAAACCTATTTTTTACTTGACTTGTATGGATTTTATACAATATTATTCTATGGATTTTATTATAACTAATTTTTAAACTTATATTTTACACTCATGGTCAAATTCATCCATTTAGAGTCACTTTTAGCCTCATCTCCTCCATCAGGTCCTAAAATAGGGTTTGAGAGGGTTTTGAAGTGACTATCACTCTTAGCCTTTGTTCATAAAGGATACACATTAGAATTTTTTAAAAATTAAATTTATGGATATTAAAGGACCTTATCCAACATCCCTAAATTTTTAAAGGTCCCATGCATTAGTTCATGAAAGTTTAAAACATTTCAACTTGGCCACTTGAGTCCTTGTGTATTTTGTGAGGGTTTTGAAAATTTCCAAGCCCAAAATGGATTATAAGTGGATTCAATTGAAAAAAATGGTTCATAAACATCTTTATATGTTCAAAAAACATTCCTTAGTCATTTTAATGGCTCCCTTAGAGCTAGAAATGAAGAGTAACCCTGTTTTGAGACTAGGCCTAAACCTTGTCAATAGGTCTATCTGCACCTTTGAGCCAAAATGAGATTAAAGTAGCTTTATTTTCCTCTTATGATGGTTTAAAAATTCATTAATAGTCTCATAAACATTATAAAATAACTTATTAAATTTTTCTAAGGTCCAAAATGAAAATGACCATCCTAAGTAAGCCATTTGCTTACCATTCCTTGCCATGGTGATTACAACCTTTGTAGCTTAGAGCACCCTATTTGATTCCAAGATTTATAGAAAGGTTTTTTAGGTCTATATATATATTTTAAAGATTATCCAATTTTAATTTTATATTTACTTGCCTTCTGGTTCTTCATTTCACCACTTTTATCAAAACTACCATCTTCATGCATGGTAAAACTGCCCCTACTTTGAGACAAAATAGAGAGGGTTTTCACTATTATTATTATTATAAAATTGATTATTTTATGATATTATTGGATTCATAAGGGTAATATTTACCAAATTTTATCTTATAACTCCTCCATTTAACCCTCCAAATATTCAATTTTTTTAGGCAGACTTTATGAATAGGCACATTATGAGGGTAGGCAAGGTATAGGCTGGGTTTGTAGGTTTTAGGGATTGATTCGAGATTTATTTTGATATGTATATATTATAAATGAATATAATTATTTATTCAAACCATTTTATATTTTATTTTCCCATTAAACACTTCTTATGCTTTTAGAAACCTAGACTAGGTCTATGACTGCCTAGAAGGGGATCACTGTTTAGGCCTAGCTAAAGGTTATCTTGAATTTCGTTTATGATTTAAGGATAAAATAAGAAAATATTATTATGTTAAAAATATAATAAAAGTTTTATTCCATAATTTTTCTAAGATAAGCTCCATCCTTTGCACCAATGCATCCCATATTCCTAAGACTAGGCCATTGCTTGTTAAGGACTGAGACAGGTCTGTAGGTTGATTTAGATTTATTCACACTTGTATTAGGTATATTTAGGTTTTATATGAGTTAATTAAGATAAAATTTCATTAATTTCACCTATATACACTTTTAAGGCTCCAAATGAGGTCCAAACTTCAAACTTCTTCCTCACTACCAATATACCCTTTGACTATGTTTCATCAGTTCTAAGGCTGCCTGTAGGTGTTCTTGAGCTCCCTTAGGTTATGTGGTTGATAAGATAAATTTAAATTTATGCCTAGTACCATAAAAATATAAAATTCAGCCTAGGCCTCAAATTTGGTTATTATATGGCCAATTGAGACAAAATATTGTTAAAGCCTACTGGGAATACTATAGGTTAGTATTCCCAAGCCTATGTATGGACAAGGGGTTTGCATTAGTGGTCAAAAACTCAAAATCAACCTTTTATATATCATATTGGCTCATGAGAGTCCTTTGTACCATTTAGGATGGTTTCAAATTGATGACATAATATAGGATTATCAAATTTAAGTACAAGATCACTCCTTTAACAATGTCCTATAGATATCACCATTCCTTTTTAGTGGTTTTTTGGCCATTTTAAGGCCTTGAAAACTTCATATTTAATTACCCTTTGATCTTAAAAATTGGCATATTTGTTGCATGTGGATAGGGATACAAGGTGAAAATGTGATAATTCTTTAAAACCACCATTGTATCATTTCATGAAAACCTCAAAAACACTTGGGAGCTCTGTTTTGTCCATTTAAGGACTATGGGCCCAAAATGGTTTGATCATCCTTTGAAGTGAAAACTTTAACTTGCATAGAATTATCAACTTCATAACATGAAAACTATGATATTTTGTGTATGATAAAGTCTCAAAATTAATTTGATCATGTTTTCACCACACCTTTGTATAAACCTCTTGAACTCTTGTATAAGGTGACTGCAAGTGCATTTTGCAGACAAGTCAATGAACAAGAAAATATAGAAAATTAGCTTTAGAGGATGTTGGTATGATTTATAACAATTAAATATAATGAAATAATCTTGAAAAAATGAATCCAAACACATTATACATCTTCATAGAGCTCCTTCCACATTTAAAAAGCCCAGGTTACCCGTTCATGATTGTAAACTTGAGAAACAAGCATAATTGGGAAATCTCCCTCAAGGACATTAAGAGATGAAGTTTTTGATGATGAGATAACAATGGAGAGATCATATTATAAATTTAAAACACTCCATTAAAATAATATGGCTCCATAGATTCTTTAAAATAAGAAATAGATGCAAACTTATAACCCTCTTGAATGTAATTTCATAAAAAATTGCTTGGAGTGTTAGAAATTATTCATAAAGGATGAGCCACAAATATGAGAGTTATTTTTATGTATTTTAAGTAAATTAAGATTACTATCCACCCCCAAGACTATTACTCCTAACTTCACTTGTATGATCTATAACTAGTGCTTCAATTTGAACTTCTTTAGCTTGCCAAGATAAAATAAAGGAAAATAAGTTATAAATGAACTTTTTTATGAAATATTTATAGAAAAAACATTGGAATGGAATTTTTGGAGGTGAAGAGTCACACCACCCATTTTTTTAGCGACAAGTAAACTCTAGGAGTCTATACAAGTGCTCAAAAGCCCCTAAAATCAAGGAGAAACTACCATTTACTAAACACAAATGTTTTTTGGCTGACATTTGACTACTATTGACATTATCCTAACCTATTTGACATTGAAACTCACCTTGGAATCACCTTGGACTCACCTTGGTGACAAATTTTATTTCATAAAAGTCTGTACAAGTCAATTAATGGGTTAGAAAAATGGCCAAATAACCTTTTCTGCATATGAAACATAGCACATGATAAATTAATGACTTAAAGACACTTAAAAAAATGTCAAAGATTATATTAGGACCTATTAAAAATAATTTAAAACTTTGACCAAGTTTTTCCAACTTTGACCAACTTTGACTTTAGTTGACTAGGCCATTTCAAAGGGGATGAGCTTAGACAAGGACTAGGATAAGGCCAAGGAAGATGTATAGAACATTATGAAACCCCTATAGGACATGTGAAACCTTATTGAAAAGTTTAAAATGGTATGGGTTCACCCCATTTGAATAGAAGTCAAATTTGTTCAATAATTTGGTAACTCCTAGGGGTAACATGCTTACCTATGTTAAGGATGATTAGCCTTATCCTATCCATTGGGCCAAGGGAGTTAGAATACACTTGGAAAAATTTGGAAAATACCTTAAAATTTTCAAAAAGATAGTAATCCTACATCAAAACACACAAAGGGAAATAACAACATCAAAAATGCAATAACACAAAATAAGGACACACTTATGCTACTAAGCACTTAGGGAAAATAAGACACAACTGAAACTAAACAAATATGTAAATTCAAATTGATCATACCTCCCTTCCTAGATCAAAAAGGAATTACCTTAGGTCTCATTTCTCACTAAATGAGGATGCCAAGCATGCTTCTTCTTGGATGGGGTGTTACATGACTCTTGCTTCCTTTTAGCTCCTTGACTTGACATGTCATTGAATGAATTCATCTCGAATACATATCCAAGGTAGATAAATTCATCTTAGACTTGAAATCATGCTTCATACTAATGTCCTTTTGTCTCCTGGTGACTGATTTGCATATCCATGCATGGGACAACTCTTTGTAAGTTTATATCTACTTGAAGGATCTCATCATCCTTTTCCATTGTCACAACCTCTTCAAAATATTCAAGGAGCATTGTATCATGATCATTAGGAAGTGTTTCTTACTCACATTCTTATTTTATGTTGGTGGAGGTAGTTTCATAGGTGGATGTAGAAACAAGCTTTAAGTCATTTTCAAAAGGCCTAAGATCATCATAGATTGCCTCATCATGAACTAGGATCTATTGATGATGATGTTATTTAGAACATACCTACTCTCCAACATCTTGGGATTTTTTGTTTAGGATCTCAGTCTTCTCACCTTCCTCATACTCTTGGAACATTTGCATATATATATATATATATATATATATATATATATATACCACATGTCCTTCTTTTGAGACACAACCTCTTACTTTCCATGGCTAGTTTCCTCCAAAGGACTTATAGGCTCTTTAAGGGCTTCAACTTCACTGCATATGCTTTCAAATTTCTGCCATATATCATCATATTTTGACATGAAAATGAGTAACAAAAAATACCATTTCTTCTTCTTCTTTGGAGTCCAAGAGAACTTCTTTCAAGGCATCTTTTCCAACACAAGGAGGATCTTCTTCCTCATATTCACAACCTGACAACTCCTCACTAGAATTAAACCCTTCTTCATCTTCAATCCAATCTAGGATTTCAAATCTCATCCTCCTTAGTGATATCAACATTAGGCACTTCAAAAATAGGAAGCTTGGCCAAAGGGGATTACCAAGTAGTAATGCAATTCTCAATATTAGAAGGGCAACCTTGATCAATTAGAAGGGGTGGAAAGATGGATTAAATGAATTTTTGAGGAGGGGTGGGAGGGATTTGAATGGTTTCAAGTTTATGTCCCCTAGAAATTTCTCCACAAAAATGATTTGTTCCTTTCTTCACGATCTGTCAACACCTCTTTGCATCTTGGGAAGGTAGGCTCAAGGATGTTTTCATGGGATTGAGAAGCTAATGAAGGGGTGAATGATATGGTTAGGAAAATTGGATTTTACTTGGTATTGGCACCTTGATTTCAAGTTATAGAAGTAGGCTTATAGAGTTAACCTTATGCTACCATGATGGATTGTCTCAAAGTTTGATTGGCCAATTCAATCTCTCTATCAAAGTGAGCTTCAAAACTCAATCTTTATTCTTCACAATATCATGTAAGTAGGTTAACCTACTCTACCATGATATCTTCCTTCTTTTGGATAATCTCTTGGATGGAATTATATGAAGAGAAAATTTGGGGAGTGGGTCAAATATTTTAGGTATTTTGGGGCTACCAAGATTGGGTTTGTTCATGAGTTCTCAACCTTTCTTCTAGATGGAAGATCAAGCAACAAATATCAAGCATCTCATTATAAATACATGGCCAAATATATTTATCTATAGGAATCCCCATTCCCTTTTTAATTTTTTTAAATCATCCTTCATACCCATGACATAAACACTAGGGATGACTTGACCACAACCATACCTAGTGTCAAGGTCTAACATGTAGTCTTGATAACCAATGAGAATATTTTTGAAACTAGTAATGGAATGGCTTGGAGAGGATCTAGGTGGGATAGATGGAGCATAAATTTTATAATACTGGTCATAGGAAACATATGCTTGATAGGGATCATAACAAGATTAGAAAAGTAATTTTTCATAATGAGGGGAAAGAGGCAAAGTAGGATATGTTTCCCCAACTTGTGTTAAGATAAGCTCAAATTCATAATTCTCTATGAATCACTCAACAAAATAGCATGGAATAAGAAAAAAACTTCAATAAGTATACTTGGACTACTCAACCAATTGATTTGTACTTGGAGTTGCCATTGGTGCTTAGTGAATTGCCTCTAAAGGCTGTTATTTTGAGGAGAACACCAAAACTCCTCAATTCCTTCGAACAAGAGTCCCACCGAGCATACATAAAACTATTGTCACTTTAACTTGCACCCAATGAGGAAATGGGACAAGATTATCCTCATTCAAGTGAGACAATAGAACCACCTCAGGGCTATGGGTATCCTTATTAGAAGGTGGATCTCTAGATTAGGAGCTAGTTCGCCTTTATGCATCACTAAAACTCATATCCTACTACTAACAGTTAGGGATGAAAATGGATAGGGATAACATGAAATTAAACCTATTTTATATGAGGTGATACACCAAAATATTTCCTCTACTTATACCCTTAACATGCACTTAAACTAAGGACAAGTTACACATACACTTTATCCAATGTCAGTCTTCCCTCTCACATCAATGCTTCAACATGGGGTCTTCAAGACAGCAGAGGATAGGAGGAACTAGACAATTGGCATTCTAAGACAACCTATTGAGTATCCTAATCACTACACTTGCAATCTACTTTGACACTTCTTGCTGACCTATAAAAGAAAGATTACAAACACATAAGGTACTAAGGAGAGTAACATGTGAAGGTAAATGAAACTTACATTTACACAAGACCAACAAATATCATGTACACTTAGTGAAATATTTGAATGAGGTAAAACAATTGTCTTTATTAGCTCATGTCAAAATTTTGGTAGGGCTTCACCATACCCAGGTAGAGATATTCATACAATGCCAAAAGGCTAGATTTATAAAATAAATGGGGAGAAAGAGAGAAGAAGAGTCCAAGAGTCATTGAGACACTTATCATAACTAAAAAGACCAGTTACTTGTGCATGTGAGAGAGAGATAGGGTGATCCATGCAATTTCATAGGTTAAAAATGTAATTTTAAATCATCTAAGACCTATAAAATGGTTTAGAAACTCCTTTCCATGTATAGAAAACTTTCCCTCATGATTTGCCTTCAAAAATTTCCCTATCACTATAAATTATCAGGTATGATGATGGTTCTAAGTATGAAGGGCTAGTATCAAGTCTTCACATGCATTAGACTGACCTCTGATCACTCCTATAATTTTGGCCATGCACCATCATACAAGATAGTCCATAAATGGGCTTCTTCCATGCACCCCTCACACTTGGCACCTAAAAACTTCCAAAATATGCCATCTGATTCATTGAAAATAAGGGATGACATGCGTAAAAAGTTTCCATATCATCAATTTCAAGATATTTTCCCTAAAAGGCATCCTAAATGGATTTTAACTCTCTTTTACCAAGTGATCACTATTTGCCCACTAGACTAGCTAAAATGAAGGAAATAGTAGATAGGATTAGGAGATTATAAATGTGATAAAATGACCATGAGGACTTATATAAAGTCCTAAAATTCCTCCCAAATGTGATTAGGTCTCTTGAAAAGTCTTCAGGACCTACAAAACAAAAGAAATTGTCAAATAAACCTTTTTTATACATGACCTATATGAATTAAATACAATATAATTCCATGAATTTTATCCTTATGAATTTTCAACAAATTATATATTACACTCATGGTCAAATTCATCCATTTGGAGTCACTTTTATCCTCATCTCCTCCATTGGGTCCTAAAACAGGGTTTGAGAGGGTTTTGAAGTGACTAGGCCTCTTAGCCTTTGTTTATAAAGGCTAACTATTAGAAATATTTCCAAATTTCATTTAGGGATCCTAAAGGACCTTATCCAACTTCCATAATTCCTCAAGGTCCCATGCATTAGGGCATGAAAGTTCCAAGCATTTCAACTTGGCCACTTGAGTCCTTGTGTATTCTATGACAGTTTTAAATGTTTTCAAGACTAAAATGACTTATAAGTAGATTTAATTGAAAAAAAATGATTTATAAACCTTTTTATATGTTCCAAAAACATGTCTAAATCATTTTAATTGATCCCTTAGAGCTATAAATGAAGAGTGACCCTATTTTGAGACTAGGCCTAGACATTGTCAATAGGTTTGTCTGCACCTTTGAGCCAAAATGAGGTTCAAGTAGATTTATTTTCCTATTATGATGGTTGTAAACTTAATTAATAGTATTATAAACATTATAAAATCACTTATAAAGTTTATCTAAGGTACAAAATGAAAATGACCATCCTAAGGAAGTCATTTGCTTACCATTCCTTATCATGGTGACTGCAACCTTTGTAGCTTAGAGTACCATGTTTGATTCAAAGAATTATATAAAGTTTTTTTAAGTCTATATGTATGTTTTACATCTTATCAAATCATAATTATATATTTTATTTCATTTGGTTCATTATTTCACCACTTTTCTCAAAACTGTCTTCTTCATACATGGTAAAACTGTCCCTACTCTGAGACAAAATAGAGAGGGTTTTCACTATTATTATTGGAAAATTGATTATTTTAGGATATTAATAGAATATTAATGGTACTATATACCAAATTTTATCTTCTAAATACTCCATTTAACCCTCTAAATCTTCAAATTTACTAGGTAGACTTTATAAATAGGCAGACTGTGAGGCTAAGAAGGGTATAGGTTAGGTTTGGAGGTTTTAGGGATTTATTTGAGATTTATTGTGATATTTAGGAATTATAAATGTATATAATTATATATTATAACCATTTTATAGTCTATTTTACCCTTAAACACTTCTTATGCTTTTGGAAACCTAGACTAGGTCTATGATTGCCTATAAAGGGGATCATTGTTTAGGCCTAGCTATAGGTTATCATGAGTTTGGTTTATGCTTTAAGGAAATAATAAAAAATTATTATTATGTTAAAAATATCATAAATTTTTTTTCCACCATTTTTATAATCTAATCTCCATCCTTTGCACCAATGCATCCCACATTCCTAAGACTAGGCCACTGCTTGTTAAGGACTAAGACATGCCTATAGGTCGATTTAGCTTTGTCCACACTTGTATTATGTGTATTTAGGTCTTCTAAGAGTTAATTAAGATCAAATTTTATTCCTTTCACCTGTATCTAATTTGAAGGATCCAAATTAGGTCCAAATTTCAAACTTCTTCCTCACTGCTAATATACCCTTTGACTGTGTTTCATGAGTTCTAGGGCTGCTTATAAGTGTTCTTAAGCTCCCTTGGGTCAAGTGGTTGAAAAGAATCTATTTAAATTTAGGAATAGTACCCTAAAAATATCCAATTCACTATATGCCTTCATTTTGGCTACTATATGCCCAATTGAGAGAAAATATTGTTAAACCCTGTTGTAGGTTAGTATTCCCAGGCCTGTGTATGGATAAGGGGTTTGCATTAGTGGTCAAAACCTCAAAATCCACATTTTATAGATCATATTGGATCATGAGATTCATTTGGACCATTTGGGATGGTTCAATTTGATGACATAATATAGGATTATCAAATTGAAGTACAAGATCACTCCTTTAACAATGTTTTGTAGATATCACTGTTCCTTTTCAGTGGTTTTTTGGTCATTTTTAGGCCTTGAAAACTTCATCTTTCATTTACCCTTTGCTCTTAAAAATTGTCATATTTGTTTCATGTGGATATGGATACAAGGTGAACATGTCATAATTCTTTGAAACCACCATTGTCTCATTACATGAAAACCAAAAAAACACTTGGGAGCTCTATTTTGTTCATTAAGGGACAATGGGGCCACAATGGTCTGATCATCCTTTGAAGTGAAAACTTTAACTTGCATATCATTCTCACCTTCATAACATAAACACTATGATATTTTTGGCATGCTATAGTCTCAAAATTAATTTCATCATGTTTTTACCATTAACACCACCATACAAACCTCTTGAACTCTTGTATAAGTTGACTACAAGTGCATTTTGTAGACAAGGGAGTGAACAAGAGAATATAGACAATTAGATTTAGAGGATTTTGGTCTGATTTCTCACAAGGAAATAAAATTAAATCATCTTGTAAACATGAATCCAAACACATTAAACATATTTATGGAGCTCCTTCCACATTAAAAAAACACAAGTTACCCATTCATGGCTTCAAACTTGAGAAACATGCATAATTGGGAAATATCCCTCAAGGACATTAAGAGAGGAAGTGTTGGATGATGTGAACACCATGGAGAGGGAATATTCCAACCTAAAAAACTCCATCCATATCATATGGCTCCATAGATTCTAGAAAGTAGGAAATAGATGCAAACCTATACCCCTCTTGAATGCAATTTCATAAAAAGCTGCCTAGAGTGTTAGAAATTTTTCATAAAGGAGGAAACACCAATATAAGAGTTATTATTATGGATTTTAAGTAAATTTAGATTAATATCCACCCCCAAGACCATTCTTCTTGACTGCACTTGTATAGCCCATAACAAGTGCTTGAATTTGACCTTCTTTGGCTTGCTAAGAGAAAATGAACGAAAATAAGTTAGAAATGAATTTTTTTATGTGGAAATGGCCTATGGGGAGTTGAATAGTCACACCAACCATGTTTTTAGCTTCAAGTAAAGTCAAGGAGTTTGTATAGGTTCTTAAAAGCCCCTAAAATCAAGGAGAAACTACCATTTACTAAACATAACTAATTATTGGATGACATATGACTAATAATAACATGATAATAACCCATTACACGTTTAAATTCACCTTGGTGACAAATTTTTTTACATAAAAGTCCATACAAGTTAATTAATGGGCTAGAAAAGTGGCTAAATGACCCTTTTTGCATATGAAACCCAACACATGATAAATTCATGACTTTAAAACACTTAAAAACATGTAAAATACCATATTAGTACATATTAATCATAATTTTTACCTTTTACCAAGTTTAACTTAGTTTGACCAACTTTGACTTTGGTTGACTAGGCCATTTTAAGGGGGATAAGCGTAGATAAGGACTATGACAAGGCCAAGTAAGATCTATAGAACATTATGAAACAAATATAGGACATGTGCAACCTTCTTAAAATTTTTAAAATGGTAGGGGTTGACCATATTTGACTATAAGTCAAATTTGGTCAACAATACATATACTTAATCATAACATTTTGTATAAGGTAAGACAATCATGCTCTTATCAAGTAGTATTTTAAATGTTGTAGTTTAAATTTATTTGACATTTTAAATTAACATGATACACTAAGG
Organism: Torreya grandis; assembly: GCA_037957365.1. Lineage (NCBI taxonomy): Eukaryota > Viridiplantae > Streptophyta > Pinopsida > Cupressales > Taxaceae > Torreya > Torreya grandis. The sequence continues at coordinate 375,401 of JARHVA010003482.1, read as the reverse complement.
GAAGGCATAGGAATTTTTATATGTGTCTTTCTATGATTATCCAATTATTTACAATTTATCTTGATTTTTGTATGACTAATAGAAACACAATGTGGATCATGAGTCTCTTAGTTAAGTATATGTGATCGAAAGAGATTATCTTCAAGTGACACGAATCATACCAAATATATTTTAAATATATATAGGCATGATAAATCACTTTATATTTGTTAGGAGTCAAAATAATTCTATTATATATATATATATATATATATATATATATAATTTTTATAGATACATCGGTTGATATATAAAATAGTACATGCTACTCTTGAATCTAAGAATATAATAAATAATTGGCTATATTTTTTCTTGGTGATGAGATGGAATATGATCAAATTTAAAAATTGTCCCCTTATTAATGATAAATCATGATAAGTGATATTATTCCAATTTAAGGAAGGTGTATAAGGAACCACTAGGGAGAGTGTGAAACTGATCTAAAGCATGACCCACTAATATTATAGGAAATGTCTTGAGCAATAATCCATCATTATCACCTTATTTCTCAAGAGAAGCATAAAATTACATAATATGTAAGTAATAATCCCCTTACCCATCAAATAAGGAAAATTTTTGAATTGAAAAATCATGTGGGAGAGAAGAATCATAAATCTTACACACTATAGGTTGGCCAAATATAACATTAAAATTAGTCCAAGAATTAGATGAAAAAAACTTTAGATATAAGGATTGTACTTGTATTTTTAAATTTCCTATTACATGCATCATTATAACAATATCATGGGTTAACACGATTGAAGTATGAAGAGGTTAATTTAAGGGGATAATTTGGTTATTGATTTTCAACAAGGGATAACTAGGGGTAAAATAAGAAAACTCATTACCAAACATATAAGAACCATTTATCACACAAAAATAATTCAGACAAGTGTAGACACCCAAATTTGGTCTAATTCATGTACAATTCTTTTATGTGACTTTAGATATGTATAATATTAATGGAAAATAAGTCACTTTTTTGAAACATTTTCTTGGTCTTGTGTCCCCTTATCTACTTTTTTTTACCATGAAATATATAGTTTTACTCTTTTCATCTTTACTGATTTGTCACAAGGATACCTAATCTTGTTCTCTTATTTATGAGTTTTATAAGGCCTTGACAAAGTTTTAGTAATTACAAAGAGATCTGATTAATAGTATCATTTGAAATTATAGGAAGTGTCTCAATATATCATTTTGGTCTATTTTGGGACATGCCACCCTTTATGATGCATTATTTTATCCTTTTAGATATTTTTTGGTTGGCTTGTGTGTACCAATAGTTCCCCAATTCATAATTGAAAACCTTATATATAAAAATCCCTTATAAACATTTTAAGGACAAACTCTCACTAACCAACAAAGACATACTTGGAACATACAAACTTTTAACTTGCTATTATTCAAACTCTAAAGTTTATAAATTATATCTCTATTTGAATGATTGTACCAAAACAGGACATAGGTGAAATTTCACTTAGAATTGAATTCACATAATTTGGAACACACACATGATGGTGGGAGAAATACATGTAGTTTGAGCCTTCTTAAGAGTATTTTCAATGTAGGCAATGCTCAATTAGTCATTTAGTATTGGTTGAGGCTAGTCCATCCCAACACACTAACCCATTTTACTATCTCAAATTGGTCTTAAGAGTAAAATAATGTATTTTTAAGTAATGATAAGGAAACAAATCTATTTTTATAGGTCTAAATATATATGCATGTAGAAGATCTATTTGTAGATGTACATGCAATGATCTAAACTATCACATACCTACATGGATCTCCTATATGAATATGATAAAAATTGGATGGATATAAATACCATAGGCATCTAAATATTACTATAAATATATTGATTATTTTCACAACCAATTTAAGTATTTTAGCCAACACATAACCCTTATAGATAATATTTTATGATCATGACAAAGAAAAACACAAAATACTTTTTTAAACCATATAGTTACCCTATTCCTTTGATTATTTATTTAAAACTAAAGTTAAATAAATCATAGCTATAATTAAATTTGATTAATTTATACATACATTATATAATATATCTATTCTTAATATTTTTTATTATTTAGTCTACTAGATCCAAAATCAGATAAAACATACTAGTGAACATGTTCTTTGTATTGAACACAATAAAACCCTAGGTTCCCTTAGGATTTCATCTTTTTATCACTAGTGTTTCAATTTTTTGTATTTATGTTTTCTTTATAATATCCCCTTCATAGGTGGCATTTTCCCTAGGGTTTGCATCCTTTAAACCCTAAAATTATATGTTTTATCTCACATTAGGAGTAGGCTTTATGATTCTATTCTTTGTCATCCTAGGGCTTGGTAAATTTTCCATGAGTATGCATCATAAAGATCATAATATGTATAATCCTATAGATCCCTTATAATCTACACATGACATGAATTATAACTATGCTAATGAATGAAAAAATAAGGTTGTAGATGATCATGCTTGTGTGCCTAATAAAAATGCATATGTATATAAAGAATTTTTTTTTTGAGTGAAGGAAATGATTATGATAGTTATTATCATGATTATGTTGAATATTGGAATGCTAGTAATATATAGTTTTATAATTTTAGTAAAAAATAAGAAAAATACAATAGGCTTAAAATTTTAGGAAGTCATTTTTCCTTCTCCTTCTCTACATTCTTCCACTAGTCATACACTATAAAAAGAATAAATCAACATTGAATTAACTAATTTACTCATTGATCTCACTAGGATTCCACATAAGAATGAAGATGAATTAAGGAAATTAATAAATGATTGACATGTTGAATTAAATGACTTTTTACCTTATAATGATGTCTCTAAAAAAATTATATTTCTAGGACCCTATAATATGATGCTACTAATTTTATTAAAAAATAATGTGATGTTACTCTTTGTCTTCAAATAAAATGTTGAATAACTCAAATTTAGTGTGATGTTATTCCTTATTCTTTACAAAATAAATGTTTTGATAATTATAATTTATGCAATGATATCTATATGAAAAATTGTACTAATTCTAAGAAATGTAATGATAAACAATGTTTGTGATGGATCTTATACACCTAGGTCTAATATATAAGGCAAGACTAAATTTTTTGGTGAGTGCCTCTAATATATTGAAATAGTGTCCCTATGAAAACCATCTACAATAAAATCCAACCACTGAATGAGCCTCTTAAATATCATAATATACCTTCACAATAGGTCATAGCCTTAATGTATAAATAGGTGCCTTGTAACAAAAAATGCATAAAATATTTCTAAAAAAGAAAGCATATTATGCACGGGTTGATTCTAATTCTATACATGGAAATAATATAGACTGTAAGATTCTTAATTCATTCTTAATTGGTGACTTCACCATACCTACACTTTCATTGTTTGATGGAAGTAGTGATCTATTATTACACCTCAATAGCTTTGAAGCCATTGTATGAATGTGATATGATGACCAATAATAATCCCATTTCTATCAATAGAATAGGATACAAACAAAGATCATAAAAATAGAGTATGAGTTTAATTGGATGGCTTGTGACAATACTTGGGGTGTCTATAGATATAGTTGAGGGTAATCCAAACTCTATATCTAGGGTATTTGGTTCCAATGCATATGCTAAGGATAAAAAAAGTTATAAAAAGATCCTAAGATAAATCAAATGATATAGCAATGGTAACAAAGTGAGTGTTTCAAGGATATAATACATATACTACATGCAAGGAACTAGAAAATAGTGATAGTGTAGATCCAAGATAGTTATAACATGTTAAACTAAGTAACAAAGTAAATTATGTAATTGTCAATTGTTAAGTGGTTTATGTAACCTAATGTGATAATGGAAAGCCTAAGCAAACCTATAACTATACCAACTTATTATATATAATAAGGAACATAAGAAAGGATTAAAAAAACATATCCACTATAAAAATAAGCTAAGTGTATCTAATAATTACATAAATGGAGATTAGGGATAAATAAACTTACCTTTGGGGTGACTAGTCAATGTATCAATATCCCCCTTGGATCAAGTGACACTTTATAATATTTGTTGTAGGATGAAGACCTCAAATGTAAATCCTAAGATATTAAAAAAGGTTCTGACTATATTCCAAGGTAAATCAAATGATATATAAATGGTAACAAAGTGGGTGTATAAGGGATATAATAATGATACCAAATGTAAGGAACTAATGAAAAATATTAACCTATATCCAAGATAGATGTAACATACTAAACTAAGTAAGAAAGTAAATGATGTAATGGTCAACAAATGGGTAGTCTATGCAACCTAAGGTGATAGTGACAAGACTAAAAAACCCTATAGCTATACTAGCTTATTCAATATAAGGAGGAGCATATGTAAGGATTAAAAACACTCATCCACTATAAAATTAATAATTTACACACACACACACACACACACACACACACACACACACACACACACACACACACACACACACACACACACACACACACACACATTTATAGACACACACATATACATACATAAATACACATACTAAGTTAATAAATTAAAGAGAGTAGGTATAGAGATACTTATATTTGGGGTGACTTGTTAGTGCATCAATATTCATTTGGATTAAGGGGTGATTTTTAAGAGATGTTATAGGATAAAGATCTCAAATGTAAATAATAATTCCTAGGTAACATTAGTTTCATACCCTAAATATTAGGATACCTCCTTTACATGACTCATCATATTGAGCTTCAAAGACTTTAAACAAGACTAGACCTCCAAGAATAAGACCTTAACCTATAAATCCTAATTTAAATACTTAAAATCATACACACAAGTGAAAGCCAAGAAAATGACTGTGTTATATGTCTAGGAATTATAATATTACCCATTATATACAAATATAAACCTAGAATTAACTTGAAATTTTAAGCTGATGGTATTGGCCAAGCTGATAAGTTGAAACAGATGCTAAATGATTTTTTTATTAGACAAGAATACATAGTACAATTGACAGAGAAAGGACTCATAAATATGTTGGTCTAGTTTATATAGTACAATTTAATATAGGTGTGAAACATACTATATCATCCTAGACAATAAAATAGGAATATAGGGTGGATATAAATTAGACATAGAGACCTAGTATAGAAAGAGACTCAAAAGGGTCAGACTGATAGTAATGAAGGTATGACAAATTAGTATATAAACATATCTCAAATGTACCACAAGATAATCCCACCCCATTCCCAATGAACTCCTTGGGACATATACTCATGAAGATTGATGTGTTAACAAACTTGTGTTGTTATAAGGGAAAAATATTAGGTGTAAACAACTTATATGAAAAAATACAAGACCAATGATAGATTTATACTTAAGACAATCTCTAAGAACTTAATTGGCAAATCTCTATACTAGATTCACCTTCTCCCTAGTAGATCTTTAAACTCATATATTAAGTTAGAATAGAATTTATTAATGCATTATATTCAAAATAAGGGAACATGAGTCACATATGAGCACCTTCCTTTCTTCACCAAAAGAAGTCAGAACTAGTTAATGATTGCATATTATGATTCAATTTTTTTGATTCATTTGATATATAAACCTATATATTTGGAAAATAAATACACTTTTTATAGAGGACTCATATTTCCTCTTAAAGAGAGATTACTTTATCATACTTATGAATATTTCCAATCTATTTGCTTTGAGACTATCTCAATATAAAAGGATTCAATATACAATAATGATCAAGATAAAAAAATACAAGTAACTCATCTAAAGGAAAATGCACATAAGAAAATTAATATACGTGTAAAATATTATAAAGGAAAATAACCAAATAAGGTAATTGATAATAGAGAATATCCAAAGAAAATGGTTTATAAGGTAACAAATTGCATGAGTCTTTCTCCTTTACAAGTAAACCAACAATCCAATTTGACAGTTTAAAGGATAGACTAAATTCTATTTTGTGGACACTTCTTGATAATAAGTTAATCAAATAAGCTCTTAATCACCTTCACCCCACACATCACCTTCAATGAGCGGGGAAAATATTATTTTGTAACTATCATTGTAACCATGGACATAGAGATAAAATTTATTATGCATTAAGAAATAATATTGAATAAATTGTGGATAAGGGTGTTATTACATTTACAAAATCTAACAACATTCCTACATGTTTAGACTATAAGAAGTCTAATGTATCCCTGACAGTAATACAAATTAAAAAATGGTCATTCAAACTTCTATATAATGTAAAACTAGGAGAAGACCCATTCTAGTTAACAATCTACATAGAATGATCTTTATTAGAACGTTCTTATAAAGGATCCAATGGCCATTCATACTCTTATAAATGATAAACATATAGTGGGAATTGTTTTCATTGATAAATCATAATTAAATCCATGTATAATAAAAAATTTCAAATAATTATGATACTATGATCATACTTAAAACATAGGACTACATATAATGGATTGATCTTAAAGGAGGGATACTTTGGGAATGCATTGTCCATGTTTTATTGTTTAAACTTACTGACTCCATTGATCCATGCCCTTTCAGAGAGTAGGCATAACACATTATGGTATTTATGCTTTGTCATTTTTCTATATTTATTAATTACATGAACTTACTCCATAATACTATAATATATTTTTTCATGGTTGGTGGGACCACAACACAAAATACTTCTAGTTACTTATTATCATTTTATATTGTCAATTTTTGTTGCTAATTTTTGTGAAAATTGGTTGAAAATTGAATATTTTTTATTATCAGGTCTGTTGACTATAGAACTATGAATTATAAGCCAAAAATAATGAAATTGTGCAAGAATACAACAAAGTCATCTCAAAGAATCATGAAATCAACTTTATTTCAAACCTAAACTCAAAGAACTATGAATTTGAAACACTATTTTTAGAATTTGTAGGGTAAACTATGAAATTATCTAATAGTTTTACTATTTTTTCCCGACTTATCTACATAGTTGTGAATTTAAAAAAATTAATTTTAAAATAGTGGTCAAAACTAAGAAATCATTTTTGTCGTGTTTCTATGTTTTTTACACATTTTTTAGAAACTATGAAATCATTATAAATTCTCAGTTGTAAATTCATTTGGAAATAGTGAAATTGGTAAGGAAATAATGAAATTGCTAAGAATAACTATGAAATCATCAAAGATAATTGTGAAATCAACCAGCAGAGTTGTAAAATCAAAGAGTTAAGTTACAAATTTTTTAGGTAACTATGAAATTGCACTATAAGGTTTTCTATGTTTTTTTTTTTTAATTTATGTGTTTTTTATTTACCTATAATTTTGTAGTTTACACTTGACTATGTAACTATGAAATCATTATAGAGATAAATTTTTAAAGGTTTTTTAAACTAATTTTCTAATTTGCGGGTTGTTTTCATCAACTAATCAAACACAAATCAACTCGATAATGTTTTTTGTAGGGAATTAACTGAAAGAGTGGAGTTGTTAGCATTAATGAGACCATTTTTAAAAATTTGGTGCTTTAAAACCTTGAAAAAAACTTTAAAAGTTATGACAAAGGCCAAAACTTCATTCATCTTTCAATAGGTGCTTTGAAAAACATATTAGACTTAGAGCTCTTAAGATTACTTTACTTGTTGTTCTTCATTTATTGCAAAAAAAATAGTTTTATTTTTGTAAAGATTTGCGTGTATGCTCTCCCATTATCCCATTTAGGGAAATTGAGTGACCAAAAATGTCTCATTTTACTTGTTTTTGAGTGAGACCCAAAAAAATGTTGCATATGTTTTCCCCTTATTCTTAGGGATTTGGGTGACTAAAAAATGACCTAGTTATTCCATTTATTTTTATGCATTATCTTGTGAGTAGGAGTTCATTATCTCCTCACAAGTTATTTTGGTGGAATTTGACTTGGGTTTTCATCTCTCAAAATTATTCCAACCCCACTTATCTGGTGGGGTATATAAATTGAGCATGCTAAATGGATGGGACAATGGATGAGTAGTTAGCCTGACCAGACAAAAGAGGACTCATATCAAGTGGTAGTCTAGACATTAGATTTCACTAAGTAGTACATGGATAAAGTCATTATGTAAGTGATAAGGCCCTTCCATAAAAATATATGGATTTTAAATCCATTGACAAATATTTATTGTGAACAAGTGTTTTTAGGCACTTGTGGACGATTTAGAAAAGAAAAGTTAAAATTTTAGCTTAATTGACCCCACTTACTTAGAATATCCTACAAAATATCAAGTTGTTTTGATTCTCTAAGTTATTTACCATGTATCAGTTCTTGAGAGATAGAGGGGGGCTTAAAATTTTACCTATATTTACTCTTTTATTTTGGATTAACAATTAATTCCTTTCAAGAATCGTATATCGATGAAAACTTCAGCAGATACTATGCATGTCTCATGTCAATTTAGCATAGGAATATGCACTTAGGTGATCCTTATTTACCTACATTATGAGTCTAAATAATTATGTGGTATAAACAAATCAAGTCCTAAATCCTCTCCAACCAAATTGAAAATATATTTTTTAAAGTGTTCGATCTAAAGACAACTAGTTTTCACTTGAGTCTTGCATATCACCTGAGCTTAAGTGTTTTAATTTGTTTTTGGGTCGTGTCACTTGGATTGGATTTTTTATTTTATTTTATAACCTTGATCAAATGTGAGTCTTGTTCCCATATTATACACATTGACATCGACTTACACATTAAGGTGCTACATTGTTTGCATTACCATTTAACACTTAGCCATTTCTTGAAATGTTACATCTATCATTTGAAATAATAGCCTTTATCTCACTTAATATCATTACAATACCCATTTGGTTTTCAATTTCAAACTTAGATTTTATTAAAATAACCTACACCCTATTTTTTTAGATCATTTGACTCTATTTTCTATTGTGTGTGGTTATGCTACCCATTTTCTTCTAAAGTTTAAACTTATAATTTCTTGCATTCGCCATATACTCTAAGTTACTAGACCATTCAACCTTATTCTGATTGATGATTGAGACCAACCATAGTCTCATTATACTTATATATGGTACCAACATATTTTGGACTTAGGATTATCCTACACTCTAAGTTCCAAGATTGCTCTACCCTATTCTAGTTTGTTGATTTTGACCAACCAAGGTTAAAAATTCTAAAGACTTTGATTCTTCTTATTTTGTGACAATACATTGTCCAAGACAATTCTAAAGTTTATAAGGACCATTTGATAGTGTTTCCAAACCTCTAAATTAAACCAAATATAAGTTTTAAACTTTGTTCAAAGAGTGAGTACTATTTCAACCATTCAGAGATACACTCATAGTGGGGTAACTTATGGCCCTAGTGTAAGGCCCCATTTTACATTGTGTTCATATTTGATAATATGACTATGAAAATTTTGATTGATATGTTTTAATAATGGAATTATTCTATTAAGTCACATCCAACTAAGATGTACAAGGATTTAATTAAGAATATCATGTGTTAGGAACCATGAGAAAGACCTATTATCAATCATGTTTTGATTTCTTACTTATGAAAGAATGATGTTTACATTTATTTATACAATGTCTATTTATGAAATTTGGGGAATGAATGTAAATATGTCATAAAATTTCTTTAAGTTCCCTCCCAACACTGCATCATGAGGTATATGGCTCATAATCATTGTAAATGAAGCCTCAATAATGGTGGTTGAATAATTATAAGATTAAAACTGTGTAAATTATAAAGTATTAATGACAAATAAATAAAACATGATAAGATAATAAAATTATTCAAAATGCATATATTTATATACTTATATCCATGGGGGAATTATCTTATGTGTCTACTTATCTATCCTTGAAATATCCACCCATATCCATGTTATCCTATGCCTCTGTACCAACCTTAGCTACCTATACAACAATGGGAAATAATATGGACCCTTAACTCTATCCCCACCATTATGTGTATTCTTTAGTAAACTTTACATCACCTACATCAATAATAGAAATAAGTGGATCCACCTATCCCACTAGAATAGACACTAGATCCACTATACCATGTTGGTCTCTCTCATCATATATCTTCCAACTCTATGCATATGTGTATAGGCCCATGGTGATAGTGACACACTTTATATAATACCAAACTACTTAGTAACATGCTCATATTTAAAGAGATGATAAACTCTAGTCCATTATGTAAGGTTGTGGAGCTAAAAGCTTCAACCATTTGCAAACTGAAGGAACAGGAAGGTTGCTGAGTTCTAGGAGAACCGGCGTCGGCAGCAGGACTGACGTCGGTTGTGACCAGTGCAGAAGGCCACTGGTGACAGCAAGAAGTCAGCCGACATCGGCAGAACTAGACAAGCAGGGACCAACGTCGATCGCCTGTGTGTTCCAGAACTGCTCTTTACACGGACAGTTAGTTAAGTGAATGAAGTGTTTGCATGTAAAGGCTAGTTAGAGTCTTTGGCTGTGAGGATAATTGTCTAAATTAAGAGTCTAAGCTATTGTTTAAGTCTGGGATCTATTTATAGACCCATTGGCATGTATTGTATTTTAAGGAATGAGATAGAAAGGAATGCAAGTTGCTTCCATTTGTAAGATCATTGAGTTGCAGGTTGTTGCAAGCTCAGAGGAGATCTACATGTGTGAGTATGGTCTATTGAATTGCAGGTTATAGGTTCATGGGAGATCAACTTGAAGTACTATAGAGTTCTTGGTAAACTGGCAGGGTTATTACTGACTAGTTGGAGAGGTGAACACCAATTCTGTTTGTGAGTTGGTTGTTGGGACCATTTTTTGTGTAGGAGAGTGTTGTGTGAGAAGAATTACTATACACTTGAGGTGTGGCAAACCTCTGTAAGGTGAAAGAGTGTGGCGGCTCTTTGTTATATTATTTTTTATAAAGTGTTAATACAAGATAGTGTATTATCTCTCATATTCTGTGCTATTGGTGAATTCTAGTTACTTGTGTTTCTAGTTATTTTCGCATATTTAATTGCTTATATTTGGTAATCATATTGTGCTCTTTCTGAGAAGCAAGATCCAACAAGAGGAATCAGAACAGGTGTGTTTATTCTTGGACTTCCCTGACAAGTGGTATTGGAGCTGTTGGTTGGGATACTAACAGATTGGATTAGATCTGGTTAGTGTGTTTTGATTACAGGTACTCACAGGGTTTCTGTTTGAGTGGGAGTTGAGCAATGACAGAAGACAGTAAGCTATGAATGGAAAAGTTTAATGGCAAGAACTACCAATTGTGGAGGATGCAGATTGAGGATTATCTGTATCAAAAAGATTTGTACTTACCGTTGGGAGGGGTTAACTGCAAACCCTCAAATATGAAAGATGAAGAATGGGAGGTTCTTGATCGGAAGGCTCTGGGATCTATTAGATTGAGTCTTGCATCATCTGTGATTTCCAGCTTATCACAGTGTAAGACAATGGTGGAGTTGATGGAATCTTTGGAAAATTTATATGAAAAACCCTCAGCTTCTAATAAGGTATTTCTTATGAAGCGTTTATTTAATTTGCAAATGTTGGAAGGTGGATCTGTTCATAGCCATCTTAGTGATTTCCATGGTTTGGTAAACCAGTTAAGTTTAGTCAATATTGTATTTGATGATGAAATTAGAGCTCTCTTAATCTTGTGTTCATTACCTGAAAGTTGGGAGGGTTTGGTAATGCCAGTTTCTAATACTGTGTCTCCTTCAAAAGTCTTAAAAGTGGATGATGTTGTGAGTGTGATCTTGAATGAAGAGATATGCAAGAATAACACAGGTGAATCATCAGGAAATGCTTTGAGTGTTGAAGGCAGAGGAAGGTAAAGAGAAAAGATAGAGCATGGGAGATCAAGGTCCAAGACAGGCAGAAGATCCAAGTCCAGGTATGGCAGAATAACCTACTGGAAGTGTGGAAAGCAAGGGCACTTAAAGAGAGATGGCAGGTCAAGTACAGATCAGCATGAAGAACATGAAGAAGAAGCAGATGTTGTAGATTATGCTGCACGGGATGCTCTGGTATGTTCTTTGGATAAAGTAGAATCTTGGGTTTTAGATTCTGGTGCCTCTTGTCATGCATCCCCACATAGGGAATTTTTTCATGAGTATGTCAGGGAGATTTTGGAGAAATTTATGTAAGGGATGGTAAGCCTTGTCAGATTGTTGGCAAAGGGAAAGTGAAGTTGAAACTGCAGACAGGTAACACATGGGTGTTAAAAGAAGGCATGCATGTCCCAATTTTGGAGCGGAATTTGATTTCTATTAGAAGTTTGGGTGATGAGGGTTACACAGTAACTCTCACAGCAGACTCTTGGAAGGTTACCAAGGGTACACTTGTTGTAGCTAGAGGTAAGAAAGTAGGTATGCTTTATCTATCTACTTGTACTACTGATTCTTTTTCTGGGTTTTCTACTTCAGCTATAGATTCAGAGATGTGGCTTGATAGGCTTGGTCACATAGATAAGAAGGAGATGCTTGTTCTTGAGTCAAAGGATATGCTTTCGGATTTGGAAGGTATGGATCGTGGTTTCTATATGTAGAAGAAGAAGGTAACAATTTTTGAGGAATCTGATGTTAGTGACAAGAATAGGAAAGCCTTGGTTTTCAAGGAGAAGGTGACAGATAGAGTTCAGCACAAGATGTAGAAGAATTTTGAGTAAAGCAAGGGTGATTTGGACAAGGATTTGATCTAAAAAGAGCTCACGGGAAAAAGTTAGGTCTCACAAGAAAAACACAGAGACCGACGTTGGTAGAAAAATTGACATTGGCGTCCAGACAGGGACCAACGTTGGCTATGTGTAGACTGACATCGATGACTCAGGACAAATATCGATCAGCGTCGGCTAGGGGAAAATGACGTCGACAAGGTGGCAGTCGCAGGGAACCGACATCGATCGGGTGCAGACTGAGACGTGATCGGCACCGGTTACTGAGACAAATTTTGGGTGGACAGCAAGCTGTCAAGGTGTCTCAAGTGCCCATATGGAGGACTGAAGGTGTAAGTAAGTTCTTAAATTCATCATTTCCCTTCTTTACACTACTTGTTACTCACTTATGGCATAGGACCAGGAAGTTATTGAAGAACAGAACAGGTAGATCCAGGAAATAGTGGGAGCTTGGCATGGATGAGGATGTGATTCCTTAGAGGAGTACCAAATAGGTGTTTTGGATAGAGTGGCCAGCTGAAAGTAAGCACTAAGAGACAAATGGATGTTCAGGATAAAGAAGAGTAGAAATAGATACATGGGATGGAAGATCAGGGTATATGGTCTTGTATAGCTGCAGGGCAATGGAGGTTTGATCATTGTGTTTCTCTTTACCAGGTTGGATAATATTAGCTACATTATCCTATTATTGTATGATGTGCTTGTTACAGGGTTACATACACAGGTATTGCTGAACTAAAGGTAAAGCTAGTTCAGGTGTTTGTCATGGAGAATCTGGGAGCAGCAAGATTCTTTGGCATGAGTGTGTTCTAGAGACATGGTAGGTCATATGTTGACTTTGTTTCAGGATGATTGTGTGAAACCGGTTAGCACGCCGATGGTTGGATAGTTCTATGAACAGGTGTCTTGATTCACATAATGAGGTTGAGTGCATGGTATGTACTAAACCTGAGTTTTCCCAAGCAGTGGGAGTTGTCACAAGTTGGAGCCACTCCAGGAGAGAACCATTGGAGGATAGTTTAGTGGATTCTTACAGGGACTAGTAGCAGGTGCACATGCTATGCAGGTTCAGGTTATTTTCTACATGGTTTGTAGATGTGGATGTGGTAGGTGATTTGGATGACAGGTTTTACACTACAGGTTTGTGGTGGTTGGTGTTCAAGAGTGATCTTGAGGAGGGATACAAAGCCAAGGGAACAAACTAGACTAAGTACAGGTACAGGTACAGGTACATGTTGTAGCTATTTATCTCCAAGTGGGAGATTGTCAGGTTGTGGAGCTAAAAGCTTCAACCATTTACAAACTAAAGGAACAAGAAGGTTGCTGAGTTCTAGGAGAACCGGCATCGGCAACAGGACTGACGTCAGTCGTGACCAGTGCAGAAGGACATCGGCGACGGCAGGAAGTCGGCCGACATCGACAGAACCAGACAAGCAGGGATCGACGTCGATCGCCTATGTGTTCTAGAACTACTCATTACACGGACAGTTAGTTAAGTGAACGAAGTGTTTGCATGTAAAGGCTAGTTAGAGTCTTTGGCTACGAGGATAATTGTCTAAATTAAGAGTCTAAGCTATTGTTTAAGTCTGGGATCTATTTATAGACCCATTGGCATGTATTGTATTTTAAGGAATGAGATAGAAAGGAATGCAAGTAAGTTGCTTCCATTTGTAAGATCATTGAGTTACAGGTTGTTGTAAGCTCAGAGGAGATCTACATGTGTGAGTATGGTCTGTTGAATTGCAGGTTGCAGGTTCATGGGAGATCAACTTGAAGTACTATAGAGTGCTTGGTGAACTGGCAGGGTTATTACTGACTAGTTGGAGAGGTGAACACCAATTCTATTTGTGAGTTGGTTGTTGGGACCATTTTTTGTGTAGGAGAGTGTTGTGTGAGAAGAATTACTGTACACTTGAGGTGTGGCAAACCTCTGTAAGGTGAAAGAGTGTGGCGGCTCTTTGTTGTATTCTTTTCTGTAAAGTGTTAATACAAGATAGTGTATTATCTCTCATATTCTGTGTTATTGGTGAATTTTAGTTACTTGTGCTTCTGGTTATTTTTGCATATTTAATTGCTTATATTTGGTAATCATATTGTGCTCTTTCTGAGAAGCAAGATCCAACAAGAGGAATCAGAATAGGTGTGTTTATTCTTGGACTTCCCTGACATTGTCAGGTTGTGGAGCTAAAAGCTTCAACCATTTGCAAACTGAAGGAACAAGAAGGTTGCTGAGTTCTAGGAGAATTGGCATTGGCAGTAGGACCAAAGTCAGTCATGACTAGTGCAGAAGGCCACCAACGATGGCAGGAAGTCGGCTGATGTCAGAAGAACCAGACAAGCAGGGACCGACGTCGGTCACCTATGTGTTCTAGAACTGCTCATTACATAGACAGTTAGTTAAGTGAATGAAGTGTTTGCATGTAAAGGCCAGTTAGAGTCTTTGGCTGCAAGGATAATTGTCTAAATTAAGAGTCTAAGCTATTGTTTAAGTCTGGGATCTATTTATAGACCCATTGGCATGTATTGTATTTTAAGGAATGAGATAGAAAGGAAGGTGAGTAAGTTTCTTCCATTGTAAGATCATTGAGTTGCAGGTTGTTGCAAGCTCATAGGAGATCTACATGTGAGTATGGTCTGTTGAATTATAGGTTGCAGGTTCATGGGAGATCAACTTGAAGTACTATAGAGTGCTTGGTGAACTGACAGGGTTATTACTGACTAGTTGGAGAGGTGAACACCAATTCTGTTTGTGAGTTGGTTATTGGGACCATTTTTTGTGTAGGAGAGTGTTGTGTGAGAAGAATTACTATACACTTGAGGTGTGGCAAACCTCTGTAAGGTGAAAGAGTGTGGCGGCTCTTTGTTGTATTCTTTTTTGTAAAGTGTTAATACAAGATAGTGTATTGTCTCTCATATTCTGTGCTATTGGTGAATTCTAGTTACTTGTGTTTCTGGTTATTTCTGCATATTTAATTGCTTATATTTGGTAATCATACTATGCTCTTTTTGAGGAGCAAGATCCAACAAGAGGAATCAGAATAGGTGTGTTTGTTCTTGGACTTCCCTGACAAGTGGTATCAGAGCTTTTGGTTGGGATACTAACAGATTGGATTAGATCTGGTTAGTGTGTTTTGATTACAGTTACTTACAGGGTTTCTGTTTGAGTGGGAGTTGAGCAATGACAGAAGACAGTAAGCTACAGATGGAAAAGTTTAATGGCAAGAACTACCAATTATGGAGGATACAGATTGAGGATTATCTATATCAAAAAGATTTGTACTTACCGTTGGGAGGGGTTAATTGCAAACCCTCAGATATGAAAGATGAAGAATGGGAGGTTCTTGATCGGAAGGCTCTGGGATCTATTAGATTGAGTCTTGCATCATCTGTGATTTTTAGCTTATCACAGTGTACGACAATGGTGGAGTTGATGGAATCTTTGGCAAATTTATATGAAAAACCCTCAGCTTCTAATAAGGTATTTCTTATGAAGCGTTTATTTAATTTGCAAATGTTGGAAGGTGGATCTGTTCATAGCCATCTTAGTGATTTCCATGGTTTGGAAAACTAGTTAAGTTCAGTCAATAGTGTATTTGATGATGAAATTAGAGCTCTCTTAATCTTGTGTTCATTACCTGAAAGTTGGGAAGGTTTGGTAATGGGAGTTTCTAATACTGTGTCTCCTTCAAAAGTCTTAAAAGTGGATGATGTTGTGAGTGTGATCTTGAATGAAGAGATATCCAGGAATAACACAGGTGAATCATCAAGAAATGCTTTGAGTGTTGAAGGCAGAGGAAGGCAAAGAGAAAAGATAAAGCATGGGAGATCAAGGTCCAAGATAGGCAGAAGATCCAAGTCCAGGTATGGCAGAATAACCTGGTGGAAGTGTGGAAAGTAAGGGCACTTAAAGAGAGATTGCAGATCAGGGGAAGATCAGCATGAAGGACATGAAGAAGAAGCAGATTTTGCAGCTTATGCTGCATGGGATGCTCTAGTATGTTCTTTGGATAAAGTAGAATCTTGGGTTTTAGATTTTGGTGCCTCTTGTCATGCATCCCCACAGGGAATTTTTTCATGAGTATGTCTAGGGAGATTTTGGAGAAATTTATGTAGGGGATGGTAAGCCTTGTCAGATTGTTGGCAAAGGAAAAGTGAAGCTGAAACTGCAGATAGGTAACACATGGGTGTTAAAAGAAGTCATGCATGTCCCAGTTCTGGAGCGGAATTTGATTTTTGTTAGAAGTTTGGGTGATGAGAGTTGCACAGTAACTCTCACAGCAGACTCTTGGAAGGTTACCAAGGGTACACTTATTATAGCTAGAGGTAAGAAAGTAGGTACGCTTTATCTATCTACTTGTACTACTGATTCTCTTTCTGGATTTTCTACTTTAGCTTTAGATTCAGAGATGTGGCTTGATAGGCTTGGTCACATAGATAAGAAGGAGATGCTTGTTCTTGAGTCAAAGGATATGCTTTCGGATTTGGAAGGTATGGATCGTGGTTTCTGTATGTAGAAGAAGAAGGTAACGTTTCTTGAGGAATCCGATGTTAGTGACAAGAACAGGAAAGCCTTGGTTTTCAAGGAGAAGGTGACGGACAGAGTTTAGCACAAGATGCAGAAGAATTCTAAGTAGAGCAAGGGTGATTTGGACAGGGATTTGATCCAAAAAGAGCTCGCAGGAAAAAGTCAGGTCTCACAAGAAAAACATAGAGACCAATGTCGGCAGGAAAACCAGCGTCGGCATCCAGACAGGGACCGACATCGGCTATGTGCAGACCGACGGCGGTGACTCAGGGTAGATAACGACCGGCATTGGCCAGGGGAAAATGACATTGGCAAGGTGGCAGTCGCAGGGAACTGACATCGGTCGGTTGCAGACTAAGACATGACCGACACTAGTTACTGAGACAAATTTTGGGTGGACAGCAAGCTGTCAAGGTGTCTCAAGTGCCCATATGGAGGACTGAAGGTGTAAGTAAGTTCTTAAATTCGTCATTTCCCTTCTTTACACTACTTGTTGCTCACTTATGGCATAGGACCAGGAAGTTATTAAAGAAGCAAAACAGGTAGATCCAAGAAACAGTGGGAGCTTGGCATGAATGAAGATGTGATTCCTTAGAGGAGTACCAAACAGGTGTTTTGGGTAGAGTGGCCAGCTGGAAGTAAGCACTGAGAGACGAATGGATGTTTAGGATAAAGAAGAGTGGAAATGGATACATGAGATGGAAGATCAGGGTATATGGTCTTGTATAGCTGTAGGGCAATGGAGGTTTGATCATTGTGTTTCTCTTTACCAAGTTGGATAATATTAGCTACATTATCCTATTTCTGTATGATGTGCTTGTTGCAGGGTTACATATATAGGTATTGCTGAACTAAAGGTAAAGCTAGTTCAGGTGTTTGTCATGGAGAATCTGGGAACAACAAGATTCTTTGGCATGAGTGTGTTTTAGAGACATGGTAGGTCATATGTTGACTTTGTTTCAGGATGATTGTGTGAAACCGGTTAGCACGCCGATGGTTGGACAGTTCTATGAACATGTGTCTTGATTCACATAATGAGGTTGAGTGCATGGTATGTACTAAACCTGAGTTTTCCCAAGCAGTGGGAGTTGTCACAAGTTGGAGCCAATCTGGGAGAGAACCATTGGAGGATAGTTCAGTGGATTCTTACAGGGACTAGTAGCAGGTGCACATGCTATGCAGGTTCAGGTTATTTTTTACATGGTTTGTAGATGTGGATGTGGTAGGTGATTTGGATGATAGGTTTTACACTACAGGTTTGTGGTGGTTGGTCTTCAAGAGTGATCTTGAGGAGGGATACAAAGCTAAGGGAACAAACTAGACTAAGTACAGGTACAGGTACAGGTTGCAGCTATTTATCTCCAAGTGGGAGATTATCAAGTTGTGGAGCTAAAAGCTTCAACCATTTGCAAACTAAAGGAACAGGAAGGTTGCTGAGTTCTAGGAGAACCGGCATCAGCAACAGGACTGACGTCGATCATGACCAGTGCAGAAGGCCATCAGCGATGGCAGGAAGTCGGCTGACGTCGGTAGAACTAGACAAGCAGGGACTGACGTTGGTCGCCTGTGTGTTCTAGAACTGCTCGTTACATAGACAGTTAGTTAAGTGAACGAAGTGTTTGCATGTAAAGGCCAGTTAGAGTCTTTGGCTGCAAGGATAATTGTCTAAATTAAGAGTCTAAGCTATTGTTTAAGTCTAGGATCTATTTATAGACCCATTGGCATGTATTGTATTTTAAGGAATGAGATAGAAAGGAAGGCAAGTAAGTTTCTTCCATTGTAAGATCATTGAGTTGCAGGTTGTTGCAATCTCATAGGAGATCTACATGTGAGTATGGTCTATTGAATTGCAGGTTACAGGTTCATGGGAGATCAACTTGAAGTACTATAGAGTGCTTGGTGAACTGGCAGGGTTATTACTGACTAGTTGGAGAGGTGAACACCAATTCTATTTGTGAGTTGGTTGTTGGGACCATTTTTTGTGTAGGAGAGTGTTGTGTGAGAAGAATTACTGTACACTTGAGGTGTGGAAAACCTCTGTAAGGTGAAAGAGTGTGGCGGCTCTTTGTTGTATTCTTTTCTGTAAAGTGTTAATACAAGATAGTGTATTGTCTCTCATATTCTGTGCTATTGGTGAATTCTAGTTGTGTTTCTGGTTATTTCCGCATATTTAATTGCTTATATTTGGTAATCATACTGTGCTCTTTCTGAGGAGCAAGATCCAACAAGAGGAATCAGAACAGGTGTGTTTGTTCTTGGACTTCCCTGACAAGAATTTCTTTAAGTTCCCTCCCAACACTGCATCATGAGGTATATGGCTCATAATCATTGTAAATGAAGCCTCAATAATGGTGGTTGAATAATTATAAGATTAAAATTGTGTAAATTATAAACTATTAATGACAAATAAATAAAACATGATTAGATAATAAAATTATTCAAAATGCATATATTTATATACTTATATCCATGGGGGAATTATCTTATGTGTCTACTTATCTATCCTTGAAATATCCACCCATATCCATGTTATCCTATGCCTCTGTACCAACCTTAGCTACCTATACAACAATGGGAAATAATATGGACCCTTAACTCTATCCCCACCATTATGTGTATTCTTTAGTACACTCTACATCACCTACATCAATAATAGAAATAAGTGGATCCACCTATCCCACTAGAATAGACACTAGATCCACTATACCATGTTAGTCTCTCTCATCATATATCTTCCAACTCTATGCATATGTGTATAGGCCCATGGTGATAGTGACACACTTTATATAATACTAAACTACTTAGTAACATGCTCATATTTAAAGAGATGATAAACTCTAGTCCATTAGTCATGAAACTAATAACTGAACTTGATCTATGTAGATACTAAAATTGAATATTTATAGCATATTATTATTGTACATTTGAAAAAAATCAATTAGGTCTATATATTTTTGTTATAGAACCTTTTATAGACATCCAATTCCTATCACTATCATGCCAAGATTACAATTCTGAACAAATTTCTATAAAAATGCACAAACTAAACCAATATTACCAAAATGCTATAATTTGGTTGCATATGTCACGTACATGCACCAAATCACATCCATGTATCCCTGATTGGGGTAATGCATTCTATGGAATTTTCATCTTCTCTTAATTCACTTCAAATCAGATTACAACCAATAAAATGATGTTTTGGACCATTACAATCCTCTAATTCAACTGCACACGACATGTGCATGTGTTAATTCATGTCTATACTGCCCTAACTAGGATATTACCCTGTACATAATTAAAACCTTCATATAATTCAGATTTAATAAAATTAGGAGTAAGTAAATTGACATTTATGATAAGTTTGATTAAATAAGCAACCAATTTCCAAGAATTACAAAGGCCTAAGTAAATTTAATTAAGCAAATCAAATTAGATTAAGAGCTTAAGTAAGAAATATATAGAAATTTATTGAATATATATTCTTAGAAATTCATAATCCAAAATATCTGGGCCATGATGTCACTTATGACATCATCATAGGGGTGTCTTTCTCAAGGCATTAATGGAGATAAATATTAGGATTAAGGCTACCCATGACTTATTAATGTTTCATTCTTCCAAGTAATGATGACCATATTTATTGCTTGTCCTTCAAAAATTGAATGGGTTTATGACCCTCCATATTGATCTTGAGATGGAGGGATAGAATTCAGTTAGCTAATTTTGGAAAATCTATAAATACATGAGCCATGACCATAACTTTTAATATTTCTTTATGTAATGCTATTATGCAAGAATAACTTCAAGAAGCTATTTTTAATGTAGAGAAACTGTGAAAAAATATCAATAGAGAGATTCACTCATCCTTTCAACATTGATCAAATCAAGAGTCAAAGCCATTGGTGCAAGGAAAGATGTATGGAGATACACCTATCACATTGATGAAGAATTAGAACACTAAATCTGGGCACAAACACATTTAATGGATCAATCATAAAGAAGGGATAGTTTGGGAATGCATTATCCACGTTTTATTGTCTAAACTTACTGACTCCATTTATCCATGCCCTTTGAGGGAGTATGCATAGCACATTATGTTATTTATGCTTTTTCATTTTCTATATTTATTAATTACATGAACTAACTTACTCCATAATACTATAATATATTTTTGCATGATTGGTGGGACCACAAAACATAAAATACTTCTCGTTACTTATTGTCATTTTATATTGTCAATTTTTGTTGCAAAATTTTATGAAAATTGGTTGAAAATTGAAGATTTTTTATTATCGGGTCTATTGACTATAGAACTATGAATTATAAGCCAAAAATAATGAAATTGTGTAAGAAAACAACAAATTCATCTCAGA
This sequence comes from Torreya grandis, assembly GCA_037957365.1. Classification (NCBI taxonomy): domain Eukaryota; kingdom Viridiplantae; phylum Streptophyta; class Pinopsida; order Cupressales; family Taxaceae; genus Torreya; species Torreya grandis. Next base: position 353,758 of record JARHVA010003482.1, on the reverse strand, counting down.
GAATCATGAAATCATCTCTATTTCAGACCTAAACTTGAAGAAATATGAATTTAAAGCACCATTTTAGAATTTGTAGGGTAAACTATGAAATTATCTAATAGTTTTACTACTTTTTCCTGACTTGTCTACATATTTGTGAATTGAAAAAAATTAATTTTAAAATAGTGGTAAAAAATAAGAAATCATTTTTGTCATTTTTCTATGTTTTTTACACATTTTTTAGAAACTTTGAAATCAATATGAATTCTCAGTTGCAAATTCATCTGGAAATAGTGAAATTGTTAAGGAAACAATGAAATCGCTAAGAAGAACTATGAAATCATCAAATATAATTGTGAAATCAACCAACACAGTTACAAAATTAAAGAGTTAAGTTGCAAAATTTTTAGGTAGCTATGAAATTGCACTATAAGGTTTTCTATGTTTTTTTACTTTATGTGTTTTTTATTTACCTATAATTTTGTAGTTTACACTAGACTATGTAACTATGAAATCCTTATAGAGATCATTTGTTTAAGGTTTTTTAACTAATTTTCTAATTTGAAAGTTGTTTTCATCAACTAATCAAACACAAATCAACTCGATAATGTTTTTTTATAGGGAATTACTAAAAGAGAGGAGTTGTTACCATTAACAAGACCATTTCACATTTAATTTGGTGCTTTAAAACCTTGAAAACAACTCTCAAAGTTATGACAAAGGCCAAAACTTCATTCATCTTTCAATAGGTGCTTTAAAAAAACACATTAGACATAGAACTCTTAAGATTACTTTACTTGTTGTTCTTCATTTATTGCAAAAAAAATAGTTTTATCTTTTTAAGGATTTGTTTGTATGCTCTCTCATTATCCCATTTAGGGAACTTGAGTGACCAAAAATGTCTCATTTTACTTGTTTTTTAGTCAGACCCAAATAAATTTTGCATATGCTTTCTCCTTGTTCTTATGGAATTGGGTGAATAAAAAATGACCTAGTTATTCCATTTATTTTTATGCATTATCTTGTGAGCAGGAGTTCATTGTCTCCTCACAAGTTATTTAGGTGGAATTTGACTTGGGTTTTCATCTCCCAACATTATTCCAACCCCTCTTATCTGGTGGGGTATATAAATTGAGCATGCTAAATAGATGGGACAGTGGATGATTAGTTAGCCTAACCAGACAAAAGAGGACTCATGTCAAGTGGTAGTCTAGACATTATATTTCACTACGTATTACATGGACAAAGTTGTTATGAAAGAGAAAAGGACCTTATATAACAATATATGGATTTTAAATCCACTGACAAATATTTATTATAACTAAGTGTTTTAGGCACTTATGGACCTTTTAGAAAAGAAAAGTTAAAATTTTAGCTTAATTGACTCCACTTACTTGGAATATCCTACCAAATGTCAGGTTTCTTTGATGCTTTAAGTTATTTACCATGTATCAGTTCTTGAGAGATAGAGGGGGGCTTAAAATTTTACCTAGATTCACTCTTTTATTTTTGGATTAACAATTATTTCCTTTCAAGAATGGTATATCGATGAAAACTTTGGCAGATACTATGTATGCCTCATGTCAATTTAGCATAGGAATATGCACTTAGGGGCTCCTTATTTACCTACATTATGAGTCTAAATAATTATGTGGCATAAAAAAAATAAGTCCTAAATCCTCTCCAACCAAATTCAAAAATTATTTTTTCAAGTATTTGATCTAAAGACAACTAGTTTTCACTTGAGTCTTGCCTATCACTTGAGCTTGAGTGTTTTACTTTGTTTTTGGGGCATGTCACTTGGATTGAATTTTTTATTTGATTTTAGAACCTTGCTCAAGTTTGAGTCTTGTTCCCATATTTTACACATTGACATCTACTTACACATTGAGGTGTTACATTGTTTGCATTACCATTTGACACTTAGCCATTTATTGAAATGTTACATATATCATTTGAAATAATAGCCTTTGTCGCACTTAGTATCATTACACTACCCATTTGGTTTTCAATTTCAAATGTATATTTTATTTCATTAACCTAAACCCTATATTTTTGGATTGTTCAACTTTATTTTCTATTGTGTGTGGTTATGGTACCCTTTTTTTTCTAAAGTTTGAAATTAGATTTTCTTACATTTGCCATACACTATAAGTTCCTAAACAATTCAACCTTATTCTGATTGATGATTGAGACCAACCACAATATCATTATACTTATATATGGTACCGACATATTTTGGACTTAGGATTAGCCTACACTCTGAGTTCTAAGATTGCTCTACCCTCTTCTAGTTTGTTGATTTTGACCAACCAATGTTAAAAATTCCAAAGACTTTGATTCTTCTTATTTTGTGCTAATACATTGTCCAAGCAAGGACCATTTGATAGTGTTTCTAAACCTCTAAATTAAACCAAAGATAAGTTTTAAAATTTGGTCAAAGAGTGAGTACTATTTCAACCATTTAGAGATACACTCATAGTGGGGTAACTTAGAGCCCTAGTGTAAGGCCCCATTTTACATTGTTCTCATCTTTGACAATATGACTATGAAATTATGACTGATATGTTTTAATTATGGAATTATGCTATTAAGTCATATCCAACAGAGATGTACAAGGATTGAATTAAGAATATCATGTGTTAGGAATCATGAGAAAGACCTATTATCAATCATTTTTTGATTTCTTACTTATGAAAGAATGATGTTTACATTTATTTATGCAATGTCTATTAATGAAATTTGATTATGTTTATGAGATATATTAATGTAAATCATGTTGAATCATTGATTCTAGGCTTATAAAATGGAAACTACTTATGAGTTGAATCATATGAAATTATTTGCATGTAAGTTGATATTTCATGAAGAATAAAATATGATTAATTGATTGAAATTTCCTTTTTTGATTAAGTTTTGTAGCTTCAACTATTAGGTTAAATGAATTTGATGTGTATATCGAGTGTGAAGGCACAAAAAAAGGGACAATGAAGGAAATAGACTACACAAAACATGGTTATATCACTAATCAATTTTAAACATTCTTAAACCTATGCTAAATATTTAATTACCTAGTTTTACACCTTTGTTGACTTAGCATCCATTTTAGGCAGCCAACCTTTAAACCTGGTGGTTGAAAATTGTTATTTCCTAACCTAAAGACATTGTAGCCAATGTCTATAATTTTTATTTGTTGATTAATATATCTTTCATGAATTTCCTTAGTACTAAAATAAAGTGGGAAAAGAGGTAAGTAAGTACTAGAAGTAACCATATAAATCTACAAGAGTTGTTATGTGCCTTAATTGAGCATAGGAAAGAACATCCTTTAATGAGGCATGGCCAAGTAAATGGAGGCATTTAAATTATTTTAAGATGTCTATATATTGAAGTTGAACTCCTTTAGTTGGGGATTTTTTCCCAAATTATAAAAGAATTAGAATTATCATAGGAGAAGGAGAAGCAAAAAATAGGAATAACTGGTTAGGAGAGCCAAGTGTAGACAACTGGAGGATAGTGAACAAGTGATTTAAAGGTCGATGGGTGGGATTCCTAACAAATTATATTTTATACTAATAATTTGGAATGAAATGATATATTATTTACTTGTTCTACTTGCTTTCAGGGGAATAAAACCACTTGGTTTATTCTCCTTATTTTATTATTTGCCCATGGTTAAGCATTGGCTACCATGTAGTGCTTTCCCATTTGAGGGCCTTGGAGAGATTGATCCTCCTTAACCTAAATGAAATTATTTTGGCTCTTTATTTTTCTATGTTTTAAAGGAGAATAATTCCACTTGGTTTATTCTACCTATTTTATAATTTTTCCATGGTTGTGTATTAGTTGCCATGTAGTTCCTTGCCTAATAGAGGGCCTTAGAGAGGTTACATTCCTCCTTGCTTGACTTGGATGTTTAATATATTTTTTAAAGTGTAATAATGTCATTGTGACATAGTGTAGTAGTTGTCTATGAGTAACATCTTCATGGTGAAAGAATGTCAATCCCTTATGTTTTAGTCAAGGTGGTAGAATATTTGACCCTCTTGTGAATGTCATGGTTAAAGTTGTTAAGACATATAATGACAAAACATGAGAGTAGACTACTTAAACCTCCCATGAATATTTTATGAAAGTAATAGAGTGATATATCCTCTTACTATTATAACCAATGAAAGACCTTGTTTATGCTGAGAAAGCTTGCTTGTTAGTTTATATTTATGAATGCTTAGCTTCACCTAAATGATTATTTAAATTCTTATTTACTTGTATTTGGAAATATGAGTATATTTGGGTAAGAAATACGAATAGGACTATAGGTGTTGCATTTAATTTTCATTTTTTTAAGATACCCTTGCATAAATATCTACACTGACCTTCACCAAATGAGATAAACATGCTCAGAGGTGGGAGTCTCAAGCTCAAGGGTGTCTAGAGCAACATATTGATGATGATAAAATGTTGGAAAATGAGCCTTACTTATTATGCTTATAATATGCTTGGGAGTGGATGAGGAACAACATTGAAGATTGATTAGTCCTCTATTATTTATTTAGGCTTTGAGATGTGCCTCTTGCTATGTAATCAAATGTATGAAATCTATTTTATTATTAATGATTTAGTATCCAAGCTGCTTGTAACATTCTTATAAAAATAATGAGTTTGGATAATATTCAAACTATGGATTAAGATAGTTATTTTTTATGTATTAAAATTTTAATGTCATTTAGAGATGTAATTGTTTATGAATGGTTGATTTATAGGATCTTGGGAATAGTCCTATATGTATCAAAGTCTTTAGCCTTTGAGGCACTTTCAAATAAATGAATAGATTTATTTACTTACTTATATATTTGTCATGAGTACTGGCCTATTAAGCATTATGCATTTTTTTTTATCTAAATGAGAAGCATTAATAGAATTAAACTTATCAAAAATAAGTGGAACTCAGATAACTAGCTATGAAATTGTCATCGAGAATAAAAATTCATCTTGCTGAAATGAATTAAGCATTGATATTTTTTGGTATTATTATGCCAATCATGAATAAAGACTTATGTTGTCTTTGTGTTTAATTTTTTGGTAAAATGAGTCATGTCTAGTTATGATCATTTATATTTGGACACTTGGGAAGGAGTCATTTCGTAAAGAAAAATCTTTGGACTTATGGATTGTCTAATAAAATATCACAAGTATTTGATTACATCTTGTTGAGCATAGTCTCTTTATTCTGGCATAGGTCTCTCCTTTAAATATGTATGGTTTAATGATTAAATCAAGATTGTGCAAGGAATGAAATTAACCAAGGGCTAATACCAGTTGAATCATTTGATTGAGCCTTTAAATTTATCTTCATTATGAGTGGATTCCTTTTTAACCATTGAGTTTTTAGTAAAAATTGGAGTCTCATGGTTGGTTAAATATTTAGCTAAAATAATGAGAATATTGGTTTAATGTCGAAAGAGTATTTTTCCTAGGACCTTCTTGTTCAATCAATATGCAATGTAGACTTAACTTAGTACTAGCCATTTTTAGCCCACAAAGTGAGCTTCTACCAATTTTGAAAAGATGAGTAGGGTCCCAATTATTAAATGGATCAGGTGGCTTTTAAATAGGCTCGAAATTATAAATGGAGGGATCTAAGCAAGTTTTCATGGTATTGAATAGTTTCAAAAATAGGACCAGATTTGTATAAACCCCATGGGATGCCAATAATGCTTGGAATGGATTTGAAGTGCATGGGATCCATCTAGTTCTTCATTGTGTTCATTGACACACTTGGGTCTAGTAACATAAATTTTTAGTAGGTACTTTGTTGACATCACCATTGTCAGATGTGGATGAGTCAGAGAGAATCAGTCATATGAGTTTGTGCACATTTATGCCAAGATCATGCGTGCTAGTTCTAGGTCCTTCACCAAAGCACATAAAATTTTATAAAGGCCCAAAATTGGCTTCTCAATCACATTTTGCATTTTCCCCATACTTAGCCATTTCTAATAAGTTCTAGCAGAGTTGAGTGAGCATCTTCATAAGGCCATGTCTCACATGTACAATAGTACAAGGGAAAGTGGTCACATGGGTTTGTTCATCTTGGTCCTTAGTTATTATGCACTAAGTTCTATATCCTCTGTTAAAGTGAAAATGAAGCTATACATGATCAAAGTTGGCTGCTCAATCAATTTTTACTAAGTTTTCCATACTTAGCCAAATGAGCTTGAATCGCTAGAACATCATGTAGAAGCATTTGAACCAGCCAACTTGGACATTTAATATCTTCACTTGGGAAGTCCTTGGGACTAGTAGATAAAATGGGTTTGTTCATTTTAGTCTCAAGAGAATGTCTTAAAAGTTTGGTCACTCCATGACCTTTTCTCTTCAAGCTATAGGCCTTTAAAGTTGGTTAAAAAACATAAGATGTTCACACAAATGTCAAGTTTTAGACAAAGCAAAGAAAATTTAATTGAGCTTAAATTTAATGGTCACATAAACATCATTTAATGGGAGTGAGGATATGAATTTTAAGATCATGAACTAGTAATTGGATTTCAAACAGTGGGTCCCAACAGATTGACAGTTGGTGTTTGACCAAATATTTAGATTTGATGGTGAGCAGAGGTCAAAGGGTCAATGAATATTAGGAGTGAATATAAGCATGACAAGTGTTAATGATGCATTAAAATGGTAGAGGATCAATGGTCCTTGGGTATTAATATCAATCAAGATCAATAGAGTGAGCTAGGTTAGCAAGTCAAGGATATACTAGCTAGGATCTATGGAACCAATGAGAGCAAAAATAGGATGGAATAATTTGATTAGGTCGAGTCAAATTTTGACATCCAATTAGAAGAAAAGGTAAACCCAAAATCTTTGATAGAATTTAAGAGGAAATTTTTGACCACATATAATAAGGGTTTTCAAGGTCATCTTGATGCCATTGAAGCCAATTTAAACACCACATAGTGGTCAATATGATGTAGTCAAGCATGGAGAACATAAAAGGACTACCCATATGGCTAAGTATGTACCTTTGGCTCATAGGTTTGTATCATAAAAGGAATCTTACTCTGAATATGATTTCCATTTATAGATAAAAGGAGATAGTTTTACAAAGGGTGCCATGAAGTCAAGCAAGTGAAACCCAATAGATCATCTCTAGGATCAATTATGTGAAAGTGATCTCTCTCTCCATTATTTATGCTATGACAACCAGTTAAAAGTAGTTTTTAACAAGACATGATTCTAATTGATGTATTTGAGTGTTATAACTACAATGATACCTAAAATAATTTGAAATCAACTTGATCCTATTTTTTTAGCCACCATGAAGCAACACATAGAATATATTGTAATGATGTAAAAGACTAGAGAGACCTAGATCAATCAAGAGAAATTTGAGTGAGTTTGATACATGGAGGAAGTTGTAAAATATTTTCAAATGGATTTGAACTAATTTTTTTCCCTTTTGATCTCAAAAAACTCTATCTCTCTTGCTTCCCTTTTACTATAAATATAGCCTTTGAGCTATTATTTTGCATCCCTCAGGCTGGTATGACTAAATTATTCTATAATTATATTCGACACCTCTTAGAGTAGTGAATAGAGTATTTTTTAATCATTTTCTAATCTATATTTAATGTTTTATGTGTTTTTAATATTCAAATGTGAATGCCATTTTCCTCTTGCATGCCCAAACTCAACTTAAGTGTTAGAAACTTTCTTTATAAGTCATATAGTGTGTCTTAGCATTGATCTCTCAAGGATATAGTAGAAATCTAAATTTATGTGTCTTTTACTAGACCTTATTTTCATTGGTACCTAGTTTGAGTGTATCAAATTGACCTATATATGAAATACTATTGCATAGAAACTATAGTAAGAATTGCATTAGCTTCTGTCATAAGTTCATTAGTGTGTTAAGGAGTCCAAACATGAGAGTGGATCTATAAATTCTTGGTGCATCACCACATATTAGAATAGGTTTTACTTAAAGCAACTTATTAACTCTTTTCACCCCAACCAGTCTTAGGTTTTAAAATTAAAGGTCCAAATTATAAAATCTAAGGAGCTAGCATCAGAAAAAATCCTAGAGGTCTAGTCTAGTTATAGGTATCCCACAACCTTAGACCATTCCCATGTTAGTCTAGGTATGGATCAGACTTAAATGAATCTTACCCCTAACTAGGGTGCTATCTAGATAGCTAACAATTCTAACACACCTAGTGGGACCACTTATTTGCATATCTAGGTATTATAGTGAATTTTAGAGTTTCATATCTAGATTTGAATAATTTTCATGCCCCCAAAAGTTATCACAAGATTATCTGCAAAAGGGAAGGAGGCATATTTCTTTGAGCTACTTATCTAATCAACAAAGAAGAAGAAATCCTTTTAATGAAAACCTATGCCTACCCCTCTCATGCCCCCTATTATTACCCAAAATCCACTTGTTCAAGCCATTATTATTCATCAAAACATTATTATAAACCCCATACAAGCCTTAATTCCATTCAATGGTGGTAGTCTTCTGAATATTACTCAATGGGATGATATTCTAGTCTTGAATTTGAAGGATCTACTCTTATAAAACATATTTTGGATAATGCTAACCTTTGTTTAGTACATGTAACCTAAGAAAATGTATCAATGAGGTAGTTAACAACCTCTTTTAAAGGGAAAACACTTCAATGGTATAAAGCATTATCCCCTACATCAATCAATAGATGGGATGTGTTTAAAGAGGTCATATACAAGCACTTTGAGGACAAGAGTGATCATATTTTACTCATGGAATAACTTACAACAATAAAAATATCCCCTCATGAGTTCATGGTGGATTTTAACTATAGATTCTAGAAAACCTGGGATAAAATTCTTGTAGTGATGAAGCCTATGCCCAACTATGATTTCTATACTATTTAAAGGATCTCAACTTGGATGTAGCTATAATGATTCAATCCATGGGAGGGAACACCTTACCTGTAGCTTTTGAAGTAGTAATTAGGGATAAAAATTGCATTATACAAGAAGGAAAGTTGCATCCAAGGACACCAATGCCTCTCTTCCTAGAGATACATCCTCCTACCCTAATTATTGCTCCAGTTCTAGATTCAATGAAGTTTTATCAGATAAAAGGTGATAAAATTGATAGACTTGGAAAAATATAAAGTCTTCTCAAAGCTCAAAATAATAAGTTAGTTTTAATGGAGAGGTAATAAGCTCTACCATACAGGCCATACCAAAATAATAATCATAATTTTTAGTATAATAGGCCACCCTATTTATCTAATCAATAAGGATAAGGGAAGAAGCCTCAGTCAAGATAATACAATCCTAATGCTCTAAGTAAATTTAGAGCTATTGTGCCAAGTCAGAATAATTATGCTTAATAAGGCCAATGGTAGTCAGAGGGACAATCTAATTATATAGTGATGGCCACTAATAGAGACATGTATCAAGACCCTGGTTGGTAAGATGATCCTTCATTCCAAGGTCATGATATGATTCCTCCTCCTAACTAAGACCCCCAAATGAGTCAAGAAATCATGCCTTCCATATCCTCATTAGAAACTCAAAGCCAATAAGGGAACATGAGTGGAGCACCAACTAATACCACATGCATGAATTTTCAAGAAGGGGAATATGTGTTTTAGTATGTAGTATCCAATATGGGACAAGCTTCATAGAGGACAAATAAACCAATTTTAGCTTAGATAAGGGATAAGAAGAGGATACTAAAGGAAAACTTGGGACAATCTAAGATTTATTCATCATCTCCATAGACTAGTCAATGACCTACTTATTCAAACGTAGATGAAAAGGCTGTTTCAAATCAACAAGTACCCCAACCTCATGGATAGCAATAGAGGTCCCCCTTTGTTCATTAGGTTACTCAAGTTATAAGTGATACTTCTAATTCCAAAGTGCAGTCTAAAGGTACTAATCTTTCCTTTAATATTGTAGATCATTTAAAGAAGGTTAATGTATCTATGCCCATGTATGACATTCTATTTATCCCAAGGCAAAAGGAGATTCTCCAATAAGATCTATCCAAATTTTCTCATGTGGAAAAGGTAGCTGATAAAGTGAACACTATTTTCATCAATAATAGTTAGCCTAACTAAGCCCCTAGTCAAGATCCTAATCAAATTCCAAGCAAAAGTTAATATCAAAATGTTGTTTATGATTTTAAGGTTTTAAAGCCTCCCTTATTTTATCTATCAACCATCATAGGGGATTGTTTAGTACACAATTGCATGATAGACTTAGGTGTTTTAACCTCAGTGATACCTAAAGCCATAATAGACAATCTTGGGATCAAATATATGCCTAATGAAAATTGTGTCTTCCAATTAGATGACTCCCCACTAAGATGATAAGCATATTTAAATATATACAAATTACATTTGATACCTATCCAAATTTTCTCATTAAGCAAGATGTAATGGTGGTAGACCTACCTCCATACTTTGCCTTATGCTTGTTTAGGGACTTTACCACTAATTTTAGGGGATATTTGTCATTTTATTGGTCATATATGGTTTTTAAAACTAGATATGGAACCAAAGTCACCATAATATCTGAGATAATCTCTAGGTTCCACCTAGAACCCTATGTGCCCAATATTGTAAATACCAACTGTGTCATATTTGAAGAGGTTGAAGAGGTTAATGAACAAGAGCCCTATGATAATCTTGAAGGTGTATAATAGCTATACTTAGATGAATAGGAAGATGATATTCATGGATTTGATCCATATAGTAATATTGAAGAGATAGGATTAAGAGTGTACTATATACATGAGGAGGGTGCTACAATACCTTCCTTAATTAACACTGCTCAAGAAGAGGATGGTATATGGACTTTGTTCCTTGATGGATCAAGGTCAAAGAATGGAAGTAGAGTGGAAGCCATGTTGATTTCACCCTCAATTAAAAATTACAATTCTATTATAAGACTCTAATTTAGTTTTACCTCAAATATAGTTTAATATGAAGTTCTTATGCATGGTTTTTAAGAAGCAAGAAAGAGAGGTATCTAGCTCCTAAAATTCAAGGGTGATAGTGAAATTAAAGTGAAATAGGTTAAATTCATAAGTGAATTTAGGAATAACCATTTGAAACCCTATAATAATTAGGTATGGGACCTCATGGAGGATTTCTTGGCATTTTATATCTAGTTCATACCAAGAGAAGCAAACTAACATGTAGATATGCTTGCTTCCATTGGTTCTTAATAGGAGATAAAAAAAGGAGTCAAAGGCAACCAAAGCTAAGATAAAGTAAAATTTATATGTATACCAGATATGCCTAACAATGAGGTGATTTGTAAATTATTTGAAAATGATGATCAAATCATATGTTTTCTAATGCAAGAGGCAAAATTCTACCATAGGAATCAAGACAAGTTTTAGAATCAATATGATGATCAAATAGTATAAATAAGGTCTAATAGGATTCCCAAAGGGCTTGTCACATTAGAAATCATATTAAATGAAGATGACCAAGTAATAAAATGGAAAGCATTCATCTAAGCTAAATAAGAACACTATGAAAAGATAGAGATCTTTAAGGGCAAGTTGTTAAAGCTAGGGAAGGTCAATACAGTAGAGGAGAGAGCTACATTTATTGTTTTTTGCTAAGATTTTTTTGATATATTTTCTTGGGAGTAAAAAGACTTGAAAGTGTTTAACCCCAAACTTTCACAACACACTATTAAATTAGAAATCAATGCCAAGCTAGTTAGGCAAAAATAGAGGCCTATCAACCCAAGAGTGGAGGATCTCATGAGAAGGAAAATTGAATCAAGGATAATATTTATGACTAAGAATTCTTCTTGGGTGGAAAACATTATGCCTATGAGGAAAAATAATTGAGATATTTGGTTATGTGTTGACTTCAAGGACCTTAATAAGGTATCCCTAAAGGATCATTACCCTCTACCCTTTATGGATCAAATTCTGTAAAAAGTGGTAGGTTCTCAAAGGTTCTCATTGTTTGATGGCTATTCTAGCTATAATCAGATCATTTTGAAGGAGGATAGGTATAAGACTACATTCATTACAAAATGGGTCACCTATACATATTATAAAATACCTTTTGGACTTTCTAATGTTGGAGCCACCTTACAAATATTAATTGATGTTGCTTTTCATGGTCTTCTAAATGATATGGTTTTAGTTTACCATAATGATATAATTTTTTTTTAAAGAATCCTGATGATCATCTAGCACACTTGAGAGTTGTTTTTGATAGATGTAGATAATTTGGAGTTTCTTTGAATCCAAAAAATGCATTTTTTTAGTGCATGAAGGGAGACTTATTAGACTTGTAGTGTCTAAATATAGTCTCTCCATTAATCTATAAAGGATAGAGGTAATCCTTTATCTATCACTACCAAAACATAAGAAAGGATTGCAAAGCTTCATGGGAAAGATCAATTTCATTAGGAGGTTAATTCCAAGCTTTGTAGAGATGGTCAAGCCTTTCATTCATAGGTTGAGAAAAGGAAAAGAGTTTACATGGAAAAGAGAAGGTAAGAAAATATTTGAGGCCATAAAGGAGGCCATATCTCATGCCCCCACTCTTATAAATCCAAATTTCAATAAGGAATTCTATTTTTTTGCCTTTTCTACATTAAATGCAATTTCAACTATGCTTATGCAGTAGAATAACCAAGGTCTGGAATAACCCATTGCTTTCTTCAGCCAAGATTTGGAAGGTTATGAAGAAAGATATAGCTTTGTTGAAAAACATGTGCTTACTATTGTAAGAATTTTGAATAAATTTAGGCATCTAGTTTAAAGTAATATGATCATACTAATGGTGGCTCATCCAAGTGTGAAGGATTTTATACTCAATAGGGACTTAAATGAAAAGAGAGCTAGATGGGTCACTAAGTATATGTAGTACGACATTGAAGTTAGGGTCACAAAGCTAGTCTGAGAAAAGGGATTATGTGAGCATCTTTTAGAATATGTGAGAGAAGAAAGATAGACAATCTTGGTAATTCAAAATACTCAATAGGAAGATGAAACTACTCTTCCATACAACTAGACATAAGATATTGATAGATTTATCCAAATAAGAGAGTGTCAAATAGGCTTCAATACATCACAAATAGGACACTTTAGGTTTAAATTAGTGTCATACATATTGATTAATGGAATGTTATTCAAAAAGGAAATTGGAGGTATGCTCTTAAAATATATTGAAACTAACCAATCTGACAAGCTTATCAAGCAATTTCATGATAGTCCTCAAGGAGAACATTTTATAGCTAGGCCCACAAATTAAAAAATAAATATATTTAGCTAATTTTGGCCCAATTTATTCAAAGATACACATGCATGGGTGAGGAAGTGTTCAAAATGTGTAATGTTTATAGGAATAAAAAACTAGCTATTATGCCATTAAAGCCTATTCACGTTAAATAACCTTTCATACAATGGGGTTTAGACTTCATTGGCATGATTAATACTCTATCTAGTGTTGTCCATAAGTGGACATTGATAGCCACATACTACTTCACCATATGGGTAGAGGTAGTTACCTTGAAGGAAGCAAATGAAAACTTTGTACTTGAGTTCTATGAGAGCCTAGTCACCCATTTTGGATCACCTTTCACCATAATATCAGACAATGCTTTAGCATTTATCATCATGAAGGTATGTGAGTGGGATATTGAGTAAGGTATCTATCTAAAATATTCATCTAATTATTATCCATAGGGTAATGGAATAGGTGATTACACTAATAAGAACTTGATTTAGATCATTAAGAGAACAATAGAAGATAATTAGAGATCCTGGCACATAAAGTTGAGGACTACCTTATGGGCTGATAGTATCACCCCCAAGAAGGAAATTGGTAACTCATCTTATCTCTTAGTCTATGGAAGAGAATCAAGGCTACCAATTTCGTTAGATCTTCTAGCTTTGGAGCTTGCACACCAACTAGAGTTTCTAAAAAGTGATGTAATGTAAGTCACAATGAATGAATTGAGAGAATTAGAGGAAATAAGGGATGATGCCATACATACCATATGGTCTAAATAGTAGCAAGTCAAAATGAATTTTTTAAAAATATCTTTATCTAAAACATTCCAATAAGGTGACATAGTCCTCAAATAGGATGAAGACTATGCAAAACTAGGAAAACACTCCAAGTTTGACAACCTTTAGAGTGGAACCTATGCCATCACCGGTTGTAAGGAGAACAATGCATTTGATCTTACTAGATTGAATGGAGGTATCCTTCCCATCCTTGTCAATGGGAGGTATCTCAAGTTTTACAACTAGTTTCAAATCTTCCCCCTTGTACATTAGTAGATAGGTATGTTATTTTCCTCCAAGTGCTTTTTTACATTGTTATTTTTAGTTGTTCTACTTGTAGTTTAGGTTATTGATTTATCTTTTGTTACTCTGTTGTCCCACCCCCATTTTTACAAAGAGTGTTTCCAAAATTTAAGTAGAGTATATTTGATGTAGATTTTAATTTGACTAATCATTAATGTCTTGGTTCCATGACCAACAGTTTAGTCAAGCTAGCTGAGTCACCAAAAATGTCGGTAATGTTTGACCCACACACCAAGCTTCTGCCCAGTTTGAATAGATGAGAAGCATCCTAATTATTGAATGGATTAGGTGGCTTAGAAGTAGGCTCAAAATTGTAAGTGGAGGGATCCAAATAAGTTTTCATGATACTTAATAGTTTCAAGAATAGGACCAAATTTGTATATCCCCCATGAGATGCTAATAATTCTTAGAATGGATTTGAAGTGCATGGGATCCATGTAATTCTTCATTATGTTCATTAACACACTTGGGACTAGTAATATAAAATATTATTAGGCACTTTTCTAACGTTACCATTGCCATGTGTGGATGAGTTAGAGAGAATCAATCATATCGATTTGTGCACATTTGTGTCAAGATCATATGCACTAAGTTTTAGATCCTCCACCAAAGCACATCAAAAAAATAAAAGGCCCAAAATTAGATCTCTAGTCACATTATACATTTTCCCCATACTTAGCCATTTTCAAGAAGTTTTATTAGAGCTAAGTGAGCATATTCACAAGGCCATATCTCATATGTATGACAGTTTTAGGGGAAAGTGGTCACATGGGTTTATTCATCTTGGTCCCTAGTTATTATGCACCAAGTTCCAAATCTTCCACCAAAGTGAAAATGAAGTTATACATGATCAAAGTTAGCTTCTCAATTAGTTTTCACTAAGTTTTCCATACTTAGATAAATGATCTTGACCATCACCAGAACATCATGCAAAAGCATTTAAACCAACCAACTTAGACATTTAATATCTTCACTTGGGAAGCCCCTAGGACCAATAGATCAAATGGGTTTATTTATTTTGACCTTTAGATAATCTCATGAAGGTTTTCTCATTCCATGAAATTTTATATTCAAGTTATAGGCCTTTAAAGTTGGTCAAAAATCATAAGATGTTCATGTGGATGTCAAATTTTAGATAGAGCAAAAAAATCCAATTAAGCTTAAATTTGACGATCACATGAACGTCAATGAAAATAGTGTTAACATCATTTTATGGGAGAGAGGACATCAATTTTATGATCATGAACTATCCATTGGCTTTAAAATAGTGGGTCACAATAGATCGATGGTTGGTATTTGATTGAATATTCAGATTTGATGGTAAGCTAAGGTCAAAGGGTCAATCAATCTCATGTGCAACTATGAGAATGACAAGTGTTAAGGATGTATTCAACTAATAGAGCATAGATGGTCCTCAAACATCAATAATGATAAATATCAATGGAGTGATCTAGGTTAATAAGTCAAGGATCTAATAGCTAGGATCCATAGAACCAATGAGAATAAAAACATGATGGAACAATTTGATGGGTCGAATCAGATTTTGACAGCTAATTAGAAGTAAAGGCAAACCTAGGATCCATAGTGGAAGTTAAGAGGCTATTTTTGACCATGGATAATAGGGTTATATATGGTCATCTCAATGCCATTAAAGTTGGTTTAAACACCATAGAGTGGTCAAAATGATGCAATCATGCATGGATAACATAAAAGAACCACCCATGTGGCTAAGTATGGACCTATAGCTCATGGGTTTGCATCATAAAGGGATCTCACTATGATTATATTCACAATTTTTGGATAAAAGGAGATATATTTCCAAAAAGTACCATGAAGGCAAGCAAGTTAACCCCAATAGATCATCCCCATGATCAACTATGTGAAAGTGAAATCTCTCTCCACTATGCATGCCATGACATCTGGTTAAAAGTAGTTTATAACAAGACATGATTATAAATGATGGATCTAAGTGTTATAACTAAATTGATACCTAGACTCAATTTGAAATATACTTTATCCCACCATTATAGATGCCATGGAGCATCACAGAGAAGATATTGTAATGATGCAATGAACTGGAGTGACCTAGATCAATCAAGAGGAATTCAAGTGAGCTTGATTCATAGAGGCAATTGTAATAGATTTTAAAATGGATTTGACCTCATTTTGTTTCCCTTTTGAGCACCAAAAACTCCCTCTCTCGTGTTTCCATTCTACTATAAATATAGCCTTCAAGCTATTATTTTTCATCCCTCAGGTTGGTATGACTAGATTCTACCAAAATTATATTTGATGCCTCTAGGAGTAATGAATAGAGTATTTTTGTAGTCATTTTCTAATTTATATTTAATTTTCTATGTTTTTTTAATATGAAAATGTGAATTTAATCTTCCTCTTTCATTTCCAAACTCAACCTAAGTGGTAGAAACTTTATTTTTAGGTCATATAGTGTGTCTCAACGTTGATCTCTCAAGGATATTGTGGACAACCAAATTTGTCTTTAACCAGACCTTATTTTCATTGGTCCCTAGTTTGAGCATATCAAAATTGCCTCTATAAAAAATGTTGTTGCATAGAAACTATAGTAAGCATTGCATTAGCTTCTACCATAAGTTTATTAGTGTGTTAAGGAGTCTAAGATTAAGAGTGGATCTAATAAATTCTTGGTGCATCACCATATATTAAAATAGGTTTTAATTAACACAACTTGTTAACTCTTTTCACCCCAACTAGTCTTAGGTTTTAGAAGTAAAGGTCCAAATTATAAAATTTGAGGAGCTAGCCTCATAAAAAATACTAGAGGTTTGGTATAGTTATAGGTATCCCACAACCTTACACCATTCCCATGTTAGTCCAAGTATGGATCAGACTTGATTGAATTTGACCCCTAACTAGGGTGTTATCTAGATAGCTAACACTTTATATAATCTATTCTGAGGAACAAATATTATACCTAGATCATACCATCTAGTTTTGGTAAATATGGGGTTATTTAAGGCCTCCACCCATAATGAAAGTATTACAAGAAATAACCACATAAGGCTTGCAACTACAAGAGATTACATAAAGGAGCCAGTAAAACCACCATAGTCATGCAAGAACCAAAAAACCAAATGGCCAAAAAGATATAGGTATATTAAACCATAAATCTTTCAACCACCTAATTTTCTTTTCTTTTTTACTTCCTACCACATTCCTTGTTATGAGTTCACCAAAACCATTTGCTTATCATTAGTTTGGATTTATGAATTTATGTTTTCTAGAAACTCTTTGTCTAAATCTAATTTTTTTATATTTATATCTTCTCTTCACTCCCCCTAATGTCTTATTTAAGGGAAAATTATTGGATTTTACTTTTTACCTCTCCATTGATTTGTCATAACAACCTTTAACAATAATTTATAGATCTAGAATGCTCCATTTATACAATTTTATCTTCTCCCCCTTTTTCTTCCTTACTTTAAAATTCCCTTGGGGACAAGAAGAATAAATATGACTAGTTAATTTGTAATTACAACATCTAAATGCTATGTTTTCATAGTCTAAAGTTTGGGCATGATTTTTTTTTCCAAATTTAAAAAACATTTTCTCCAAAACCCCTTTTCTCAAATCAATCTCTACACAAATTCATACCTAGATCATACCATATGTATTAGATAATGTAGGAATTTTTAATTATCATAACTAAGTTATCATTCATTAAGTTGTCTTTGAGTTTTCCCTTTAGTTGAGCCTTAGTCAATGTATGGCTTCAGCTAACCTAGGCTTTGCCTTTATCTTGTCATTAGTGATTTATTAATTTCTTTACATAGAATTCTACCTTAGTTAGAACCTTTATGGTGACTCAATCATCCACTTGAATATTGCATTCACTAATTTTAAAGTGGTCATTGTGAAGCCTTTTTTCCTTAGCCAAATTATTGCCTTGGCCATTTGTTTAATTTTTGCCTTAGTCAATTTTATGACTTTAGATAAATGGTTCATAAGAAGCCATGTGTCACCATCCTACTAACCTAGGAGTGACATAAATGTGGTCTATCATAAAATTAGTATCATGCTAGTAGGTGATTGATATGTTACCACATGGCATTATCCTGATGACCTACAATCATGGAGAGGACCATACAAAATGCAAAAAAATTTAAACCAGTGGGTGAGTGGGATGTTTCCATATGACATCATCATGGTGACCCATGATCCTAAAAAGTATTTTAAAAATTATGGAGCTTAAAAGTTAGCCAACTAATGAAATATTTCCATGGAGCATTATCCCAGTGACCTAATAGCCAAGAATTGACCATATAAAAAGCTTACTATGGACCAACATGTGAGTGGGATGTTACCATGTGGCATCATCTTGACAACCCATGATCTTAGTTTTGACCATTTAAGGAACTTACCTCCATGATAATAGATTATCAAGATGTTTCCATGTGAAATCATCTTCATTATCCATAGTCCCATCAAAGTCTATTTTAAGGATAAAGCCTCTTGGCTAATGGGCTAGCAGGATGTTACCACACGACATCATCTTGATGGTTCATAGTCTCATGGCTACAGGTGTGATGTGAAATCTTGTTAGAATAATGAGTAAAAAATAATATTCCATTCATTAATATATGTCCTTGGGAACTCAAAGAAAATATAGTGTGGCATTGGAGTCCATTGAATCTACCACATGGATATCAACTGTGTCAACTATGACCCTAGTTTAAATTTATGGTTGTTTCATTATCATATTAATCTTTGACATGAAATCGTGGATAATTATGAGTGATATTCAAATGATATAGGATTTTGGCTTTCATATTTATGGCATGATTTGATTATGGAAGGGACTCGTGTTATGATTAACATAAATTCTAGTATTTGCCTGTGTTTATGGTTGGATATTTGTGTTTTGACTATGTTGTGCTTATTGTTTAAGAAAAAAATGGGAATAATATTTTGGTATCAAAGCCCAGGTTACAACACTAGGAGCCCTAGGTAATTTGAATTACTTTTTACTTTATAGTTTTTACATGTATTCTAATGTCTTACCCATTGGTATGCAAAATGAAAGGAGGATGTCTAGCCTATGTTGAAGAGGATACCATTGGTGAGCATGAGCCTCCCAACCAATAGGGACTACATAAAATTAGACCTTAACTAATCTTAGCTATGTAATAGATGAGGGGTGTTTTACATGAGATATTTCCTTTGGGACAAAATAAATAAAAAAACAACTCTCCATGACATTACCAAGATTATGAAGAATCAGTTGAAAGAGAAATAAAGAGGTTTAAGAGTCCTCCCCATCACCATTCTAAGGGTGATAGAGGTTTTCATCACCATGGTGATCAAAGGGAGAGATGAGACATGGACCATCATCCTAGACCTATGCTTAGAAATTTAGTGAAATATTTCATTAAGCTATGTCTTTCTACATTTAATGGTACTTAGGAAGGATTCATAACTGAAGCATGGATCACTTTGTATGATTATGACTCCAATAGGAAGGCCTATTTGGGCACTCATATTCTTATAGATGTAGTTAAAATATGGTGTGAAGTGTTATCAAACCAGATAACACCCTATTGAAGGCTGATTATTTAGGATCTCCTTCACACCTAGACTAAAAATGGAATTATTTGAGGTGTGGGACACCTTTACTTAGACCAGACCTCTAGTTTTGATAAGTGTAGATCTTTTAATGTATCACTTTTCTCTATTTAATAAAACCTACTATTCATTTTGGGATGAAAAAAGTTAGAAGGATAATAAAAAGGTAAATCTATTATATTAATTGTGGTACACATGTATTTCTAGTTTATCCACTCTATTTGAACTCTTAAAACATTGATAAGACAAGCAAATCACTAAATCTACAAATCTAAATGACTCATGTAATAATATTTCATATAGAGGTTTCATCAAGTGATTAAATCATGAGGTTAATGATAGAATATCACTAATTCAAATAGATAACTAGTCAATATATCCACTATTAGCTTAGTCAAATGACATCAGACATTGTATATGACCTGGATAAGATGGCATACTAGTAATTAGGTGAGATCAGGACCTACCAAGGGAGAAATTACTACCACATGTGAAAAAAATTAATATCACATACTATAAAAAAATATAGGAATATGAAAACAATCATTTTATTCATATCAAAAGGTTATAAAGCTAAATATTGGTAGAGGTTAATCATGCCCAAGAGAAGGATCTTCAAAATTGGCTCGAAAGCCTAAATATATAATAATGAGAAGAGATAAAGATAAGAGATTGGTGTGAAAGAAGAATAAGAAGTAAACTTCACAGTAAATCAAGTCAAATTTGGTTATAATTTAATAACAGTTGTCTTCAAGAAGTCTCTTTGTGTCTTTGTCTTGCATGAGCTCTGTTTTGGCATTAGAAAGGGATGATGGGCCCTTTTGACTTGTCAAAATTCTTATTGCTAACATGTATGCCACATATTTATGACAAATCCATTTTAAGTGATTTAAATTTAATTTAATGAATTCTTGCATGAAAACTATGAAAAATGCATGATTATTAGTCAAAGATGAATCAACTAGAGTGATTGGCATTGAAGACTAGTCAAATCCTTTTTTAGATCTTCCTTACATGAATTGTCACTTGAAGACTGAAAGTGATTGATAAATCCACATTAAATATAGTTATGAATCATGAAAAATCATCATAAACTCATTTGATAGCCCTTAAATTCCAAATTTCATCTTACTTGATTGATCAAATAGGCCTACTAGGTTAGTTAGGCCTAGTAGCCTAGCTTCTTGAATTTGATGACCTTAAAAACATGAATGAAAAAATCATAACCTAAAAAATTCTGATATTTAGGCCTAAAATAATATATCATATCATGAAATAGAACTTTCTGATGAAGAAACACATGCAACTCAATAAAACTAGTTGACTAGGTCAATCTGCTTGAATTTCCTACAAAGTGGGTATTTTGGATGAGCTGATAAGGATATTTAAAATAATATTTTTTATCATTTGATAATTTTTTTATGAATAAAAAGTTCCAAAATTTGATCTCCACGGATTGTATTTCATATAAACTACCTTATACCTCATCTTTTGTGCCTTTTTTTCCCAAAATAATATTTTATGCCATGATCCATATAATTATGTACAACAAATTAAAATTTATGGGACCCTCTCTAAGTGTAATTTGTTTTTGAATATTTTTCAAGTTTATTCATGAGGTTTTTATTTCAATAAAATTGACTTTTCTCAAAACTGGTCCTTATGAGGGTTTGGGAGGGGTTTAGAGGTGAACCTTCTTAATGATGGTTAATAAAGTTCAGTCCTCCAAAACCAAAATTATTTAAATTAATATATAGTTTATATACACCCTCAAATTCCTTGATAATATTGGGTTCCCATGCAAAAGGTATGAAAAGATACACACGTAAAGAAATTTCCATGTAGGGTTTACAAGCATTATGGACATGCTTATACTCTTAGAGATTTTTAATAAATAATAGACCCTAAAATAAACTCAAATGTTAATTAATTATAATTTAATAAATTTTCTCAAAAATTCTAAGATAATTTGGCCAAAATCTTCACATAATGAAAGATATGAGCACTTGGTTAGGGGGTTTGAATGGGTGTCTTGACTCCAAAATTCAAATTTCCTTTAAAGTACCAATTTGACATTACCTCCTTATTTTATTTCATTTAATACACCTTCATAGGACATGTACCATCTCATCATATCATTATTTATGTGTCATCTTTCTTGATAGATCAAAAAATGCCTTTTGGTGCTATAGGCCTTCTAGGCCTAACATTGGATTTGAGGTCTCATTTGGCCAAATCTAAGTTTGGACATATTTATGAAATTTAGGATTATATGGTGAATTAAAAATAATTTCAAAAATATAATTTCATCCTTATGAATTCCTTTTGCTGTCTAAGCTTCATTTTTCCTTGGTGCATCTTAGGACTGCCTATGGGGTTTCTTGTAGACATGGCCTGTCAAACCTTAATGGCTTGGTTTTAAGGAATTTTATATGATAAAATAATATTATCCTATATATTTAATGTTTATATTAAACTATAATATTCTTTTTATCTTCCAAAAACTAATTGATATCTTAAAATACCATCAAAACACCTTAAAACACTATAAGAAGCCTGCTTGCTCCAATTTAACTGTGAATAGACATGTCGGGGAATGTGTGAAAATAATTATGGTTTAACCTCATAATTTAACCCAAAAAATATTTTTATGGGTAAATTAAATCATTATTACCTACTCCACCAAATTTCATGTCTTTTGGATGTATATTTTGTCTCGTAGGCTCTTTTTACTAAAAGCTAGTTTGAGTTGCTTGTTTGGTCTAGTCTCACTAGGCCTATGATTGTATTATTAATATTTTAAACATTAATTTGGGATTAAAAATATTAATATTATTTAAATTCTCATTAATACTTCCATTTTAGTGGTTTCATCCTTTATTTATCAACTTTCATCCTAATGCAACCCATGTATAACTGTAGCTCCTCAAAAAAATTGATGGTGACTATGTTTTCTCACTATTGTAGGTGTAGTTCATGAGGTTTATATATGTATAATATCCATATAATCATGAATTTGTGTTTATATATTCCTCATGTCACTTAAAATCTCGTTCACATTATCTTGATAGCATTTTATCTTCTTGACTTACTTTAGGCTTCAAACACTATCATATTCTGTACAACAATTGTACCCTCATGTCATGCTTAGTAGTGCATTAGTGGCTTAATCAAGGTTTTTAATATTCCATTATCAATTTTAATTGTATTTTATGTATTCATATGTCTATCTCTTAACTTGAATGGTTTTGACCTTACACTTTGCAAATATTTGATTGTGAGAGAGGAGTTTATCAAATGTATGGTTATAGGTGTGAGTTTGATAGTTGACCTTGATTGTGTATCATGTTTTGGTAACCCTCTCCAGCCTCCTGATGAGATTATAACATCATGATTCATGAATAATTTATACCATTATGAAACTAAACATGAAACCTACTCATATATCATTGTACCATCATCCTACCTACCAATTAGAATAAATGCTTACTCTCAGTGGTTGTAGCTATACATTCTAGAATGAACTTGACTATAGAATTATCATGTGAAGCTCATCACAATATTTACACTTAAAAAAACTTATGAAACTCTTCATATTATTTACTCCTGATGAAACTTGATAATATGTTAAGACCTTTTGTCTTTGTTTTAGACTGTCATCATGTTTGATGAGTGCTTGGAGCCATCTGTAGGTGTAGATTTATGAAAATATATGTTCATGATGATGATGATGACTCCTTGAGGTATATTACGAAGAATTTTCAACTTATATGAATTCATTTTATATTATACCTTCTTCATATATTACCATCATGGAATCACTATGAAGACAAAACTCTCTTCACTCATATGTACTTGACAGTACCTTTGTGGAATGTAGGTGTGTGTATGGACAAAGATATGGCTTGATGGTGATTTGGGAGTATTGACACTACACAAGGTGTTTATGAGTTGATATTTTTCATATTTATATCTTTAAACTCAACACCCTATCTTGAAAACAAACCTTGAAAACCTTCTCTTATCTATTTGTTCATCTTTATCGACTGTAGCTGAGTCTTGATTGTAGCTATAGGTATCTTTTGTGTATTTTGAGCTATTTAAGAGCCTCAAAATTATCCTTCTTGAGATAGATTTTAAGTTCAATATTTCCCATTATTAACAAGAATTTTGATGTTCTATTCATTCTACAAAAGCCTATAAAAGTCCTCAAACTACTAATTAGGCTTGACATGAACTAACACAGGCCTATAAATGTTGATTTAAACCTTGATTATAATCATAATAATTCCTCTTAATGGTTTATGTAATTAAATGAGGTCTCATTTGGATTAATAATTCTTATTTTATTTCTCATCTTCAACCCACCCTCATGTCATGACCAAAACTTTCAAAGACCATGTTAATTCTCTCTCATAAGATGAATGTATTATTCTCCATTATATGGACTCAAACTATGTTTGACCTTGAAAAGGTCACCAAACATGGTTATGAATTTTATTCTTCAAACCAATACTAATTAATGGGATGATTGAGAATATAAATTTGAAATAACATATTCTCTATCTACCATTGTCTTATGTGCTTCATGAAAAATCTCATGACTACAGGTGCCATGTTTGAAAGTCTCTTTTCTTGGCTATAGCTTGATTTATGGCGTGTCTAACCTCTATCTTTAATGACCATGACAATATCTAATTGATATTATACTTATCTGATGGATTATGGGATGGATATGAATGGAAGGGGTGATGACCATGAATGGAGGATGGGAAACTTTAATGAAGATGAAAATGAATATGAACACAGTCAAAAATGAATATGTATGATAGTGAAATGATGGGATGGATCAACATGGAGTGACAAGAGGACTAGAAGAGTATTCCAAGTCTATATTTAAGGTCTTATGGAATCATGATCCTATCCTATAATATATACATCAATTTGGAGGCCATTGGATGAGGATAGTAGGCTGAATTTGAAACCTAGGACTATGTTAAGTACCTTAAAAAATGCTAAGAAACCTTAGTATATGCTAAACTAGGACTCCTTGGACATGTTTGAGAAACATTGGTGAAATTATTGGATATGAAACTTCATGAAAACTTTATAATAATGAAGAGATGACATGTGAATAATAAAGTAACCCTACAAGCAATATTACAAGAAAACTTGAGGTTGCTTTCTCTCTCCTTGATCGTACAATCTCCTCTAGAAGCATCTAGACTACAAATTTACATTATATACCTATTATTTATCTCCATATGACCCTAAAATATGTGAAAATTAATTGAATACTAACATGGAATGGTGAATCATGTTCAAAATAAGTTCTACAAACTTGAATTTTATTGATATGATACCATGATGAGGAGAAATTACAAAAAATTGACTACCTTCCTGGATGCAAGAGAGTTGATGTGTGCCTTGACTTTAAATGGATGAATCATGAAGGAGAAATGACCAATTTGGAAAAGAATTACTCCAAAAGTAATCTCTCTGAGTCTAGTTTCTCTATAAAATATTGTAGCATTGAATTTTCTCTCTCTTGACCATACAACCTCTAAACTTGAAGGGTTCTCCTTATGTACAAACTAAAAAGGTGAAAAAAAGAGACTGGTTTTGAGCCTATTTTGCCTCATTATACGATGAAAATATTATGGAACCTATGATAGCCATTTTTCTCCTGTTCATATCCTCATTTATATGGATGGTCATACAATTTTGTACTTCTCCTTTCAAATATGCATGAAAATGGATTCGTTTTGCCTTTTATTCACACTTGAGTCTTTCATGGCCAATTTTAGTGCATGATAAGGATACCACGAGTATTTTACATGTATTAACACAAGAATAAACCTTTTACATGCCTTTGGGGGCCAAATTTGGCACATGGGAGCCCTATTTGGACCTTTTCAAAGCTTAAAAACACATTAAATAACCTTTCTAAGGCATGAAACTTAAGACTAAGGTTAAAGTAATTAAAATAAATATATTTTAAGGTAATTTTGATGTTTTAATATCATTTATACTCATAATTTAATATTTCAATATAAAAAATCTCCTTTTTAGGCAAAAATACACCATTTTACAAGGGAATTTATCATTAGAAAAGGCTTATAATTGTACCATGGAAAAGTTTCTAATTATATAATTTGGTATTTGGATTTGATATGCAAAATTAACAACATTTTTTTCAACTCATAGGGGTTTACTATCCTATTAGTCAAAATAACCTACTAGATCTCACATAATAATGATAATTTGAAGTACAAACAACTTGATTTGATGACTCTCTTAAACATCAAACAAACTCTTGAACTTTGTAAAATCTCTTTGACTATGAAAATAATAATAATAAAATAAAAAAAATAAACTAAGAAGTAAGGATAACTAACCTAAGGAAAATAGGAAAATAAGACAAACACAACAAAAGGGAAACAAACTATTGCTTGTCCTATTCACTTATTAAAACATGACAAATCTAAAACAACCAACCTAAAGTAAAAAAATATCCTTTAGGGTCAAATGGAAAGCTATTTTTTCCACCATATAACCTTGAAACTTTATTTTCATCTCTTAATAACTTTCTTTTATATCTAAGAGCATTTGCATCTTCATAGTCTCTTGGGGAAGTAACCGGTTCTTCTACTGCCAATTCAATGTGTATGGATTGAAGATATGGATCCAAGACCCAATCATCCTCTTCTCAAATCCATGAACTTAAAAATAATAATAACAATTATTATTCATAAATTATCTACTAATTATGATCATGGTGGGAATCTTGAAGTGGATCTTATTTTATTATTGCAAAGATGGTCTCTGAGAGAGAAGGATATGATTTCATGACTTATTGAGGCCATTTGAGTTCATATTCAACTTCCAAAAATAGAGATATATCTGAAGATAAATATAAAAGTTGATAACCTTACCTAAAGGACTCAAACATGTCATCTCCTAAGAAGACAACTTCCTATATTTGATTACTTGGAAGGTTGATTGCTTATTATTTGATGACATTACTTCTCTCAACCTACAATGAACTATATTCAAGTAGATAATAACCTAAATTGAAGACATCAAACAAATCTTATGATTTTATTTCACCAAGATGAAGTAAAATTTTAATTTCCTCGTCATGATAATTAAGCTATAACTCTTATTTCATTATTTAAAATTGGTCACTTGAAGTTGTTTCATATTCAAAATCCACTTGATGACTTGGATGATCTCAGAATTAGTTTATTCTTCCTCTTATCTTACTGATTGGTACTTGTGTTCTATCACTTCTGTAAGATCTTTTGAACTACCATGATTAATGGAAGACACTATGTGATCAAAGAACTCATGGAAATCATCATCAACTTATCTAATTAGAACATATTTCTCTTAGATATCAACAATCTCTTCTTCTTGTAATTGTTCTTGTACTTTTAGCTCATTATCTATCTTAGCTTCCTCTTTGAATTCATCTTATTTTACACTCTAAGAGATTGTATCATGCTCTTTCTTGACAAGTATTGTGCCAATAGTGATGTTATCTTTATGTTCTTGTAATAATCTTTCATCTTCATATGCCTCAAATACAAATTATTTAGTTGCCTCATAAAGGGGAAGATCCTTCTCAAGAATAGGCAAGGTAGATCCATAAAAATACTCAAGAAGATTAAAAAGGTCCAAATAAGTTACCATGTATGCTTAATTTTTCTCATAAGGTTTCTCAACCTTGACCACCTTCACATCCTCTCTCTACTTCAAGTTCTCTTGAATAACTTTCCATGAAGGAAAGGCTTTGGGATTTTGAGAAGGGAGGAGTGGAAATTGAATGATTTCATGCTTGATTTTTATAACAACACTTTGACTTGTACTTGAATCATCTTCACTCTCCCTAGACTGATGTACCTATTCCTAAGTCATGAACTTGGGTTTAGGAGCTTCTTCTTTTACACTTATTGTAGCCATGGGAATGAAGGATTTAGAACTTGTTGAGATTGTGTTGCCTTTGAAACTACCATTGAATACTGAAGATGTTGATTTAAAAGCTCAACTTACTTGGCTAGGTGAGTCTCAAAGTCATGAACCAAATCACTAGACATCTCTCCCTAAGAACCTGCAGATGAAGGTTCTTATATTATCTATTATGAAATGTGAAAACTAGCCTCCATAGAGATCACTTTTTCAACCTTCTGAGATCTTTCTTGGATAGACTTCTAGGAAAGAAAGCTAGGTAAGGTCTAAATGAAATATTGAGGGATTTGATATATATTTGTTTGATGTTCATAAAGAGAAAAGGGAAACTCTATGGGAACATGCTACTGATTGTGGTGACTCTGGTGTTTCTCATAGACCAATAATCTCTCTTCAATGCTTATAATTAGACCACCTATGTCTAGGATATCAACACTAAAATTTGAATGGACTTACCTTATGAAAGATGCACATACCTCTTTAGCTTACTAAAAATGAGCTCTCATACTCTCAATATAATGTTTGGAAATATCTTATCCATAGTTCTTCTGAGTGTCTATAATTACCATCTATTTCTCATATCCATTAAAAGTTTATTTGAAGCTTGAGATGGATATTTTTTGGACTTGCTTGGGCTGATAAAAAAGTTAACAAGGTTCATGAGGCTCATCATAAGATTGATATGAGTCACCATACTATTGGTAAGTCTCTATATATGGTTGGTGTAGCTTATCATAAGGATGATATGGATCATGATAGGGATGATATGGGTGAGGATGAGATGTAAATGGATCATATTGGATTTGATAATATGGAGATGAATGATAGAATTCTTATCTATAGGCTTCCATAGCCTAGAAATACACATGAAAAATAATTAAATTATGAAAAAAAGTTACCTTTTACCTATGAGATAAGGACCATAAGAGTATTAAAAATTGCT
The DNA here is from genome assembly GCA_037957365.1 of Torreya grandis. Lineage (NCBI taxonomy): Eukaryota > Viridiplantae > Streptophyta > Pinopsida > Cupressales > Taxaceae > Torreya > Torreya grandis. The sequence continues at coordinate 324,908 of JARHVA010003482.1, read as the reverse complement.
TTTGAAGACCAAAATACTACATATGTGTACTCTAATGGTTGTATTTGTGTCCCATTAGGCATGCCAAAACTATTAGAAAACTAGATCACACCCTATTAAACACTGATTACTCAGGATCACATTCACACCTGGAGTGACATTGGAATGATCTAAGTTGTGAGACACCTATACTTAGACCAGACCTCTAGTTTTGATGAGGCTATCTCCTTTAATGTATCACTTTGATTTGTTTACTAAAACCTACTATGTATTTTGGGATGAAAAGGGTTAGAAGGATAATAAAAAAAGGAAATATATTCTAATGATGGTGATACACCTATATTTCTAGTTCATCCACTTTATTTGAACTCCTAAAACACTAATAAGACAAGCAAATCACTGAATCTACAACTTCAAATGACTTGTATGTAATAGTATTTCACATAGAGGTTTCATTAAGTGATCAAATCATGAGGGTAATTATGGAATATGATTGATTCAAGGCACTAACTAGTCAATATATCCACTTTTAGCTTAGTTAAATGACATCAAACACTATATATGACCTACATAAGATTGCATACTAGTAAATAGGTGAGATCAAGACTTGCTAAGGGAAAAAGTACTAACACATGTGCAAATAAAACCAATATAACACACTATACCATAATATAGGAATTTTAAAATAGTCATTTTATTCATCTCAAAGGGTTATAAAGCTCAATCTTGGCAAGTTTAATCATGCCCAAGAGAGGGATCTTCAAATTATCTTAAAAGCCTGAATATATATCAGCGATAAGAGATAAAGCAAAAATATTGGAATATAATAAGAAGTCAAATTCACATTAATTCAAGTTAAATTTAGTTACAATTTGATAATAATAGTCTTTAAGAAGTCTCCTTGTGTCTTTATCTAGCATGACCTCCTTTTTGGTGTTGGAAAGGGATGGTGGGTCCTTTTAACTTATCAAACTTATTCTTGATAACATGATACACCACATATTGATGATAACTCCATTTAAGTGAGTTAAAGTTAAGTGAAATACTTCTCCTTGCATGAAAACTATGGAATATGCATGATGATGAATCAAGGATCAATCAACTAGAGTGATTAACATTGAAGACTAGTCAACTCCTTATTTAATCCTTCTTTGCATGAATTTTCACTTGAAGACTAAAGTGTTTGATTACTCCACTAAAGGCTAGTTATGAATCATGAAAAATCATCATGAACTCATTTTATATCCCTCTAATGCCAAATTTCATCTTGATTGATTGATTAAATAGGCCTACTAGGCCTAGTAACATAGATTCTTACATTTGATGACCTTAAAAACCTAAATAAAAAAATTATAACCTAAAAAAATGGCAATATTTATGCCTATAACAATCTATCATATCATGAAATATCTCTTACTAATGAATAAATACCTGCAACTCAGTCAAACTAGTTGACTAGGTCAATCTACTTGACTAGGTCAATCTACTTGAATTTCCTTGAGAGTGGCTATTTTTGATGAGATGATAAGGGAATTTATAGGAATATTTTTAATCATATGATGATTTTTGGATGAATAACATGTTCCAAACTTTTATCTCCATGGATTGTATTTCATGTAAACTACCTTGAACCTCATCTTTTTAGCCTTTTTCTCTCAAAAACCTATTTTATACCATGATTCATACAATTTAGTACAAAAAATTTCCATTTTTGGGACCATCTCTAAGTTTAATTTATTTTTCAGACGTTTTAGGTTGATTCATGAGGTTTTTATTGTATTAAAACTGAATTTTTGTAAAATTGGTCCTTATGAGGGTTTGGGAGGGTTTTAGAGGTGAACCTTCTTAACGATGGCTCATAAAGTATAGTCCTCCAAACCTAAAATTATATACATGAATATATAGTGTATATACCTGCTAAAATTCCTTAAGAATATTGGGATATAATGCAAAAGGTATAAAAAGATACCTAAGTAAATAAATTTGCATGTAGGGTTTGTAAGCAATCTGGACATGATTGTGCTTTTAGCAATTCTTCATAATGTAAAAAACCTATAATAACCTCAATTTTTAATTAATTATAATTTCATGTGGTTAATCAAACCATGCTAAGATGATTTGGATAAAATTTTCACATGGTGAAAGATATGAGCACTTGATCAGGGGGTTTGAATGTTTGTCTTGATTATAGAATTCAATTTCCTCTAAGACCAATTTGACATTACCTCCTAATAATATTTTATTTAATACACATTCATATGACCTGTAATATTTCATCATATTATTTTTTATGTGTAATCTTGCTTGATAAGTCTAAAATTACCTTTTGGTGCTATAGGCCTAAAACTTGATTTGAGGCCTCATTTGGCCAAATCTGAGATTGGAGTTATTTATGACCTATAGGATGACATTTTGAATTCAAAATAATTTTTACCCATCCAATTGAACTCATTATGACCTCATTTTTATTTTTAAGCTCCATTTTGCCTTGGTGTTTCTTAGGACTGCCTATGGGGTTTTTTGCAAACATGGCCTGTCAAACGTCGATAGATGGAATTTAAGGTATTTCCTATGATAAAGTGATATTATCCTATATATTTATTGTTTTTATGACACTCTAATATTATTTTTATCCTCTAACAAATACTTGATCTCGTAAAACACCATCAAATCATGTTAAAACATTTTAAAAAGCCTACTTACTCTAATTTGACTGTGAATAGACATGTAAGGGAATGTGTAAAAAAATGAGTGTTTTACCTCATAATTTTACCCTATAATACATTTTACGGGTATATAAATTCATTATTACCTACTCCATGAAATATCATGTCTTTTAGATGTATATTTTGTATTGTAGGTTCCTTTTACTAAAAGCTAGTTTGAGTTGCCTACTTGGTCTAGTCTCACTAGGCCTATGGTTATGTTATTCCTATTTTACACCTTGTTTTGGATTTAAAAACATTAATATGGTTTTAAATTATCATTAATACTTCCCTTTTAGTGGTTTCATCCTTTATTTTTCAACTTTCACCCTAATGCAACCCATGTATGACCATATCTCCTTGAGAAAATTCATGGTGACCATGTTTTCTCAATGTTTTAGGTGTTGTTAATGAGGTTTAGAGATGTATAGTAGACATATCATCATCAATTGGTGTTTATATATTCCTCATTTCACTTTAAATATCATTCACATTCTCTTAATAACATTTTGTCTTCGTGACTTACTTTAGGGTTCAAAGACTATCATATTCCGTATAATAACTATACCTTTATGTCATGCTTGGTAGTGCCTTAGTGGCTTGATCAAGGTTTTGAATATTTCATCATAAATTTGAATTTTATGAGATTTATTTATATATCTATCTATTTAATTTAATATTCATGACCTTACACTTTTCAAGTATGTGACTGTGAGAGAGAAGTTTGTCAAATGTATGGCTGTAGGTGTGAGTTTGACAATTGACCTTGACTATATATCATGTTTTGGTAACCATCTCCATCCTCTTGATGAGATTATAACATATTTATTCATGAATAATTTATACCATTATGAAACTAAACATGAAACCTCGTAATAAATCATTTTACCATCATCCTACCTACCAACTAGAAAAAAAGGATTGCTTTTATGTGGTTGTAGGTATACATTCTGGAAGGAACTTGACTTTAGTAGTGTCATGTGAAGCTCATCACCAAATGGACCCTTAAAAAATTATGATAATATTCATATTATTTAATTCATATTAACCTTAAAAATATGTTAAGACCTTTTGTCTTTGTTTTTAACTATCAACATGTTCGATGAATGCTTGGAGCCATTTGTAGGTGTAGATTTATGAAAATGGATGTTCATGATGATGATGATGACTCCTCAATGTATCTTCTAATTAATTTTCAAATTATGTGCATTCCTTTTATACTATAACTTATTCATATCTTACCATCATGGAATCACTATGATTATAGACCTCTTTTCATTCTTATGTACTTGATATTACCTTTGTGGCCTGTAGGTGTGTGTACAAACATAGATATTGCTTGATGATGCTTTGGGACTCTTGATACTACAAAATATGTTTATGAGTTGATATATATCATAATTATCTCTTTTAAATCATCACCGTCTCTTAAAAATAAACTTTGTAAACCTTTTCCTTGCTATTTGATCATCTTTATTGGTTGTAGCTAAGTATTGACTATAGGTGTAGGTCTTTTTTCTATCTTTTGAGCTATTTAAGAAACTCACAAGTATCCTTATTGAGATATATTTTAAGGTCAATATTCCCCATTATAAATAATATTTTTGATGGTAAATTTAGTCTCCAAAAGCCTATAAAAGGACTCAAACTACCAAGTAAGCTTGACTTGAACTAACACAAGCTTGTAAGTGTCAATTTGAACCTTGATTGTAAGCATAATAGTACCTCTTCATGGTTTATGTCATGAAATGAGGTCTAATTTGGATTAATAATCCTTATTTGATTTCTCATATTCAACCCCCCTTCATTTCATTACCAAAACATTGAAATACCATTCCCTTTCTCTCTCATAGGATGACTGTACTATGTTCCATGATATAGACTTAGACTATGTTTGACCTTAAGAAGGTCAACAAACATGGTTATGAATCCTATTATTCAAACCACTACCACTTGATGGGATGACTGAGCATAGACATTTGAAATAGAAACTTCTCTATCTTCCACTAGATTATGTGCTTCATGAAAAATCTCATGACTATAGGTGCCATGATTGAAGGTCTCTTTTCTTGGTTATAGCTTGTTTTATGGTGTGTTTAACCTTTATATTGAATGACCATGATAACCTATACTTGTTCTTGTAATTATGTGATGGATGATGGGATGGAGATGAATGGAAGGGGTGATGACCATGAATGGAGGATGGGAAACTTGAATGAAGTTAAAAATGAATATGAACACAATGAGAAATGACTGTTTATGATAGTGAAATGATGGGATGGACTAAAATAGAGTGAAAAGAGGACTAGAGGAGTATGTCAAGTATTTATTGAAGGTATTATGGAAGCATGATCCTATCCTATACATGATACAATAATTTTTAGGTCATTGGAGGAGGATAATAGGCTAAATTTGAAACCAAGGACTATGTTAAGTACTTTTAAAGATGCTAAAAACCTTAGTATTTGCTAAACTGGGACTCCTTGGAGATGCTTGAGAGACGTTAGTGAAATTATTAGATATGAAAATTCATGAAATCTTGATAATCATGAAGAGATGACATATGAACAAGAAATAAACCTTGAAAATAATATTTCAAGAAAATTTGATGTTGCTTTCTCTCTCCTTGACTGCGCAATCTCTTCTAGAAGCATCTAGACTACAAATTTGCATTGTAGACCTATTATTGAGCTCCATATAAACCTAAAATGTGTTAAAAGGGACTTAATACTACCATGAAATGGTGAATCATGTTCAAAATAAGCTCTGTAAACTTGAATTTTCTTGATATGATGCCTTGATGAGGAGAAATTATAGAAAATTGACTATTGATGTGTGCCTTGACTTCAAATGGATGATTCATTATGGAGAGATGAAACTTTTTAAAACATATTGATATATAAGTAATATTTTTTAATATATTTTATTTAGAAAAAATTTTAGACCTAAATTTTCTCTCTCCTGATTATACAACCTATAAACCTAAAGGGTTCTCCTTGTGTGCAAACTAGTAAGGTGAAGGTAAGAGACCATTTTTGGTCCTATTTTACCTAATTATAGCATGAAAATCCTATGGAACCTATGATATTCCCTTTCTCTCCTATTCATAGGCTCAATTTTATGGATGGCTATACAATTTCATACTTCTCCTTTCAAATATTCATGAAAATGTGTTTTCTTTGCCTTTTATTCACACTTGAGTCTTCCACAAAAAATTTAAGTGGATGATAAGGATAAAAAGAGTCTTTTATATTTCTAAAAACAATAATAATCCTTTTACATGCTTTTGGGGGCCAAATTTGGCATGTGGGAGCCCTATTTGGACATTTTCCAAGCTTAAAAACACATTAAATGACCTTTTTAAGGCATGAAACTTAAGACTAAGGTTAAAATCATTCCAATGAATATATTTTAAGGTAATTTATATGTTTTAATAGAATTTTGATTCATAATTTAACATTTAAAGATAAAAAATATCCCATTTAGGAAAAAATACACCATTTTACAAGGGAATTTATCATTGGAAAAGGCTTATAATTATACCATGGAAAAGTTTCAAATTATATGGGTTGGTATTTGGAATTGATAGGCCAAATTACCAATAATAAAAGAGGATAATAATATCCACTTGAAACTATATTCCCTTATTAATTATTTGAGGAGTGTTTCAAAGCATGGTATATATCCACTTGTTATGTTTAGAAGTTGGATGAATTAAATGACCTTTGACAATGGAGTCACACTATTTATTAATATGAGTGTTATTTTTTGGAGTTAATCAGATATGTAAAAGTTTACATGGATGATATGATCCAAGTGAATAGGTTCATTACAGGCTTGAATTTAAAGTTGGTTGGTGTAGTGCACATTTTATCTTGTGAAACCTTGGTAATAGTTATTAAAAAGGCCTACTTGGCCAAGGAGTCTCATGGAAAGACTCAGAATGCATAAGAAAATATTCATGGAAAATTTAAATCTCAACATGACTTGAGGTTGTAAGGTGCATAGCCTTTACCTAGGAGAGGTTGGAAGGCAACTCAATTAGAATTTAGGCCCCCTTAACAACAACATGAGAGTAATTATTCTAGACATAAACAGAGTAGGAACTAGTTTGATCCATACCACCATAGGTGAGGTGATGTTGTATGTTAGGATTATCAATATTCTATGACTAGATGAATCCCATAGTCTAAGTAGGAAAGATCATCAAGGTCAACTACTTCTTTTAGACTTAGAACAACTTGATCCCCTTTAGTGTGAGACTAGCATAAGGGTGTTTGTTTCATGTGTGTATCTAAAGATAATTATGCATGATATTGTCCTATTAGACCATAAACTATCAATAATATAAGGCCCTAGTGTTGGAGCTAATAATGGGTGATGTGGGTCAAGGATATAGGATTTATGTAGTGGTAGGACCACCAAGCTAAATATCATGCAACAATCATTGAGATGACATGTATGATTAAATGGTCTTAGATTTTAGTTTTGTTTGATTTAAGAGATTTAAAATCCTTTATTTATACTTCTATCATATACCATTGTGGATAGATGTCTATTATCCAATTGGAAAGCTACATAGTTGAGTTAGCCTCTAGAGCCAAGATGTCTATTAGCTCCTTAGTGAGTAGTTGCATATTAGACCTTAGTGTATTATCTACTATAGTGTACTTGTGCATTATTACCTTAGGTACTTATGATGTTGTCTTGGGTATGGATTGGATTTTAGCTCATAAATCCAAGTTATATCGTCATGAAAATGTTATCTAAGGTGAAGATGACCTTGGGACACCTATGGTATTATTAGAAGTCAAGAGACTTATTTCCCTTCACATGATCACTATAATGAAACTCAAGATGAGTGTAAGGAAATTATATCAATTGTTTGCTATCATGGTAAGTGATAGGTCAAATGAGTAAGGGAAGGATTTTTTTATGGCAATCTTGTTTTGTGGGAATTCCCTAATGTGTTTCCAAATGGATTATTAGGTATGCCTCCTCCGTGGGACATTTATTTTTATATTAACTTAATACCCGGCACTAAGCCCATCTTGAAAGAACCATATAGAAGGGATACCATAGAGTTGTGTGAACTCAAGTTTTAACTTATGAAACTCTTGGAGAAATGATTGATTCATCTTAGTGTGTCCTCATGTGGAGAACTTTTCATCTTTGTGAAGAAAAAGGAAGGATCCCTTTAGTTATGCATTGATTATCACCAATTGAATAAGGTAGTAATGAAGAATCATTATCCATTGTCTATTATTGATGATTTATTTGATAAAATGTGGGGATTTAAAGTGTTATCCAATATTTAGTTTAAATTTGGATACCTTTAATTATGTATCATAGAGCTCAATATTCATAAGACTATGTTTCGAATATAGTATGGGCATTATGAATTCATAGTTGTACCATTTGGGTTGACTAATGCTCTAATAGTATTCATGAGTCTTATGTTGTGTTTCACTCATTTTTGTATCAATTAGTGTTGGTGTTTCTTGATGACATTATAATCTATTCACATAATGAAGAAGATCATGAGGATCATTTAAGGTAGGTCATGTAGGTTTTAAGAGAGAACTGATTATTTGGCAACTTGGAAAAGTACACATTTGCATAGTCTAAGGTGTAATATCTTGGGCACATCATTTTAGGATAAAGAATCTTTATGTATCTTACTAAGATTAATGTCATTATGGAATGGCCAACACCCTCTAATCTTAAAAAAAATTATAGTTTCATGGGATTGGCAAGATATTAAAGATTTTTTGTTGAGAATTTATCTCACATTATGAATCCCATCACTTCAATTCAAAAAAGGGGAAGAATTTTGTTTGGTCAGAAAAGTGTGAGGAAGTTTTTCATCCACTAAAAGAGTGACTCACTAGTGCACTAATTTTGGCTGTGCCTAATCCAATAGGATAATTCCTTATTTTCATGATGTATCAAAGGAAGGATTAGGAATTGTAATCATGTAGGAAGGTAAATCTATTACATATGAATCTTGGAAACTCAAGGATTATGAGATGAGATACCCCATGTGTGATACATAACTTTCAACCATCATTCATGCTTACTTAAGATGGTGATATTTATTTTTTGATCACCATCTTATTTTAAAGATAGATCACTTGAGTTTATAACATATATCTAATCAGTTTAACCTCAATAGATGTCAAAGGCATTGGATAGAATTGTCACGTGAATATGACTATGAAATTATATATATTAAAGGAAAGGAAAATGTAATTGTTGACGCCTTAAATAGGAGGTACCATGATTCAACATTAATGAGTTTACGAATTGACCAACAAAGTTAGATTTTAAAAAAAATTCATGAGGATAATATCTATAAATAAGGTAGTTTTTAGATTATGTTATGAATTTGAAAGGTAAATTTGAAGAATATTCTCTTGAGCTTGATGGTTTGTTACATTATAAAGGGTGTATCTATGTTCCCTTAGCCAGTGGCTTATGTGAGATAATTTTATCTGAGTTTCATAGAGATCCTTACCAAGTGCACCTTAGTGTTATGAATATGCATATCGAGTTAAGGCAATTATATCATTGGTCCAATTTGAGGTGAGATATTCTGATTTTGTAGCTCATTTTCTAAAGTACCAATAGGTAAAATCTAAGTATCAACATCCAAAAATATTGTTATATCCTCATGAGATTATGGAATGGAAGTTTAACACTATTTTCATGGATTTTATTATAGGCTTGCCTACTTTAACTTATCATCATGATTAAATCATGGTCACAATGGATAACTTAACAAAAGTAGCTCACTTTTATCCCATAAAGACCACTTATAATGCCAATTCAATGACAAAGATATTTTTAAATGACATTGTTAAATTGCCCAAGATTCCCCATAAGATTATTTAAGATCAATATCTAGTATATAATTATCAATTCTTTAATTATTTAGAGAAGCGATTAGACACTCAACTCAATTTTAGTAATTCCTACCATCCCTATATTTATGGATAGACTGAGAGAGTCAATCATGTCTTCAAAGATATGTTTTGAATGTATATTATGGACCAACAAACCCATTGGGAAGACTATTTTTATTTTGTTAAATTAACTTAAAATAATAATTATCATAGTTCAATTAAGATAGAACCTTTCTAGGATTTGTATGCTTGAGAATGTAGAACCCCATTAAGTTGGGACCAACTTGAAAATAGTGTCATGATTGGTCCTACTATGTTAAAAGACATGGATTGGTAAGTTATTAATAGACAACAACACCTGGAGACTAATAGGTATCAACAAAATAAGTATATTGATGCAAAAATAATTGATCAAAATTTTAATATTGGTGATAAAGTTTTATTCAGGGTGAGACCAAAAATGAGCCCTATCTATTATGGAAAAGGGGTGAAGTTAGTAATTCATTTTCTTAGACCCTTTAAGGTCTTGGAGACCATTAGCATAGTAACTTATAAAATACCCTTGCCATTTATCCTATCTTGTGTTCACAATGTATTTCATGTCTCTATTTTATGTCAGTATGTTTTTAACATTGATTATGTATTGGATTGGACAACCTTGTAGGTCGAGACTGATATGGCTATGACTTTGAAGCCCATCATCAATTTAGTGTATAAAATGATAGTAATTTGAGTTAGATACTTGGATCATGTTAAGCTCCAATGGGACAAATATGATGAATCAATAATTACTTGGGAACATGTTCCACCTTTGAGGGTTCAATATCCTCACCTCTTTCAGTGACTTCTAGGAAGAAGTATGCATAAGGGTAGGAGGATATAAGGCCCCATTTTGCATAGTGCACATCTTTAGAAATATGAATATTAAATTATGACTTATATATTCTAGTTATGGAATTATACTATTAAGTCACATCCAACTAAGATGTGCAAGCATTTCATGAAGACTCTCATGTATTGGGAACCATGAGAAAGACATGTTATGCACCAAATTTTCACCCTTTGAAATCTAGTTCAAGCTTTTAAATTTAATGTAACATTAAAAAACATAAAGTTTGTGGGTACTCTATTATATAGGTAAATATCTAGGTTAAAGGGCTAACTCTATTTGATGAATCACTTAGGCTCAAATACTAATCTAACATTTGATAGAAAAAGGGAGACAAACCTAGTCTAATGGAGGTGATGCACCAAATATGAACTGATCACTACCAACCAACTAAAATTTCACTTCAAAAAAGAGACTAACCTTTACATGACACAAATCCAAATCTACCTCTCTATATCATTATTTTTCATAAAGGTTTGTGAATCAAGCTTTACTAGGATGACTAGGCAAGAGGTTATGACATATCACTAGTGAAAAAATTCATTGAACCCATACAAACTCTATTTGAACACTTCAATAGAGCTAAGAAAATATTTTCAAACTGAATATGAATGCTAAATAAGGAAAACATGCCAAGGAAGTAAATCTATCACTTAGCAAGATCAACTAGTTTAACATGCACATTAAAATAGTCTATGGATAAGGTAAAACTAGGTTGTTATTCATTTATCAAAGGCTAAAAATGGGTAGGGCTTCACCATACCCAAGTGGAGGATAAAAAATTAGATAATTAAGGCTCAATAAATAAATAAAATAAGAGTAAATAAGAGAAGGGCATAGGAGAGAGGGAGATGACAAGTGTTTCATGAGTTAAAAATAAGAGAGTAGTTGTGAAACTACCTCAATAGGTCATAAATGCCATGTGTATCTCCTTTTAAGATGTTATTTTTCTTTAAGTGGTGTAATAGTTAGAATGCTTACTTGACACCTTGATTAGGCCTCCAAAATTACACTTTAATTTGGCTTATTTAGTGACAAGTAGCCTTTTCAATGGTCATATCATATTGAGTTACACCTTTTTTATTCTCTTAACACCTCTCAATTGATATCTTCAAGTTCTCATTGACATATCACTTCATTTTCTTGCTAGGTGTCTAGAAGGCTCTTCATCTCATTAGGCTAATCTTGTATAAAAGTGTCAAAATTTGAATTCATATTCTTTATTTCATCCTATCCTCATGGATGGTTGATTAACATCACACCATACCTAAAATAATCCATTTAGATGTCTCAAACTAGCCCCAAGAACTCATTCTACACCAAAAGTTCCAAACCAAGTTCACTATTAAGACTTCAAGTTCATTTTACCATGGTTGAATGCATATTACTTCCCCTAGAGTGGCTCTAGAATACAAAGGTTAGATAGACTTTTAGATCCATCATTACCCTACTAAATAAATTTTTGAACTGATGTTGAAATGAATGTATGCTATATCACACTATGTTATATCACTATCTAAACCTTGTCAGCTACATGAACAAGTGCCCATACTGCTCATGCTATGTAGGAATGTGCTCTATCACTGATACTATGTGCTATAAATAAGGCTCATCTATCTATAATATAATACCATATGGCCTTTATTGTGATGTATATGAATGTGTAATATGTTGAGATGGAGCTGAAACCTATGCTCAGGGCTCATTTAATCTTAATCATAATGGGTTGTTACATGAGATAAGACCCTAAAAATTTATCTACAATGAATATTTCTTTGGAATGGTACTCTGTAATGTGGGTTTAACTATTCTTAATCATAGAGGATTGCTATGTGAGATAGGACCTTGAAAAATTGACTATAATGAATATCCTTCTATAACAATACTCTATTGTAGTTCATGTGACTCTAATAGATATGTATATGGAACTGCATTATGTATTACATGAACTATACTACTATATGTAGGTTGTTTGTGCTAAATGGGTTTCTAAAATTTTTGAATAGTTGGAATAGGATATCTCTTATGAGATTCTATACTAAAACTAGCATTGCACTCATGATGAGTGACTGATGATTCCTATAAAAGAATGTCCTATGATGACTTAATCATGGAGGAATGTGGTTTAGGGTTCCATAATGGAAGAGATCTCTATGCCCCCTATGTGAATGCTATAATACCATTATGAACACATCTAGTAATGCAATATTTGAGTCCAAAATAGTCATTATCTTTGTGTCCATAGATGTGATGATAATTGCAAAAAGGTTGATGTGGCTATCTATGTAAGAGATGTGGATCTTGTCAATGAATAGAAGGTAATGTGATTAACCTCTTATCTAGTAGTGATGATAGTATGATAGATGGGATATTCCAATTTAAATCAAACTATAGTGGTGATTTACTATTGTTCTCTATAGTTCATACTATAGGTTGTGTTCTAAGAACTTCCTCTTTATTCTTGACTGGTTTCTTTTCTAGTTGTGGTCTCCTATCTTGTCTAAGACATGGTGGATGCTAATTAGTAGGAGTTATATTTGAATATTATGAAGTCTAGAGTGATTTGATCAACTGAATCTACCTTAATTAATCCTAATTTATTTTTTAAAGCTAGAATTGTGTAACACAAATGTTTGAAACAAGGCTCTATTTAATATAGTAGATGCTTGAGGAGAGGTTGGTGAAGGCCCTTGATGAAGATATGTTAAATCTCTATATCTTATAGTTTGTATATAAATCTTAATAAATGATCCTTGAATCTTAAGATATACTCGCTAACTAGATCTCAAGAATTATGATGTAGTGTGGCAAGCTTCTCATATGTAGCATGACGGCTCATGTTTATAATGTAGTTCCTAAGAAATACCTCCTCTAAGTCATAATATGTGTGAAATGAACTAATGGGGAGTAGATGAAACAACCAATTTTGTGCTTCCCTCACTAATGTCTACTAAAATAACTTGAGTAGAATCAAAGGGTTTGCATGAGGTGGCAAAGCCTTCTGAAAGGCCTAAAGATGTGTGAATGGATCTCTAGCTCCATCAAAGTGAGGTAATGATAGTGTCTATAAATGCTTAGGAAAATAAAATTTTATGAATGTCTTTGGAATAAGGTTACCATGTAGATCATTATCATCCATCCAAGATTTATAAGCTTTGTTTTACAAGGTAAGGAGATGTACTTGGTGTTATAGTTCACTAACTGCATGTATCAAAGAGATGATCTCTTGGGATGGTACATTAGTATCTTGAAGTGGTTCATTTAATCATTGAAGTTGATTATGAATTTTAACCATGGGAATTCTACAATTATAAAGTGGATCATAAAGAGGGGGTATGATCACTTGTACCTTTGGAGTAATGGTAACTTGGACCTTACTAGAGGGATGTGGGATACTATTGTTTTTAGGTAAGGAGTGAGAAATGGGTTCAACTGTAGTGAGGGGTGGCTTGGGAGATTCATTTATATCTTTATGTTTTAGTGAATCACATTCTAATTTAGTAGAAGATGCGATATTAGTATTAACATGTGCATCATTTAACATAGAATCTTTAATAGAAGTAGAAACATCATTTGGAATTGCATTAAGTTTGAGAGGAGTGAGAGAAGGGTTAGAAGCATGAGATGCATTTTCTTCTTCACTATATGCATATTAGTCATCATTATTCCTTGAATTATCATAATTTTCATTTTATTCACTTGAAATAGAAGAATTTAAAGTATAACTTTCATATTCACTTTCATTCTCATACTAATTTGGATATTAACTATCATATTCATCATCACTTCCATCATTTATAGGGAGAGGTGTAAGAGAAAGAGTTGATTTCTTTGTAATATACAATAAGTTATCATTGAAATTTTGAATATCATGTGTATTTATGCTATCCATGGATGGTGTATATGCATTTTATTCATTTTTGACATGAGAAGAAAGAGTAGAAGAGTTATCATTTGAACATTCTTTTGAGAGAGTAGAGTTAGGAACACATAATGCATCTTTTGAACTATGCTTTGGTAATTTGATTCTATTTCATTTCTAGAACATAGTATTAATAAAAGGTAGAGAGAAATTAGGTTCACATGGAAGAAAATCATCACCAATAAGAGGTTCACTTGGAAGTGCATGACTAATTTATGCATTTGGTGCATTATGTCTAGGAGAATGAGGTGAGAATTACCTTTCCCATTTATCAAAATTATTTTCATTAGAATAAGGAATAAAATAGATGGGTTTAAGAGAAAAAGATTCATCTATTTGTGATTCACCCTCATCATTACATACATCATCATATCCTTCATTAAAATAATCATTATCCTCACTATAAATGAAATAATTTTCTATAGTTTTATCTAATGTGCAATTTTGCAAATTTGTCTAATCATTGTCATAATTGTAAGAAATTTTTAGAAATTGATCTATGAGATGAGGAGGAATTGCCTTTCTGGCCATTTTATCACCAAAGAGAATCTTTAAAATTACTATGAAGCAAATAAATGCACAAAAAATCACTAACATTGAATTTTGAAAATTACTTTTGATAACCCAAACAATTTTCAATAAATTCAAATTATTTTTCTAAAAATTTTAAGGGAGGGAAATTTGAGGTTTGAGGACCTAGTTTGGAAATCTAGGGTTTTGAACTAGGGTTTTAGAATTTTTGAAAATTATGCAATAATTTTGAATTCTAAAAATTATTTGAAAATAGGAATATTCACAAAAATTAATACAAAAATCAAAATTTTTAAAATTAAATTTTTACACAAGAAACTATTGATTTTGAAATAATTTTTGACAAGGTAATTAATTTGCAAAAATTCTAAAATAGTTTTCTAAAATTGGCAAGGAGGCAAGGATTTTTATTTAAGCAATCATAATAGAAATACATAACTATAATTACAAATTGGAGCCCAAAACTTTCTATAGATGCATCCATATTGAGCACAATTATAGGAAGGGAAATATGATTTTTAATTTTTGAAAGTTGTGAAATCAGAAATCAAAAAATAATGAGCAATAACTCAGGAAACCTTAGGTTAATTCTAGGGTTTTGAGATCAAAGGTTAGGTTCACTGAATGTTTAACCCTTAATTTAGATGTGTGAGTTCATATAGGGTTAAGATTATTGTAATATATATTTTATATAAATATTTATTTTCTTTATGTATAAATTAAGTAAATTATAATGGTTATTCAAATTTTCATCTTCGAGTGAATACTTTTTATTAATTATCTATGTATAAATATATGAGATAAAGTAAAAAGCTACAATATAAACAATTAATATAATTTTCATTCCTTAAATAATTAACTCATTAATCATTAATTTTGGATTAATACCACTGACTCTGTTATTTACAAACAATGTCTAGGTTAGGCTAGATGCGATAGTAAGTAGGTACTAATCAAGAAAATTTATGTTCTAATAAAAATACTAATAATTATGACTAAAATAGCATAAAATAATTATACTACAAAATTTATATTTAAAACTACATATATTATCCTTAAGGCTATCACACAATTTATTTTCACCTACAGGTAATAGATTGAAATAACACACTCATATGCATAAACAATGATCTAAATGTAAATAATCATCAAAAACATACTAGCGCTAACCATTCAACTATAGTTCCCCTTTGGGTATTTTTCATTATTCAAGCATAAGATCATTATATCTAAAAACCTAAAAATCAAACACACATTTCATAGTTATACCTCTAATACATTTTCAAATTCAAAGTTTTAAAATACAAACATTGGTATAATGAATGAATTTTGCTTCTATAATTTGATTAATCAAGGCTACATGGAAGTTTAAGATCTATGCTAGGGTATAAATATTAGGACTGACACCACACTTTTGGGAACATTTCTAAGGCTAACATCATATGTCTAGGGTTGAAATAATCATTGTGGGGGATGACATCACCATTAAAAACTATTTAAGGTAGTCTTTTCAATGGTGTAAGGAATGGCCGAAGAAATGTTAGGGGTTTAGAATTTTTGAAAATTATGAAATAATTTTAAATTCTAAAAATAGTTTTTGAATAGGATAAATGTACAAAAATTAATACAAAAATCAGAATTTAGACAATTAAATTTTTGCACAAGATAAGAAGGAAAAACCCTAAGTGTGGCTAGGGTTTCAGGTTTTTTGTTTGAAGTAAGTTGGGTTCACTAATTTTTATTATTATTTTAGGAGATTAGATGCTTGATTCCTAAGTAATAAAGGTCTAGAATGATAGGGAAAATATACTTTAATAAGGAAACATATAGATTTTAATTAATAATTATACAAGACAAAGAGAAATTAACTTAGATTTGTGCTGAAATAGAAGATTTTGAGTCTAGAATTTGGGGAGCAAGACTGGGATAGTGTTGGAAATCTAGGTCTAGATTCTATTTTTTGATTAGATAGGAGTTCCAAAAATAGGACACCCTAGTTTCCTATGCTATATTCCTCCCTAGTGATTTTGTCCTGAGGGTAAAAGCTTTTTGGGTTTTGTTCATCTACTTAGTATGACCCTATATACCAAATTTTAGGTCATGGAAGTCACTAAAGTTTTTTTTAGGTCTATTTCAATATTTAGTACCTATATGAGTCTACACACATGGAAAAAACAAATATAATCAAATCAAAAGGGGGAAAATTGGGTTGTGGGAAGAATGATCACAAAATCAAGAACCTCAATTGTTCTAATTACTACCTACATTAACCCTCAAGCTAGGGTCTCAGATCTGATGTAGTTCTCCCTTAGGGAACGTGCATAATCAATGCACACAATTGATGCAAGAATGAATTTTTCCTAGACCCTTCCTTGGTCAATCATGAAAATATATGTGTGATACAGAGAAGTTGAGATACACTATTGATTGATTTTATTATGTCTAATGTGCTAAAATAGTAAGTGCTAGATATAAAATGCCTTGTGTAGTCCTTTATATAGGAGACTTGTTATTTTGAATTTGGGAGATTTATTAACATTTGGAAAAAATTAGAAAACTTAAGAACAAAGAAAATAAGAGGGGTAAGACTCATCCTATGGAAGAAACTAATAGTTGGAACCAAATTTGTACTTGGATAACAACACCAAAAATTGGACACCTTGGGTTTCAGCATTGTAATCCTATTTGGGCACTATTGTCCAAGGGGTGTGGTACCTAGGGGGATGGATCTAGGTCTAAAAAAGGTATTTAGGCCTAAAAGTGTTAAGTACAACTATAGATGAATATGAATAATCAAAGAGATGTTTATATAATTTAGTAAGACCAAGACAAGTCAGATAAAAGAACATGGTGAAATGTGAATAAAAACTCATATTCTCCAGTTAGAGTCTCTTATGAAAGGACTATGGAAATACATAATATGTGTGTTTTCTTAACTAATTTAGGGTTTATACAAATATCCTTTTATAATAACTCTAAAATATATCAATCCTTTTACCATGTTTGACAACATCAATACCTTGTAACTAACCCCTAAGACTAAACAAGTACACATGAGACCAAACTTTAGATAGTGATAGATAAGGAGCAATATGACCATATGAAACTCTTTAGGACAATTTAAGACCATGAAAATAACACATAAAAGTTTTGATAGTCCCATGAAAAGTTTCCATTTAAAGGTGATGACCCATTTTAACTCGAGGTCAGTTTAGTAGCCTTATCCTTGCATTGGGTAATGTAGTCATTTACACTCAATTTTAGACCTGACCAGACCTTAATCATGAAAAGACCATATTATTTAACCTTAAAACACACAAAAACAAGGAAAATAAGACACAAATAAAATAATAAGATAGACACATGTGCCATCAAGCACTTAGGAAACATAACAATAATATAAGAAAACTAATTATATACAACTACCTTGAAAATAATTTCTTCTTCCTAGATCAAAGGGGAAGCTTGAACAATATCTTGCTCTGTGAGATGCCAAATTACATGAGGCAAGCTGACTCTTGAACCTTGATTTGGTTGTTTTCATCTTCTTATCCTTGTTTTCTAACCCTCTTGGCATGTTATCAAATGAATCAATGGCAACTACAAACTAATCACTTATGAAGGTGAATTCATCTTGTGTTTCAATAGCTCTATCATGACCTCTCTTGATGCTTATGCTTATCTCAATCATGACCATCCTTTATCTTATATGATTAGTCTCAACATGGTACCTTAGAGGTTGTCATATTATCCTTTAAAAAGCATGGAATCTTCAAGAACATCTTTAAAATATCTAATGGGGGGTATAGGCTCTTGAAGAGCCTAAACTCATTGCAAATCTCCTTAAAATTCTACCATAAGTCCTCTTGGTCCATGAAGGTATCAAAAACTTTGTATTTTATTAGTTTTTCAAATTCAATATCTTGATCATACTCATGAGTGTCATAGTCATCATATATTTCTCCATCATGTATTTGAAACTCTTGGTGGTGTTCTTCAATGCATTTTTTATCACTAGGAGTCTTACATTCCTCATCAACAATCTGATTTTTATCTCCTAGATGTGTTAACTTACCTAGAATTTCATACTTCTTGAACATGTGCAAATAGGTCTACCACATGTCTTTCACCTCTCTCTGAACTTGCTCATGAGATTCAACAAACTCAATCAATGATGTTCCCATCAAACACCATCTCTTATATGTCTTGATTAACCTCTTCACTAGCAGATACAAACTACTCTAGATAATCTCTTTCTTCACTTAAGAATATTGATTTGTGTTCATATTCACTAATATGAGTACTAATAGTAAAATATTAATCATATACACTTGAATTATCTTCTTCAGTTGTAACTATAGCTTGATCCTCTTCACTTATCTCCCATACAACAAATTTCTCTTCAAGAAGGGAAGTGGTGGGAGATTTATGGACAAGTTCATGAGTTATAGAGGGAGTATTAGGTGTGGGGGATGACTCATGAATGGGAATTATAATGGTATATTCTTGAAGGAACTCTTGGATAGATAGCAAGTTGAGTTGAGCAATGGAAGGGACATATTCTTTAACAAGAATTTCATTTTCTTCATCACCTTCTTGAGGCTATTTAATAGCTGTAAATTCATCTTCAACATTCTCAATTAGATTCTCATTCTTATTTTGAATACACTCTTGGATAGACCTCCAAGATATAATAGTTATAGGTTCTTGGGTGGAGGATAATGGGGCTTGATTAGACACAAATTTGTCTTTGTCATTAACCTCTTGATTTTGGTTCTCTCTTTGTCTTTAACTCTTTGATTTGCCTATCTATACTCTCTTGGAATAGATTCTCTTCAAGGTGGTTAGTGGCTTCATGAAGATAAGGGACATAAGAGGGATGGAATGAAGTAAAAGAGGACTCTTAGGGAGAGATGAGAGATACTTTTATAAGTTTAGATTCTTACTTACCTTCAACTCCCCAATCTATACTTGTTTCACCTTTCCCACTCCATGACTTCACCACTTTATTCCAACTTGTAATCTTGAAATAATTCTTATGGGATTATTGAGAAAGAGAAGTGGTATTTTGTTTCTCAATAATGGGTTGTTCAAAATAATCTCCTCCTTTTGAATGCTTTCTTGGATTGAATTCCAAGAAGGGAAAGTTTGAGGAACCCATAAAGGGATCGAATCACTTATAAGCTCACTTGGAGAGATCTCTTAGGGAAGAATGGGTGACATATATGAGAGCTAAGATGGAGTGCAATAAGAAACATAGGGATGATGAAATTGGACCTGTTGTCCTTAATGAAAGCTTAACATATCTTATACTTTTATAATGAGACCACTTACATCCAAAATTCCACTTGATAGGCTTTGAAAATTTGCTCTCTTAATAGGTACCCATTCTTCTTTCAATTGTTGTAATGAATCTCTCATCTCAATAATGATATTACTAAGGATATCTTGACCATATTACCTTTGTGTATAAAGGTGTAACATGCATCTCTCATAGCCTAAGAGAATTTTATTCAAAATTTAAATGGATTGGTTTGAGGGGTAATTAGGAATAGATTGATCTTGAGAATACTTCTCATTTACAATATCATTTTCATGTAGAGAGAAAGAAGGTTGACCATAGAAATTATATGACTCATAAGGAGAGTAAAAATCTTGATAAGGAAGACTATATGGCTGGTATAAGTCATGACAAGATTGATAAGGGGGTATAAAATAGAAGTTTTATTCATACCCAACCATCCCAAATTCATGAGTCAAAGGAAAAAACAAGATATTATAAAATAATTTTTTAAATAAGTACCTAGGTTACTAAAACCAACTGATTTCATTTAGAGTCACCATTGGTGTTTATTGAATTCCTAAAAAGGATAATAGGTAGAAGAACATGTGTGAATGTATTTTTGATTCCTCACAATATTACTATATTTATCAAAACCCAAAAACACAAATAACATCAAAGGAGGGAATAAATGAATAATCAAACACTTACAATGAGATTTCTTACCATCCTTTTGTCCTTTAGAGCTCCTCTCCGATATTTCTAAGCTGATTTGAGTGCAAAATGATTGTATTTTAAATTGATTGATTGAGATTTTGAATGGCTTCAAATAGCTTCTTTTAAATTGTTTAAGGATTTAACAAGAATATGGAAGTGCTTTGATAATGGTTGATAATGAAAGTATAGTGGAGGCTTATGGATTTTTAAGTTAAGTTGGCCATGGAGGAGTGGCTTTTATATATAAGCCAAGGGGTAAAATCAATGGCTAATATTAAAACTTAAGCCATGGGGATCATGGGTGGAGAAATTTCCAAGGAATTAAAAATTCCTTGGAAACCTCTAGAATAGAGGCTTCTAGAGGGAAAGGGCCAATTTAGAGGAGGTTCTATAATCAAAGAATTTTAAAATCTCCATTAGGGAGTAAGGTGTAGGAAAGGCTAGGATAGTAGGGTGGTATATGGGTAGGTGAATAAAAGGGAATTTTAAATTATCAAGTGGGCTAATGGGTAGATTAGTAGCTAAGTAGGCTAGTTAGTAAATTAATAGAGCAATTAATTAGTTTCAAGGGTATTGTAAGGTTCATGGGATGTAGGGAGTTTGTGTAAGAACTAGGATATCATCTAATTGGTTAGGGAATATGGTTATGGGTTAAATTAGTAAATTTAATAGGATTATTAGGGAGAGTAGATTTAGGTGCATAAATTTTGCCCCTCTTTAAAAGGGTATTATGAGTGGATAAAGTGGAAAGAGTAACATAATTTTAAATAAAAACCATGTCATAGATGAATATGTTGTTAGTATGTATGATTCCCCTTTGAGGGGTCATGTGGAATGAAATGAGTTAGAGGGTCACTCAAAAAAAATTCCTAGGGGTGGGATAAGACCAAGATAATTGTATGAGGTTGGGATGCCTTAATTTTTGATGTAGTTATGATTGAGATGCCCCAAGAAAAAGTGACATGGAATAAAGTGGCTTAGCCTCAAAGGATGAATTCTAAACAAATGAATAATGTCTAAAGGGGAGGCCATTTGAGCAAGATGGTAAGAATTGAATTCCTAAGCTGTAGACATTGTAGGAAGGAAAAATACAATATAGGCCACAAGTTGATGATAATTCTTGTAGTAAAGACATATGTTAGGGATGGATGGAGGCCTATAGAGGACATTGGTCGAGTTATTATAGATAATAAGCCACATTATGTTATATTCATAGATTAAAATGATGTAATAAAGTCAAGTGACATAGTCATGATAGGATAGGAGTTGGGATTAATAGTGGATGAGCTATCCCTAGGCACAAGACCCTAGCTAGGTGTTACCTACATAGTCTTAAGAGACCTCAACTCTATTTAATTTTGACTCAAGATTGGGATGAATAATAGGGAGATGGAAGGCCATGCTATATATGACTTAGGAATGATGGTTGATGATTAAATATGATGATATATTAGGCATGTGGGATTTAGGGATGAAAAAGTGTTGACAAGATAAGATAATGGGTATGTTAGGGGTTAAAGGAGTGACTGAGGGGGGAAGGTGGGGTAGGGGGATAAAAGGGGTCATTTTGAATTTTAACCTTACTAAGAATAGTGCTTTAGAGTTAAAACCATGGATCACATCCCACCTACATCATATTATAATGAGAGGGTTAGAGAGTTACAAAGACCAAAGGATGTAGGACCACTGGTATGCATTAAAATCACTAGCCTATTGATTTTATTAGTTTTGTATTTATTTTTATATTTTTTTATTAGTCATGTCATGAGTAAAATACCATGACTAATGGCAATGCACTCATTGGCATTATTATGCCTATGAATTGTAATATCATGGTCATGAGTTATGGTATTGTAATACTATGACAAGAGACTCATAGTATTGTAATACTACAAGGAGTGATTAGGGATATTATGATGTCACTAGGGGGATCACATTTTTCATAATCATAAGGTTACAATAATGGTTATGCACAACTATCAGACTTGAGTTATGATGTTGTCAATGTCATGAGTTAGGGTAAAGTCATGATGAGAGATATTATGTTAGATGGGGTAAAGGGTTAAGGGGTGGTTGGATATGTTAGGATGGGGAATTAAGAATGATAAAGGGATAATTAGGATGAAGTGGATGAATAAAAGAGGGATGTGAGGGGAAGTTTTTAATGGATAGGGGTGAGTTAGTGGTGTTAGGGATTTATTTAAGATTAAAGAGTGAGAGGATATTTGGATGTAGATTAGAAAGGTAAGGGGAGATTTAAGTGGTTTATGCGAATAGTTTATGAGGTATAGGAATTGGAATTAGGGTTGGGGTGGATATGATGGACTTGGGATTAGAAAAAGAAGAATCAAGGATTAGGGTAAAGAGTGGAGGGAGGGATTATAGTTGATGAGGCATTAGGCAAGATAGGCTAAGAATGAATGTGATGAGATGAGATCATTATGATAGGATGTGTGGTTGGTGTAGGAGGATTTAAGAGTCATGCCATCTTGAATATGATAACCCCAATTGTTACATAAGATGTATATACTAACACTAGAGGAGTATGGTGTGTTGGAGTTCATTAGATTATATTACATCATGACTATGTCAGTGGTGAGGATTAACTAATCTTTGATTATGGCCTTGGTAGAGAGATGGAACTTAGAGATGAGTACCTTTCACTTTGTTATGTGAGAGATGATAGTCATCCTAGAGGATGTGTTATGTATTTTTTAGATTTTGATGAAAGGGTACAAGATCTACTAGTGTTCACACACCCTTAGTGTGATAATATAGAGACTAGTAGGGAGATTGTGGATTGGAGTGTAGGACACACATGTGGATATTAATGGGTGTTTGAGGGAGTGGACTATTGACATGATAATATTGGTATTTATGTCTCTTATGACTGACATACTCATACTAGAGAAAAGTTGACAATGGTTCTATTTGGGGTAAGGGGAGATGATGTCAAATATGGTATAGGACTACATAGTATTTATTTGGGGTTTAGTAGTTTTGGATCACTTATACCAGGAGTTACACATGGGAGCATATATGGGAACTACAAGCCTAGGACATCTCTAATTTTATAGATATAGAGCTAGGAGAACATAGAAATAGAGCATACCCTAGGTACTCATGTTATCAGATAGCCTCATGAGCCTATTGTATTTGGATGGTATATCCTTTTAGGGGTATAAAAAGGCCATATGGGGGAGATGTAGTTCTACAAGAAGGAATTAGATGGTTTATAGCTAGAGCATATCACATGGATGAATTATATAGGGGCATATTTTAGGTGGGATAAGGAGGTAAATGCCACCTAGTATATGTTTATAGAGTGCTACCTATAAGACACAAAGATTATATCATTGAGCATTATAGAAATGAATGGGTACAAAGGTAGTTTGGGAGACTTCAAGATATGTTAAGGGAGGAGCACCTATTTTCATGGAGTGATAGTAAGAGGCCATAGTGGGAGATACTAGTATATAAATCACTATCATGTAAAGACTATGAGAGCATTGCCCCTATAACATGGGATTTTCATATGACTATTTGAGATCTTGGTATTAATATGGTATATACTACATGGTAGACATAGAGGTAGCTAGTTAGGTTATTGAGACATAGATCTAAAGTGAGGAGGGGTGATATGACGAGACTATTATAGGCACAAGTGAGACTGGGAAGGAGGTAAGGGAGGAGAGGATAGGTTCTAACATAAGATGCACAAGATGGGAAGGGGGTCATGATTCCATGGATGTAGATGATAGAGACCAAAGAGGTCTAGATAGGGTTAAATAATGGTTGTGGGCTATGCTAGAGGGAGTGGGGCATAAGATGGTGGTAGTGGTGGTAGAGATGAGGTAGATCCATCTTGTCCACCTTTGATAGAGGATGAGAAGTCATTATTGAAGCAACTTAAGAGAGAGGTGTAGGTGCATGTCTTGTAGATTACAAGGATCAATATAGAGAGAGAGACATGATTAATACCTAGTTATAGGGATAGATAGTACATTAGGATGGATACCTAGCTAATGCACAATGGAAGATTATAGGGTTATAGGGATAGGTGACCACTTTATAGGCCCAAATATTGGTACTAAAGATCTAAATATAGAGCCATGATGTATAGATCATGGGTCTATAGGCTCAGATTGAATAGTTGTAGGCTTGAATGAGGGAGTTGATGGTAGAAGTAGAGGTGGCTAAGAAGGCCACAAAAGAGGATGCTAGATACATGACAACATGCAGGATAGATGGGGTTATTTTGTAGATTATGATATTGACATGAGAGGCACATTATTATAGAGACTTATATGAGGCCACAGTGCCAGTTGAGTGATCTGCAACCACATCAGAATCGACTCTTCATAGTCCATACATTAACATCCTAGGGGACCGCCTGGACCATAGTCAAGATATTTGAGACTTTTTATTATGTGATCGATATTTGTAAATTGTATCACATTGATGCCCATGGGGCCCATATTTTGTATTTATACAGTTTGACATTGACATCTTATGGAAATTTAGACTGTTATATATATGATTATGATTATGAGATTTTGATGTTATATGATGTGATGTGTTATGATTTTATTGCATTTAAATGGATGATGTGATGTATGACTTATGTAATTTGATGATTATGATATTGATGTTATGTTAGATATTTAGGCATATGATGATGATGTTATAGATAGATGATTGTTATGAGATGATATTATGGTGAGTAATTTTTGGATTGATGTGATACGATGTGATATTAATTGTATGAATTATTTTAATTTTGAAATGAGATGTCCATGGTATACAATTTTTTTTATAAAATAGATTTTGCAATGTGCTAATAAAGATAATCCATTGGGTTTAATTTTTATCTCTCACAAATTATGGTTGGGAAAAAATCTTCCTGCACTAAGGAGATGGGTGGGAATGGGGTAGTAAGTTAGGATGATTAGTTTGGATAGTGGTTGATTAAGGGAATGGGATGGGGGGAAATTATGAATCCATTAGTGATATAGGAAATCAAATTTAATATTACATGTGTGAGTAGACATGTTCCACTAACATGATAGTGGTCAAGGGCACATTAAAACCATAGTGCATGGGGAACTTTGTTTTGAGTGACTTGCCCAATTTGATATTGGGTAGTCATTTAGACCATCTTTGTTCTTTTGTGATCAAAAGGAAAAATTATAAAAAGATAACAAGACCATTTAACTAATTACAACAAATATTTACAAGACTTAATGATTTAACAAATAATAACACACATTTACACATACATAAATATATAAAAAAAGACACCTCATAAAAGATAAAATAATCTAAGGTACTAAAGATGGATGGATATACATGTGATGTTAATAAACAATTTAATTAAATGATTATTTATAATTGACCTAATAAAAACATGAAATATGTACATGGGGTGAATTTTTCCCAAGAGTGCTTTGGCTGAGACAAGGATTCAATCAAATCAGAAATAACTATTTATAGGGCCTAGGATGAATGATCAATATTTAGTTATAGAGTTCATGATGGATCCTATAATAATATGATTGTGTGACCCTTACATAATTATGAGATGAGTGGGGTTGGTAGATAATGCCTTAGGGACATCTTTAGATATATGAGGATGGATACAAGTTGAGTCTAGTAGGAGACATGATTGTCAAAGAGGGTGTGATTGGGATGTGTATGAGGGTGTGATATAAGATGGGGGATATATTAAAAGTGGATAGAGATATTATATAAAAATCCTAAAAAAAATTTCCCCTTGCACAAATAGAAATTACTTATCCCAACTTGAAATATCTATCCTTTGATTCTATATAAGCCTATAATATATACATGTTATTAAGACCAAGATCAGTTGGAGAATGATGGGATGGAATAAGTAGGGAAGTGAAATGGAAATGGAAATGCCCCCAAGAGTGGGGACCCATAGATGGGGGTAGATGGATCCTTTTATGTATAAAATAATTTCAAATTCATGATATTTATTGGTTCATCGAGATCATCACCTTCTATTATGACTAACTAGTAGGCTTCTAATCCAAATTTTGTAACAATTATATAGGGTCCAATCTAATTCACTTTAAATTTTCCATTTTTGTCTTGGTATACATTGGTATTCCTTTCATTATCCTTAAAGACTAGATCACCAACTTCAAATTCTTGGGACTATATCTTTTTATGATATTGACCTTTTAGCTTGTTTTGATATTACAAAAGGTGGTTTAAGGCATTATGATGTTTTTCATCTAAAAGTTATAGCTCTTGTATCCTTTCTTTTCTGAGATTATGGTTGATAATGATGTCCAAAAATAGATATGTAAGGAGGGGATTTCCAATTCTATAGTCAAGATTTATTCTATACCATAGACCAAAGAGTACAAAGTGGCCCCAACGGGTGTCTAGACACTAGTTCTATAAGACCAAAGTACATGGCATAATTACAAATGCTAGTTTCTACCTACATCATTGACTATTTTATTTATAATATCAAGAAGAGTCCTATTAGTAACTACTACTTGTATGTTCGCCTGGGGATAATAGGGCGTATAAAAGTGTTTTTTGATGTGATAGTGATTACAAAGGTCCTTGAATTCTTTATTTTTAAAAGACTTATCATTGTCTAATAATATTTTTGTTGAAATGCCAAAATAACATGATTTGATTCAAGATAAATTTGGAGATTTAGAGACCTTTGTTGTAGATAAGTGGCATATATTTCCCCATTTTCAAGTACTTTGTATCTATGATTATAAATTTATGTCCATCAAATGATGTTGGATTTGTCTTACCAATTAAATCTAATCCCCATATAGATACTGGCCACAGTTACAACTCTTGTGTATTAGCATGAATAATATTACCATGTTTATGACATGCTACACATTTGTCTACATATTGGCAGGCAACCTAATCCATTGTAAACTAATAATATTTAATCCTAAGAAACTTCTTGGCTAAGGCCATTTAACTAAGATGGCCACCACATATACCATCATAGACCTCCTTAATCATTAGAGTAGCCTCTTCTAATATTAGGAATCTCAATAGGGTCTCATCATAGCCTCCTTGATAGAGAATCTTGTCAAATATGGTGTAATGAGATATGTGGTGGATAAAAGACTTGCGTTGATGGTGAGTTAGGTTTGGTGGAAGGATATTATCATGTAGATAAGTACATATGTCATGATACCATGGTAAAATGGGATCAATGATGACACAAATTTGGAAATGATCCATGGATTGATGGGTTAATAATATCAAATGCTCAGTTAGAAAATTCCCTTCAAAGACATCTTCTAGAATGCTGATTAAAGACCTAATAGTTTCCATAGAGTCAGATGCCTTACTACTTCCCTTTGGCACTTATTCAAATGTAATGGACTACATTTTTTGTTTTAACTAATCCACCAACTATTTATAAGGAATATTTTATTTTATTTTGTTTAGAATGTCTCATTTACTTGATTTATTATCAACTACAAGTCTTTGAATACCTAGAGGTGTTGGATGTTCCACTAGATGGATAATTGGAGACCAACAATTAAGGCCTCATATTTAAATATTATTGGTACATGGTAAATCAAGATAGAAAGCTTTAAGGATGAGGTCACCTTGTGGGGTTACCAAATGGATACCTACTCCCAACCAATGCATGATGAAATATCCATTAAAATATAATTTCTAACTATTAGATTTTGTAGTTCTCAAGATAGATTCATTCAAAAATGCTATGTTAAGGGGCTTGGTATCTATAAGAGGTGATTTTATAAGTTGATCCATAATTTTTTGTCTTTTTATGGACTTTTGATGGATGTATTCTATATGAAATTCAATTAGAAACATTATCCACTTGGTCATCCTACCAATGAGAGATAATTTTTATAGTAGGTACTTAAGGGGATCAAATTTGTGATGAGCTAAACTTGGCTATTAAGCTTATAATGTTGAATTTTTTGGGATGCAAAGACCATGTCCAAGCAATAATTTTTTATAGGAGTATAATTTAGCTCATAATAAATAAATGTGTAATTGAGATAATAGATTTCCCACTCTTTCCCTTCATTATTGTGTTGTTCTGGAAGTACCCCTATTATACAAGGTGTTACAAATATATATAAGCA
This sequence comes from Torreya grandis, assembly GCA_037957365.1. Lineage (NCBI taxonomy): Eukaryota > Viridiplantae > Streptophyta > Pinopsida > Cupressales > Taxaceae > Torreya > Torreya grandis. Next base: position 295,844 of record JARHVA010003482.1, on the reverse strand, counting down.
AAGGTATTCTCATGCTGGGTGGTGATAACATTGGAATATTTTATAAATATTACTTAAGATTGTCAAAGGATTACTGACATTTAGATCTCCAATTAAAATGGGCCCCCTTGTTTAGAAGGTGAGTGAAGGGGTGACATTTTTCTACTAGTTGAGAAATGACCCAATGAATGGCCTGTAACTTACCTTGAAGGTTCTTGAGTTGATTTAGATTTTAAGGAGGAGGAATTTCTATAATATATTTGAATTTTTATGATCAAATTCAATGCCTCTTTTAGAAACTATAAACCCCAATAGTTTACTTAAGATAGTTCTAAACACACATTTCTTTGAGTTTAGTCTAATCTTATATTTATGAAGCCACTCAAAGATTCTTCTTAAAACCACATGATGATTTGATTAGAGTTTTGACTTCTTCAAAATGTCATCAACATAATATTAAATAATGTAATGCATCATGTCATGAAATATAATAGTCATTGTCCATTAGTAGGTAACTCATGCAATTTTTAGACCAAATGGCATCACTTGATAAAAAAAAGTTCCCCATGGAGTGATAAAGGTTGTCTTGTGTTGGTTCTCAATCATAATTTTGATTTGATTATAGCCCAAAAATCCATCCAAGAGGGATAACATATCTTTCCCCATAATATAATCCATAATAATATATATGTTTGGTAGGGGAAGTCATCTTTAAGACATTATTTTTTGATGTCCCATTAGTCATTACAACTATAGATCCCACCTTAGGTCTTGGTCATAGGGAAAATGTTGGATATCTAATCAAAATATTTAATAGGTCAGATAAATCCTACTTCCAAGAATTTTTGTAATTCTTCCTTGACTAATAAAGACACCCTAGGTGCATCTTGTATAGTTTTTGCTTGATTGGTTTTGCATTAGTATTGAAAAATAAATGATGCAAAACTAAGGAGTGATCAAGTCCTGACATATCCAAATAACACCATGCAAAAATATCTATGAACTCTTTTATCAACTCAATATTAATTTGTCATTCCTTAGGTGTAAGAGTTGCCCCTAATTTGACAATTTTAGGAATTTATTATGTTTCAATGTTGACTTCAAATAATTACTCGATGAGGGAAGGTGACTAACCTTGAATATAGGTTAGAGGAAATGGTAGATCCTAGATATCTAAAGTAAAATCTTGTGGGAGATTCACATCTAATTCTGTATAGAATTTTGATTCATTAGGAATGGGTAAAAAATCCTCCAAATTTTGAGAGGGCTCCTCATCTTCACATTATTATTATTCAATTTAATTGAGGGATGTTTATTGTTCCTCAAAATATGTTGAATTATTGAGATTGATAGAGAAGCCCTTTTTATGATCTCTAGAAGGCATAAAGTTCCATGATCCAAAGTATTCTAGGATGGCATCATCACTTTGGAACATGTCAAAATATGGATCATTTTATTGATTATAATCTATTAAGGAAGGGTAATAGAGGGATATATTAATGGTGGAGATAGTGGTATCATGAAAAAGGTTGGTGGCAACAAGCTCTTCATAAAGACTATAAATGGATCTTATTTTGACTTCATCATTAGAAGAAGACTCCTCAAGAACTGAAGTAGTATCGAAAATGATATTGTACAGGTCAATGTCGATGGGTTTGTACCTAGAACAAGATATTGTGGATGTTATTAAAGCTTTATACCTTCAATCCTACCTTGTTCATGTCTCCCTAGTCCTTTTCCCTGATAATGCTTATTCTACAACATCTTATGAATTTGGGGGCATTTCTATCTATGAAATTTAAGAGATTCATTTTATGGAATAAGCCATGACTCATAAATATCATCAAATTACTTCTCTAAAAATAGACCCACACTATTAAAGGTCATTGGTCCAAACAAATAGCTGATAGGATTAACCTTACTAATAGATGGGGACTCATAATAATGTTGGGAGAGAGGTAAATATCCTACATAAAGGGTCTTATATTTATATTCCCCATATTTTATAGATGTGATATTAAGATGGGTGACATCTAGTGATGGATTAGAATAAGTCACTAGATCATATAAGTGGACATATTTTGTAGATGTTGGATTAGGATTAGAACTATACATACTAGGATAATAGCATGTGAGCTGAGATTAACCCATCTGACAACTATAAAAATGTTATATTCCCAAATAATTATGACCTTCATGTCAAAATGAGGTAATTTAAAACAATAATAGAGAGTGGAAGGAAATACTTTTATTTCATGGATCCATGGGCAACCTAGAAGTAGATTATATGGTAGATCAGCATTCACAACATGAATTAAGGTCTGATGGATGACAGGTCCCATAGAAATAGGAAGATAAATGGTACCAATAGATGGCATTTAATTATCATTGTATGCCTTAATAATGATTAAATTAGGCCCTAATGATGCTTCAAAATACCCCCAACTTATTTAAGAAATCCAAATTACACAAATTCAATACAAATCCTCTGTCTATGAGCACCTGTAGGATTATATGGTTGGAAATGGAAATTTCTATGAACAAAAGGTAATTAGAATGTGGGCCAATAAGAGGCATGTCTTGGGCACTAAAATTTATTTGTTGTGATAGAGATAAGTGACCCACAAATGCTTGGAACTAACTATTTTCAATATCTCGATAAACTTTAAGATCATTCAAGACTTGATTGAGGATCTCCCACTGTATGGATGATGTGTTGAGAAGATCCATAAGTGAGATTTGGGAAGGGGTCTTATCAGTTTTTTGGATTATATAATATGACTAATCAAAATATACAAATAATTTTTTAGAGGTATTTACCTTTTAAGATGTTGACATGGATGGGTCCTTTGGTGGTACTCTAGGAACTACAATTTTGTTATACTGTGTAGTGACTACATAATCAACTATGGCCTAGTTAATTTGAAGTATGGTGGGTGGTGGTGAAGTGGGATCTAAAGGGATGTGTATTTTTATGGTTTTTACATAATGATATGGGATGGCATGGTAATCAATGAGATTAGATGTGGATGCTTGACCCTAGTCTCTTGGTGGTTTTCTTTGCCTCTAATCATGTTTAGGTAATGAGTCCTAATAAATGCCAAGCTGTTGATTCTTAGATTGATTAGTAGTGATTTCCACTTCAACTTTAATGTCTCCATTTTCAATGAGATCTTGAATATAATGTTTCAATTGCATACATTTTTGGTTTCATGACCTTTCACTCTATGATATTGGTAGAATGCATCCTCAGGATACCAATCATCTCAAGGTTTGATATTATCTAAAGGTTAAATTTTGGGGAGAATAATAATGTTTACAACTATTAATTATTGGAGGAACATTTCAATAGGTACCCCAAGATTGGCAAGAGGCCTTTTCCCTATTTGGGGTTTTGGTTTTCCCTGTGGTACTCCGATGGAGGAGACAGTCTGTTGATTAGTGGGAGTATTCTTTTATACTATTTAGACATGTTTTTTTGAATATATGACACCATCTTCTAAAAAAAAATTATTTGTATTGAATATTTACGGTTTACCTAAAAATGCATTTCCTTGATTATGGATTTATTCATTCTGAGCATATAATTTGATTATTCCTTTTTCAATGAGGGCCTTCTCAATTTGGATCCCCTTTTCAATTATCTCATCAAAAGATTTGACATATTATAACTTTAATTGATATATATAATTTGGTGTTGAGGTTGTCGATGGACATCTTGGCCAATTAATTTTTTGTAACTATACAATGAAATCAGCTTGCCAAACTTCTACATCATTATAGGAAGGAGGATAAACTTTCCACATTTATTTATTTGGTACTTTAAAGGTATATGATGGATACATCATGTTATATATTAAATGAGAAATGTCTCATGAATTTTTAATTCAATTTTCCAAAACTAGATATGGACCCCTTTGGCAAATACATAAACCACTCTAACATGGGTCTTGTTATAATTTTAGGGAAAATTCTAAGGAGATAAGCATTGTCATAGGCAACCTCATGGCATGACACATAAAATTCTTGGACATGATCCTGGTGATATCCATTCCTTATATATTTTTCAAACTTTGGAACTTTAAAATGTGGTGGGATTTAAAGGTATTTGTAACATTCTCATATCCAAAGGGGAGGTGCACAAATATTCAAACATGTACTTCATTGATTACATACAAGGTTTAATTTGTTGAAGAGTTTCATCCATCATTTTACACTCTTGAGAAAAAGATGGATACATAATGGGATTATAAGTTTGATCATGACTCATGTGTGGTCTAGAATGATTATGATTAGGGTTACAAACTTTTGTCTTGGAGAAGATGGTCTTTGATTTTGTGCTCAAAATTGTGAATCTAGGGAGTTAATTTGTTATGTTAGTTTATCTAATAGATCTTATAAGGTGGTTTGGCTCTTATTATCCTCAATGCATTTATTTTGGAGTGGTTCTTTTTGTTCTTATTTTTCAATCTCTTTTTCATGGTCCACAAGGTCCTCTTTTTTAAGCTCTTGATTTGTATGGGTATGATGATGGGGAGTGTTAGTTCAAGTGGATGGGTGAACTATGTGTTGTAGGAGATGTGATCAAAGGTAGTGGGTAGTGTTCTCCCCATTCCAATGAATTGAGATACTATTTGGTCATGGTTTTCAAAAATATATTGATCAAATTGTGCTCTAACTTCATCATTATGGAAGAAATCACTTGTGAATTGATCTTCCTCTCTGAGAGTGTGCATGTCATTATCTTGATTTTGGTCACCTAGGTTCCCTAATAAGTCATTCTCTTGGTTGGATCCTTATCCCATTCTAAGATATTGGGCATGATTTTGCATTGGCATGATGGATGGGGGTAATGCAACAAAAGTGATTAGATGTGTTTTTAATATATGTTAATGAAAGAGAATGTGACTTTGAATACTAATTTTATCTAGAAACCAAAACTAAGAGTGGTTAAGAGAGATGATTTGGATATATGTTGATCTTATACTTAGAGGGATGTGAAGATTGGAATGACCAAATATTATCAAAGCCAAAACCTTTTAAAGGTTTAATATAACAAAGGGACTAAGGAGATGAAGTGATTAAATAACTTTCACACTACCAAAGTGATTATTAAATGGTTACTAGGTATGAAGAGGTAATGATAATGAAGTGATGGGTGCTAGAATAAAACCTTGACAAGATTATGTATATTTATAATACTTAGTCAACGGGTGATGATGAAGATATACGGTGATGGGTGACCACTAAGGTTTGATTTCAAGGTCAATGTTATATCGAAAGAAGTGGATAAAAAATATAAAATGCATATTTTATGTGATTCTAGAGTGGGATTTATCCTAGGGGTGTCTAAGTGTTTTGTGACAAAAAATGGGATTGGTTGACTCAATTCATAAATAACATGGGCTTTAGCACAACCCATAAGGAACATGCTCAGTTACAAGTCCTAATTTCATCAATTAAATGGGTGTGTAACCCAATGTCTACACTATCTAATGGCTTCACAGGTGATGTTATAGGCTGGTGACCGATTATGTAAATTACCAAACCCTCTCAACCCCTTCTACACTTGATGGCAACTTAGGAGCTGATCTTGACTTTGTAAGTGAACACCTATTATGGCTGATGGGTCCTATGTTAGGTTTACACAATGGTTTATATGGGATTTTATAAGATACATGAAGGTACATGGGGTCTAAATTTATATAGGGTGTTGTCTAATGCTTAGTTTAGAGAGTTAACTCTTCCTCTTCATGGATGACCTATATGGGTTTAACTGCTTGGCTTAGCGATAGCTATCCTTAATATTTATACTCTATCTAAACATGGATTTTGATTAAATGTGTAGTGAAAAAATCAATGAAACTAACCCTTAATGACTAAACATGTACATGGGGATAAATTCCACATCATATGTTATTTTAGACTGAATGGGCTAACACACAAGCAAGCAAAGATTAATTTTCTTAGTTAATTACTTATGTATGGAAAATTAAAAATGAACAATCAAGACACACAAGATTTATACAATCAAAAATATGATCTTATAGGATTTAGGCACTCCTCTTACAAACACAAGGATTAACAAATCAAATTTGGTACCTTTACCTTGAGAGTTCCTACAAGAAAAGGGGTTAGTAGTTTGATCAATAAATATTTCTAATTTAATACTAAATAGTGAATACACAATCAGTTCAATGCAATGCCACCAAAAAAAAATATTATATCATAACTTTAAAGCAAAATTGATAATTATGAGTGGTGATATTGAAACCAGTAGCTAGCTATGATAGTTAAACATACAACTCCTACAAAATTATAGATGATTGAGAAATACTGCAAATTTTTATACAGTAACACAACTTTGAGAATGATGATATTAAAAAAAATAACAAAAATTTGAAATTCTGACCTTTGACTATAATTTAGATGCTTAAAAAATATTTATAAATGACTATTATAGACTAATCTACACTTATTTATATAAAATATTTATTTTAAAGACCTATATATGAGCTCTTTGACCTTTTTATAAACTAATGTCAAAATGGACCAAACTTTAAAACTATAGAAAGATGGTTATTTATCAGAGTGGTCCTAAGTCCTATCTTTATCATTTCAACATATTAACCAAAAATAGAAAATCATAAAAAACTATCAAATCAAAATATCACAACTATTGACACAATAATGTTGATTTAATTATAAAACTATGGGCTTGAGAGTGGTAATATTATAGAGAATAACACAAAAGGATGAGGATAAAATGATTTGTTTTTATTTTAATATCACATAAAAAATTACATAAAAAAACCCTAAAATATGGCTAATAGAAATATTTTAATGCCTAAACCACTTAGATAAACTATCAAGGGGTTTATATGGTCACTTAATTTCCTACAAACAGAGAGTAAACTATCAAACAACCTATAATTTAGAGGGAAGAAAATAAGTTAAACAGATCTTAATAGAAACATAATATCAAAATTATCAATGGCTATATCACATATTTTAAGACAAAACCAAAATTATCAAAGTGGTATTACTACAATCTAGAAACCAACCAAATGGAGGTTGATCAATCCAAATTTCATGCAAACAAATAACAAACACTCGGTTCTTGCAAGATAAAATTAAATTATGTAGAGATATAGAAGTTGATAGATCAGGTAAAGTTAGTTATTATCATTTTAACATAGTAAATCTAAAAAATTACAATTAGAATGATAATATCAATATTTTTATACAATATCACTACTTTCAAAGTAGTCATATTGCCTAGGGGTAGAAACCTACCAAAAAACTAGACCGTTAGTGGTTAAGCTAGAGTTTAATTCAATACCACTTAAATAAAGACAAAGTCACAACTACAATATTATTACTTGTAGGACAATATCATATTTTTTCCTATGCATGATATTTGGACCAATTTTAGAGCTTGTTTTTCATTTTGTTACACCTACAGGTCACCAAATTACTCCTAAAAAGCATAATAGGTTAGATAAAATGGGTATGTCCCAATATGGTCTCAAATTTGTGAATTTATTTTGGATTATTCACAATATTATTATATTTAGCAATAAAAACCTAAGAAAACAAACAACATCAAAGGAGGGGATAAAGAAACAATCAAACACTTACAATGATATTTTTTACCATCTTTTTGTCCCTTAGAACTCTTCTCCAACATTTCCAAGCTGATTTGAGTGTAAAATGATTATATTATGGATAACTTAATTGACCTTTTCAATGGCTTCAAATGGTTTTTTTTGACTTGTTAATGGCTTTGAAAAAGATATGGAAGTGTTTGATAATGGTTGATAATGCAAGTATAGTGAAGGATTATGGATTTTAAAGTTAAGTTGGTCATGGAGGAGTGGATTGTATATATAAGCCAAGGGGGTAAAATAAATGACTGATATTCAAAATTGAGCCATGGAGATCAAGGGTGGAGGAATTTCCAAGGAATTAAAAATTCCTTGGAAACCTATAGAATAGAGGCTTCTAGAGGAGAAGGGAAAAGTTAGAGGAGGTTCTTGAATAGGATAATTCTAGAATATTGATTAGGGAGTAGGGGTGTAAAAAGGGCTAGGATAGTAGGGTGGTATATGGATAGGTGAATAAAAGGGAATTTTAAATTGTCAAGTGGGCTAGTGGGTAGATTAGTAGCTAAGTATCCTAGTTAGTAAGTTAATGGAGTGATTAATTAGCTACAAGGGTATGGTAAAGTTTATGAAATGTAGGGAGTTTATATAATAAATAAAATATTAGTTAATTGGTTATGGTTTAAATTAATATATTTAATAGGATTATTAGGGTGAGCAGATTTAGGTTCATAGAAAACACACTAATAATTGTTCTACAACTTTGTACTTTAGTCCCACTAAGCATGCCAAAACTATTATGCATCAAATTTGAACCCTTTGTAAGGTAGTTCAAGCCTTAAAATTTTTATGTAACATGAAAACACCTCAAGGTTGTGGGTACCCTATTCGAGAGGTGAATCTCTAGGTTAAAGGGCTAGTTCCCCTTAATGAATCACTTAGGCTCATACTCTACTATAACACTTGCTAGGACAAGGGAGAGAAAACTAATCTAATGGAGGTGATAAACAAAATATGAATTGATCACTACCAACCAATTGTAATTTCACTTAAAAAAAGATACTAACTTACACATGACATAAATCCAAATCTGCCTCTCTACATTAATATTTCTCATGGAGGTTTATGAGGTAAACTTGAGATAGGAGAACTAGTCAATAGGTCATGACATGACACTGGTGAAAAGACATATCACTAAACCCATAAAAAGTCCATTTGAACACTTCAAGAGACTTGAAAAAATATTTTCAAATTAAATATGAATCATAAATAAGGACAACATGCCAAGGAAGTAAATCTATCACTTAACAATATCAACTAGTCTAACATGAAAATTGAAACAGTCCATGGAGAAGATAAAAATAGGTTATTATTCATTGATCAAAGGTTAAAAATGGGCAAGGATTTTCCATACCTAGGTGGAGGATACAAAATTAGCCAATTAAGGCTAAATATATAAAGTGAGAGAAAAGAAAAGAAGGGTGTAGGACAGAGGGAGTAGACAAGTGTATCAGGAGTTAAAAACAAGAGATGAGTTATGAAACTACCTCAATAGGTCCTAAATTCCTTGTGTATCTCCTTTTAAGATGCTCTCTTGCTCTAAGTGGCTTAGGAGTTAGAATTTTTGCTTTACACCTTGATTAGATCTCCAAAACTACACTTTGATTTGATTTATTGAATGAAAAGTGGCCTTCTTGATGGTCAGGTCATGTTGAGTTACACCTTTGATTTTCTCTTTACACCTCTCAATTGATCTCTTTAGGTTCTCTTTGACACATCACTTCATTCTCTTGCTAGGTGTCTAGAAGGTTCTTCATCTCCTTAGGCCAATCTTACATGTAAGTTTAAAAACATAAATTCATCTTATTCAGATCATCCTATCCTCATGGATGATTTATTTTCATCATACCATACCTATAAAAATATAAGTATAAGTCTCAAACCATCCCCAAGAACTCATTTTACACCAAAATCTCCAAATTGGATTCATTCCTTGTAGCCCAAAAATCATGAAAACCTCTTAGTGTGGAGAGTTTTAAAGATGATAATAAGAAACTAAAGGTATATTATATGAAACCACTATGTCTGTACAACTCCCTATAAAATTTTAAGTGAGTGAAAGTGTAATTTTCTACTACTTCTCTCTCTTAACTAGGTCTCAATTAGGCCTCCCTACCTAGAGACTAAAATTTGGATCCTCAAGCTTCCCACACATGTGAAACAAAAAATAAACATGTGATTCACTTCAAGGATATCCTCTAAAATATCCACATCAATTTTAAAGTTTTGACACCTTGTACGAACCTCCTAAGTAGCTAAAAATAGTATTTTTTGGCATATTCTATATAGTTATGTACCTAAAATTATAATCTAATGGAATGGGGTGATAATTATTGGATTATTAGACATAATTAAGGTCATTTAATATTTAACTCAACTCATTTAGAGTCATATAAATCAACTTCTCTCTCATCAAGTTAAAATTGGTCTCTTTGGCAACTTGAAAGTGCTTTTAAGGTCTTAAAGATTGTTCATAAAGTTTGAGGCATAATTAAACCAACCAAATAAAAAATTTGAAATTAAATTAGGGTATTTAAATCTAAATATGATCCTAATGTCCCATGCAACACCTTCATACTGTACCAAGCAAAGGAAGATAACTTCTCAGGCTGCTAATATGCATTTTGTGAGGTATAGGAAGGATTGAGGCTTGTAGTTGCATATTTTGAGTTTAAATATGCCTATGAACACTTTAGGAATGTCAATTAAAATATCACTATATTTTACCCATAGTTATCCAACCCTTTCTATCTCCATTAGTTCCCTTTCACTCTCTTTAGTCAAGACTAGGGTTCTTAAGCCATCTTGCACCAAATACCCTAGCTGACTATATTTACCTATTTTTTTCACTATTGGAGGTCTTTAAATTCATGGAATGTTTATTTATACCCCTCACCATATATTTAGGGTCCCTAAGGTCTCATTATAACTCTAATTGACTACCTCTCAACTGGTTTCCCATATAGGCCTGTGTATTCAATTAGGCTTGTGTGTGTAATTAGGCCTAGAACAAAGTTTGTTAACATGTTTTATTTATTGTTAAGTATAAGGGATTTAGATTTGTATTATCATAAAACCTCACACAAACTTAAAAACCTTTAAATTAAGAAATTTCCTCTTGGTTAGGTAGATAAACTTGTATTAAGGACTGTGTGTATGCAAAATTTGAGAGACCCCTATTTGGTCATTTCCATTGATCATTATGTAGATATATTTGATCTAAAATAGTATCACTAACTTTTACATCAACTAGTCTAGGTTATAACATTTTACATGCATTATATAGGTGACTTATTGATAGTTTAAGTGTATTATTTACTTATAGGACTCCAATTTTAGAACTTTTTCATAAAATAATATGTCTCATGTTGACGATAATTTAGATCCACTTATTAATTAAATCTCTTAATCCACTTATGACTTCACAACCTACCAAGTTGAAGGTTGCCTTCTCAAATGTTTATAGGTGTCAATTGGAAGAGAGGTACTAACTATGTTTTAGGGGTTAAATAACCTTGTTGACCATGTTGTATATTTGAGATAACCTTAGTGCTATCTTCATTTACTTTTCTCTTTACTCAAGATTAGACATGCCTCCCCTTTGAATGCAACATGTAAGTGACCTTTTTAGGGTCAATACTATATTTCATGTTTATGACCTATATCCCACATCAAGGATATTCTCAATGATTTTGAACTTGGTTGAAGTCCCAAATAGGGATCAAATAAATTTTCATACATGTTCTACATTTTTGTTATCGATATCTTAATATCCTCTCAATGTCCTAAAACTCTAAACTTTACCAACATCACTGTCCAAGGCACTCTTCTATATATGTGGTTGTAGGTGATTACATGAGCATGTAGCTTTGTGTTTGGCCTTTCTTAATTCCACTATGACACCTCTAGTATCCAAACCTATTTGAAGACTCATTATCACTTACTAAAAGGTTTAATTCACCTTTTTATAGCACCCTCAACCTTGAATTAAACAATATGTGCCCTCTCACATGACTACATGTATACAACTAAAAGTGGCCATTTTGGTGATTCAGATGTTAATTACATAGAGTGTGACCTTATTAAAATATTACATTTATCATATGAAAGTGAATAATAATCATTAGAGTTATCCTCTAATTGCATTGTAAGCTCCATATAACATTCTCAATGTATTTCACAATTTATGTATTCGATGTCCACACACACAGTCTCATGTAGAAGCATTAGGTTTGTTTATCTTATAATCAAATCTCTTTGACTTCAGATATATTGTAAATATTAATTGGTCTATGACCTTTTTAAATTTTAAAACATCAAAATGGTTTCATGCCTAGGTATACAAATTTAAACATTGACACCATTGGATTTCTCGTAAATTGTAAAAGTGAAAACATAGATATTAAGGCTGAAAGATCATTTCCTCCTTGAATAAACACATAAAAAAATAATTCACAACTCTAAATATATTTGGAAATACATATTCAAACCCACTCAATTCATCTTGTTATGTAGGCACATTAGAACATAGTCCAAAAGGTGAATGAAGGTGTGACCTTATTGAAACTAATACATAGTGTTTCAACTATGTAATGATGTTTGCATTTGTTTGTGAAATGTCTAATTATGAAATTTGATTATGTTTATGAGATATATTAACTTAAATCATGTTGAATCATTGATTCTAAGCTTATGAAATGGTAACTACTTATGTATTGAATCATATGAAATTATCTATGTGTATGTCAATATTTCATGAAGGATTGACTATGATTAATTAATTAAAATTGCCTTGTTTGATTAAATAATGTAGCTTCAATTGTTAAGTTAGAGGAATTTGATGTGTGCATTGAGTGTGTAGGAACAAGAAAATGGCCAATGAAGGAATTAGACTATGCCAAGGAATGTTATATCATTAATCAATTTTAAACCTTTTTAAACCATGAAAAGTATTTGGTTGTCTATTTATCCATATTTATCAACTTAGCATCTATTTTAGGTGGCTAACCTTTAAGCCTAGTGGGTGAATATTTTTTTTCTTGACCTAAAGATCTTACAACCAACATCTAGAATGTCTGGTGGCTGATTAGAAGTTATTCCATGAATTGCCTTAGTACTAAAATTAAGTGGGAAAATAGGTAAAGAAGTATTGGAAGCAACCATAGAAGTCTACAAGAGCCACCATACATGTTAATTGAGCATAAGAAAGAACATCCCTTAATGAGGCATCATTAAATAAATAGAGGCAGTTGGATTATTTTAAGACATCTATATATAGAAGTAGATCTATTTCAGTTGGTGAATTTTTCCAAATTAGAAGAGAATTAGACTTATCATAGGAGAAGGAGAAGCAACAAATATGAATAACTAGTTAGGATAGTCGAGTCTAGACAACTAGAGGATAGTGCCCGGGTAGTCTAAAGGTCGATAGGTGTGATTACTAACAAATTATGTTTTCTACTAATTATTTAGAATTAAATGAAATATTATCTACTTGTTCTACTTGATTTCATGGGAATAAGACCACTTGGTTTATTCTATTTATTTTCCTATTTACCCATGGTTGAGCATTAGCTATTATGTAGTGCTTGCCTATTTCAGGGCCTTAGAGAGATTTGTTTTCCTTAGTCTGAATGAAATGATTCTGGTTCTTTATTTTTATCTTGATTAAAGGAGAATAATACCACTTGGTTTATTATAACTATCTTATTATTCTTCCATGGTCGTGCATTGACCACCATGGAGTTTCTTTCCTAATGGAGGGCCTTGGGGAGGTTATGTTCCTCCTCACTTGATTTGGATGTTTTAGGTTTTGATTAAAATTTATTAATGTTATTTTGACATAGTTTAGTAGTTGTGTGTGAGTAACATATTTATGATGGAAGAATGTCAAGCCCCCCTCTACTGGGCATGGTGGTAGAATGCTTTACCTTCCTATGAATGTTATTGTGGAATTTGTTAATCCTTCTCATGATGAGACAAGATAATAGACTACTTAACCCTCTCATGACTATTATATATAAGTAATAAAGTGAGATATCCTCTTTCTATTCCAACCAAAGGTGGGCCTTATTTATGCTATGAAAGCTTGCATTCTAGTTTATATTTATGAATGCTTAGCTTCACCTAAATGATCATTTGAATGTTTGTTTGATTTTATTTAGGACTAGGAGTCTCTTTGGGTAAGAACTGGGAATAAGACTATAGGTGTTGTATGGTCTTTAAATTTTAAAAGATACCCTTGCATATATACTTACCTTCACCAAGTAAGATAAACATGATCAAAGCTAGGAGTCTTGAGCTCGAGGGTGTCTAGAGAAATAGCTTGATGATGACAAAAGGTTGGGTGGTGAGCCTTCCTTATTATGTTCAATAGATGCTTGGGAGTGGATGAGGAATGTCATTAGAGACTAACTAGTCCTCCATTTTTAAATCCAACCTTTAGATGTGCCTCTTTCTATGTTTAAATGTATGAATTTGGTGGTATCATTAATGCTTTAGTATCTTATAATATTCTTACAAAATAATGAATTTGGATAATATTCCAATTATGGATTAAGATAGTTGTTTTCTATGTAATGAAACCTCAGTGTCAATCTGAGATGTAATTTTTTATGAATGCTTGATTTATAGGATCTTGGGAAGAGTCATGTATGATCAAATTCTTTAGCCTTTGAGGCACTTTCAAATAAATAAATAGATTGATTTCCTTGCTTTTATTTTTTTCTGAGTGACTGATTTGTTAAACATTATGAATTTTTATTTATCTAAATGAGAAAATTTAATGAAATTAAACTTATCAAAAATATGTGAAACTTAAATAAATAGCTATGTGATTATCATTGGGAATAAAAATTTAACTTGTTGAAATGAATTAAATATTGATGTTTTCTGTATTATGCTAATCATGAATAAAGACTTATGTTGTCTTTGTGTTTTATAAAATGAGACATATTTGGTTATGACCATTTGTATTTAGAACCTTGGGAAGGAATCATTTTGTATAGAAAGATCTTTGGCCTTATATATTATCTAATAAAATAACATGAGTATTTGATTTAATCTTTTTTAACAAAGTCTGTTTATTTTACATTGGTCTCTCCTTTAAATTTGTATCATTTAATGATTAAATCAAGATTGTGCAAGGAATGAAATGAGCCAAGGGCCAATACCAGCCTAATAATTTGATTGAGACTTTGAATCAATACTCATTATGAGGGGATTCCTTTTTAATAATTGAGTTTTTAGTAAAAATATGAGTCTTTCAGATGGTTGCATATTTGGCTAAACCAGTGACAATATTGGTTTAACATCAAAAGAGTATTTTTCCTAGGCTATTCTTGTTTAATCACTTATATGATGTGGACATAACTTAGTATAATCTATTATGAATAATGAATACTTTGTGTAGATCATAAATTCACTTGTAACTAATGCATAAATTATTAATTTTTGTAGCTGAGTTATCATTCATCGAGTCATCTCTGCATTTTACCTTTAGCTAAACCCTAGTCAATGTATGAATTTAGATACATTAGGTTTTGTCTTTGTATTGGCCTTAACCATTTGTTGAGTTATTTATGAAACATTATACCTTAGTTGGGCCCTTTATGGAAACTCAATCATCTACTTTAACCTTACCTTCACCACTTTTAAATTGGTCATTGTACAAACTTTTTGCCTTAGTCAATTTATTACCTTGGCCTTTTGTTTCATTTTTTCCTTCATCAATTTCATGACTTAGAAAGATGGTTTAGAGTAGGCCATGTGTAACCATCCCACTAACCTAGGAGTGACATCAATGTGGTCTATCTTATAGTTTGTGTTGGGCTTGTGAGATGTTGTCAATGGCATCATCTTGGTAACCTGTAATCCTAGAGAAGACCATATAGAGTGCAAAGTCTTTAGGATGTAAGAGAGTGGAATGTTACCACATGGAATCATTTTGATGACTTATTCTCCTTAAGAGGAATGTACAAAGTGTGAATTCTTTAATCTAGTGGGTTAGTGGGATGTTGTAAAATGGCACCATCTTAGTAACCCACAATCCTAGAGTTGGCCATGTAGGAAGTCTACCTCTAAGCTAGAAAGATAGTGGGATGTTTTCATGTGGAATCATCCCAATGACCCATGATCCTAGAGTTGGTCATATATTAATATTTCCCTAGGATATGAAGTGAAATTATTATTGACATGTGGCATCATCTTAGTAACCTATGATCCTAATTTTGACTGTACAAGGAGCTTACCTCTAAGACAATGGGATAGAAAGATGTTGTCATAAGGCATCCTCTAAATAATATAAAATATTATCAATGTCTGTATTGAGGATAAAGCCTCTAAACTAGTGGGATGTTTCCACATGGTATCTTTTCAATGGTCTATAGAGTCCTGGGGCTATAGGTCTAGCATAAAATCTCACTAGACTAACAAGTAAATAGTAGGACACTACATGGCAAGAGAGATCCTTGAGAGATCAAAGAAAAGGTATCATGGAATTAGAGGACCCAAAAGTTTCCACATGGATATTAACTACATTAGTTATGACTTAGTTTTAAATTAATAGCCATTTTGACATCATTAGTATAGTAAAATTTGGTGCAATCTTGCAAAGAATTCTAAGTGTTGATCTAATGAATAAGGACTATGGCCTTTGGATTTATATCATGATATGATAATGTAATGGTGGTAATGGTATGTATTTCATGAGTTTTATAATTAACACAAATTTATTATTTGCCTATGTGTTTGTGATCAGTTGTTTGTATTTTGATTGTGTTGTGCTTATTGTTTAAGAAAAAAATGAGCATGACACCTAGTTATGAGGAGGAGAAATTTTATGATGGATAATAACACTTGGTCATGTATGAATAAATCCCTCCCTTTTTGAGATAAAATCAAGGTCAATACATTGACAATCACCCATTTAAAGACCAAGACAAAGCTTTCTTAATATGGATAAATCAGTAGCTAGACTCCCTCCATATTTTCTAAAAGAATAATTACATATCCTCATTTGAATAGAAGATAAATAGTATGAAATAATTATTGAACAAGAATAACCTCACACTCAAGTGGCCAAACTAAGCATTGCTTCTTCTACTAAAGGGAAGGGTCCATTGGTGTTTTCTTCCCAAATAGGTCATATTATTACATCTACTATATAATAAATTAGTCAACTCTATATGGATTATATTATTACTAACTTAATGACTTCTTTGGTTGTGACCTCATTTAAAAAAATTGTGATTATAGAGTAAAATTAGTTACCTAAACGACTAGACTAAGCTAAACCTATCCATTAGGTATATCCTTTGCTCCTCTTAAAAAACTTGTTCTAATGAATGATTTTAACCAATTTTCACTTGATATGCATCACACATTATTTAACCATTAGGAATCCATTTCCAATGCATGACGTGTACTTGATACTTCTCATCAAGTTTTAGATCACTTCCAATAATAAGTTGTTAACAATCCACCTCCCCAAAAAGTAGTAGATAATTTGTAGAATGTTAGACCAACTTATTATTATTTGAGACAATAATGAGTTTTACTTGTGAACCAAAAATGGTAATGTATTCTTCTAAATCAATAACATGTTCCTCCAAATTATTAGATTACCTATAAATCATAATAATATATTCTTTGGAATCAACATCAGATACCTAGGGATTAGAAACAAAGCCTCTTGAATCAACAATGTCATACCTAATCCTATGTGCCTTAGAACTCACAATAAATGTTGAAATAATTATAAAATTTAGGACATAGGGTGCACATTACCAATAAAACCATGCAAGGAGGATCCATTCCTACTCATGCCAATCCCAACACAAACCTGTCAATTTATTAAAAAATTGACACAACCATATTCTTCGACCATAAACTAATCCAAATATCCAAGACTGGAACATAATGAAGGAGGTAGTCTCAAGATTTCAAATAGGTAATGAGATCAAAAAGTACAAGTTTGATGATATATTCCCATATCCATTTTACATGAGTATTCTTCAAGTACCCTTCCCACCTCATTTTAAGGTACCTAAATTTGATAATTATAAAGGGAAGAGTGATAATAGATAACATATACAAGCCTTATTTATTTCATGCTAAGAGGCAGCCTATAGTAGTGTATATTTGGTATGATTATTTCCATGTAGCTTGATTGGACAATCCTTAGAGCAGCTCTTCAAAATTCCTAAAGGGTTGGTAATAACTTTCAATGATTTATCATAAAAGTTTGTTAACCAATTTTATTACAACATTGAACATGAAGTAACAATGGTTTACTTATGTAAATCAAAATAGAGGGATGGATAAATTTTTATGACCTATCTGTAATGGTTGAGAGGATTAACTAGTCACTTCTAACACAATCTTTTAGATAAATATCTAGTTTATATGTTTTCATAAAACCTACACCTTAAATTCACTCATAATCTAGGACTCACTTATGCCAACACATTCAAAGAAATAATTAATAAGGACATATAGATTGAGAATGTACTTATTGCTAAAGGCTTTGTCAGGATCTATTCGCAAACTCAAACATCACATCAAGCTTAACACCTATTTAGACCAATACTATTGTATATCCTAAGGTATATAATAAGAATAATAACATGGCAGGTAATAGGGTTGTTGAATCACAACATGTGTATAAATTGCTAGCACCACTTATTCAAAATAATATGTGAAATCCACCATTCGAATTACAAAGAGATCTGCCACATAGAAAATTTCTTAGAGGTAAGTCATTCAATGACTTAGAAGATCCCATTAAGTTAGTGTTAAAGAAATTAGTGGATGATAATATGATTATTTAGTCTATGCTGAAGCCCTTTCCTAAAGATTAGCCTAAACTTGACTAGTATAATGATAATGAATTTTGAGATTTTCATCATGTTATTGGCCATGTAGTTTACAAATGCATGCAATTAAGGCACATTATTGAAAACATGTTAGATATTGGAGAGATTGAGATAGACCATAAAACTACTCCTAACATAATCAAAACATGGGTATCTACAAAGATCTATTTCCTAAACACAATGACTAACAATAGAGAAGGAATCAAAACCAAGCCCAAGAGTGAATCAATAGAAGAATCATAGTTACATTCATAATCAGAATTATAACAATAACTATAATCAAGATCATGACACTCAAACCAATCAAATTGATTATAATGCTATTCCATATGATAAAAATAACATTGTAGGGTGTATTAAAAGTAATCACATCATTAACATTAATATCAAGTCCCATGTGCCATCCAACATTATTCAAAATGTTGGTTCCTTTATTTTAAAAGCACCATCCATTATTTCTAATAATTATACACTAGGTTATGGTGTTTTATACGCACCTCAATTTTCACAAGTTACCATTCCTAGACCTCATCATTCCTCTAGTTATAATAACTCTCTAAACTCAAAATTGTGCATTCAAAACTAGAAAAATAAAAGTTATACTCCATGGCCCTTTTCCCTCTTCCAACATTAATTTTGAGTTAAAGTATATATTGATTAAGACCAATCCTAAGTCAAACACTATACTGATCAAAATCAATCCTAAGACAAACATTGTATTGATCAAGACCAATTCTAAACTAAAACCTATATTGGTTAAGATAAATCCTAAGAAAATCACTATGTTGTCTAAGACCAAACCTACTCATTCCATTTTTGAGAAGACATATAGCATCAGTGAAAAACTAAGCAAAAAATTTGCACAAATTTATATTTCAGATATATTGAATAAATATAAAGTTTACAAGGCCATACTAAATGATTTTTTATAACAATCCACTATACTTGATGACATTAATATTCCAAGTGCTTGTGGGACATTTATCTCTGTGACAATAATTTACCTTCAAATAGTGAGATATGTCATCCCTTGGTCCCCTGCATAACAATCTATTATACATTGAAGATATTATTTCCCATCATAAAATCAAATGGGTGCTTATAGACAATGGATCTATATTGAACATGGCATTGTTGAAACTGGTCCAAAGATTAGGGTATACCACAATAGATATGCAACCAGATACCATCACCATCAAGGTTTTTGACAACACATAAAGAGAATTTATAGGAACCATTTATTTACCAATAATTATTGGGCCTATTATCCATGATAACCTATTTCATGTCATTGATATAGAGTTTCCTTAAAATCTACTTCTTGGTCATCCGTGGCTCCATTAAGTATGAACAGTCCCTTTCACCCTACATCTATGCATCAAATTCCTCCATTCTAGTTTAGAGGTCACTATTTATGATGATTTACAATCTTATAAATATTGTAAACATCTAGAGGTTGAGTACGATAATTGCACCTATTGTCCTAGCATTGAGTTGGTAGGAAAGAAAGTTAAGGGGTTATTTTATGAACGTATTAATTCTAATTATATCAAACCTAGTGACCTTGATTCCACTGATACTGATCCATTTCCTTCTACCTTTTCCACCCATTTCACTATTCAAGACAATGGTATTTACATACATATAATTCACGATGTATTTCACATCAAAGAATTACCTAAGTCTCTTAAGTCCTATGACCATCTTTAACCTTCTAAAAATACTGATAGGATCAACATGATTTGGCATAAGAAAGCTAAATCCACTTTATAGGAGAAACTCATATTTGTACCTAATATATCACCCAATAAATATTAGGCCACTAGTGTCGAGTGAGGTTGGTTGTATCATGATGGGTTTTATAATTAATTATAGAGTGATAAGTGTCCTATACCAAATAAAATCATGGATAGCCTGGACTATATATGCAGAGTATTAGGATCTAAAGCACAAATAATTCTTGAACCTATTTCAGTAGCTAAACCTATGGGAAATTGAGGTCTTGGATATACACTAGTTTAGGGTGACCCTATTGATTTAAAAAGTGATTCCTCTTCATCAAAAGATAATAAAACTCTCACAATGATGTAATGTCCCATTATAATGCTTAAAATGAGATAGAAAATATTGATTTATTTGATTCTAATGCCATCATGACCATTACAACCCTTTTTTACTTACCCTTCCTTATCTTGACCTAATTGATTGGGATTAACAAGACTCTATCATATCATTGGATGAATTTTAGAATGAGAAATCTATTGTCATGTTCATGGGCCTTTGAGATGAATTTTTTATTGGTGATCACAAACAAGGCTTTGAATTCCATTTGGACCCTATTTCCCATTTTAGAGAGTAGGTGAACTTCCTTGGTCATGATAGAAGTAAAAGATCAATATCCTCAGGTGAAAACCTCTTTAAGGCACCATTGGGTCAGGGAAAGAGTAAAAATAAAGACAAGTCCTTGAGTGAAAACCTATTTTAAGCACTCTTGGATGGGAAGTTTACCTCTATCCTTTGGAAGTGAAATGTCCACCTAGTCCAAAAATTACCATTTGTTTTGGTATTAGTACTAAAGATCAACAAGTTTTTGAATACATTACTTAGGATTTTTTAGAAGTATTTTCCAACTAGACATTCCCTAGAATGGCTAATTCAGATTCCTCATACATGGGTGAAGATTGTGATCAATAGGTAGATAAAGAGGATCTGTTATCTTCCTTGCCTACTACTCTTAAATATAACTCAACATTTCTGGTTGAAGATACTATGGAGGTCAACATTGGTACATATGATGATCCCAATATGGTTTATCTAGGTGCATCCCTCACTAATGAAGAGTGTGAATTCATTACTACCATTTTAAAGGATTTCATTGATATATTTACATGGCCCTACTCAAACATGTCTAGTCTTGATCCCTCATTGGTAGTACATCACTTATTTGTCCATATGTATGCCAAATTAGTGAACCAAAAATTATGAAAAATGCATATATGCATAACCATCTTAGTCAAAAAGGAGTTAGAAAAGTGACTAGACATAGGGTTAATTTGAACACTCGACTATTTTGAGTGGATATCTAAAATTATCCAAGTTAGTAACAAGTTATAAGGGATTCATCTATGTATCAATTTTAGAGACATTAACAAGGCATGCCCTAAATATGATTTTCCACTACCTAACATTGAAATGATAATAAATTCAATGGAAGGATACATAATGTTGTCCCTCATGGATGGATTTTTAAGGTATAAGCAGATTAATATTTCATCATAAGACCAACATAAGACCACATTCACCACTTTATGGGGAATATTTTGTTATCAAGTCATGCCCTTTGGCTTGAATAATGCAGGTGTAACCTATCAGTGTGTCATGATTATCATCTTCCATGACATGATACACAACATCATTGAAGACTACATTAATGATATTTTAGCTAAATGAAGAACACATTTAGGCCATCTTGAAATTTTACAAATAATCTTTGAGAGGATTCATAAATACAAGGTACATGTTAATACTAGGATGTACATCTTTCAAATCACTTTATGTAAGTTGCTCGGGTTCATTGTGTCACAAATATGTATTGAGGTAGATTCAACTAAGGTCAAGGCTATTATGGAAATGCCTCCTCTATCTAATTTTAAATAACTCCATATTTTATAGGGAAAATTTAGTCTATACCTCATTTAATATCACAATTGGCTAATAAGTGTCACCCATTTATACACCTTTTAAAAAAAGGTGTCATATTTCAATGGGATATAGGTTATGAATAGAAATTTACTAAGTTGAAGACCTACTTGGATAATTAATTGGTACTAACTCCAACTACATTAGATAAACCATTAATTTTGTACATTTTAGCAACAAAACATGGACTATGGGAACTTTTGGCCCATCATGATGAACAAGAAAAAGATCATTCAATATACTCTCTTTATCAAACATTAGTAGCTTATGAACATAGATATACACCTATGAAAAAGGATTGTCTCAAAATGTTGTTCACTTCCCAAAAGGTATGGCACTACATGTTGAATAAAAAAATCATTGTGATAGCCAAGATTGATCCACTCAAGTACCTATTATCAAAGACTACTCTCACAAGATGCATGGCTGAATGGGTTACATTATTGAATGAATTAGATGTGGAATACTAGAATTAGAAGGGCATAAAGGGGTGAGTCTTGATATATCAAATTTCTTAAGATCCTTTGATAAACTCCAAGCCCATTTCATTTGATTTTATAGATGAATCAATCATGACCATAAATGATGTACCTATTGAGTCTAAATAATAGAAACTATAATTTAATGGTGTATTCACCTCCATTAGATCTAGAGGAAGTATTTTAATAGTCACACTATAATGGGATATTATTCCTAGGACATTTCACATTATTTTCCATTATACTAACAACATGGCCAAATATGAAACCCTAGTTATTGGACTTCATCTTGAAATATAGTGAGATATGAATGAATTGATGGTATATGGAGATTATTAACTAATCATCAACCAAGACATTGACCAATACCAAACGAGAGATGAGAATTTTATACCTTACAAGTGTATATTGGATAATCTCAAACCAAACTTTTAGTTTCCTCAGTTTGAAAAAATACCATGGGCTAATAATAGAGTGGTAGATGGCATGCATACCATTAAGTATATGATATAAGTTGTCAATAATGATAGATATTATCATATCCTAATTGACAATATTATGGAGCCAACTCATGTACTACCATATTTAGAGAGAGTATGTAATATTTTTGGTCCCAACCTCCCTTGGTATGAAGACCTGTATACTTATCTCCAAGATCAAACCCTTCCACTGAACCTTTCAAAGAGACAAACCAAAGGATTCATTAATAGATCAACCCCTTATACCATACTTGGAAACATGTTTTATCATAGAGGATATGATGGAATTCTACTTCATTATTTAGCTTTATGAGAATCTATGTTGGCACTTAAAGAGGTCTAGAAAGGAATTCATGGAGCCCACACCAATGATATTAAGAAAATCCTCCATACAGGATATTATTATCCCAACATGGAGATAGATACCTGCAACTATGTCAAAAAGTGCATTGATTGTTAGAATCATAGTAATTCGATACATGTTCCTTTACTATCATTATAGTCGATTACCACACCATGGCCATTTTCAAATTGGGGACTTGATATTATCTAGAAAATAAAACCTATCTCTTATGATGGCCATAATCACAACTTTAATGCTACATAGTATTTCACTAAATGGATAGAGTCCATATCCCTCACTCATATAAATATAAATAAGATAGCCAAATTCATTTATTTTCATATCATATGTTGCTATAACATCCCCACCAAAATCATCTCTGATAATGATGGTTATTTCAAGAACAAGGATGTCATATCCCTCTGTCACCAATTAAAGATCAAATATAAATGATCCACACTATATAACCCATAAGGAAATAATCAAACTAAGGAATATAATAATACCATTATTAAAATATTTAAGAATATTATCAATGATGTTGGCCATGATTGAAACTTACAATTATTTCCCACCCTTTGGGCATATCAAACTAGTCGCTGAACCCCCACAAGAGCTACACCATTCTCTTTATTCTATGGTTTATAGTTCATTATTCCCATCAATATTGAGTTGCATTAATTACACATATAATTTTAGGACATTATTGATGATGAAGAATGCACAGTTTCTATATTGTAAGAGTTGGATCTTTTGGATGAAAAGTGTTGGGTTGCCTTTGACCATTTACAAGATTATCAAAATAGGCTATGCTATCGCTATAAAAAATGAATTCACCCTATATAATTTTAATTTTGTGACTTGGTCCTAAAATTAAATCATAAAAACACCAACGCCAAACATAAAAAAAGGCAAATTTGAAGCCAATTGGTTAGATCTATTTGTGGTCACTAAAAATTATGTTATGGGGCCTACAAGCTATCTACTCATGAGGACTAAAAGAAAGAGGAACCCATGAACATATCATACCTCAATCATTTCCATGATTTAATTTTATTCTATTACATTGTCTATGATAACACTTTATTTGGGGCACCCATTGTATATTTTTACCTAGACTATTCTCATTATTGTACTACCTAGACTATTTTTGTATTATTAGCTACACCATTTGTATATTGTTATCTGAACCATCTCAATATTGTTACTTAGATCATTCCCACTTTGTTATATAGATTGTTTTTAATCCCTTCCCTGGACCGTTCTACTACTCTTGGGCCATTCTATTATTACAAGGACTGTTCTAATTCTATTAGAACTAAAATTGTATTTTGCTAGACCATTATTATTTTTTGCTACCCATTATTTTGGGTCATTCTAATCCTATTACCAATCATGATATTGTTTAAAAACTAATGATTATGAAGATAGATTCAATGAATATTTCAAAGGTAGTTTTGAGTGATCAACATCAACATTAACATCGGTAACATATTTTATGGGATAGTCTCTTAGGGCATCTCAACATATGGTTTCACCTATTAGGTAGTTCCTTGAGACTTTTTATAATCATTCCTATTTTAATCTTATGTGGTCTTCTGGTTCATAGGAACACCATTACAACTAATTTAGCTATTTTTTAAGCCTCTATATAAGGACCATGGTTATTTTCTAGATGGATTATTGTATATTTGAACATAATACATTATTTTCCCTATTCCAAAAAACCCACAAACATTATAAAACACCATAACATACCAAAAACATTCTTAGAGAAGGTGGGCTTAAAATATCCATGAGAGTTATATAGCCATGTAATCTTCTAAGTGGGTTCCCCTTTTTTGTTCATCAATTTGGTTCTTTAATTATACTCCTATTTCTGGGAGAAATACAATGCCTTGAGGTCCATATAGACTATGTAGATAGTGCTTGGATTCATGAGGCATCTCAGGTCAGATCAACTACTCTTGTTTTCATATTATTGTACCTTGTGCTTTTACACTCTCACTATTTTGTGAGTAATTCTAGACCTATACACTCTCACCATTTTTTGAGCCCATTATTATTATTACTTTATTAATAATATATTCTTTACTTATCATCACATTTATTCCATGTTGATTCCAAAGAGAACTACATCAACCTAAGGTCCCTTTGGACTATGTAGGAAATGCCCATTTCCTAGGAGCACTTGTGGGCATCTCAACCACCCCTTATTTATTCTTCTATTCCCCCTATTTTGATAACCCATTCATATTCCATGTGTAACATCTTATTCAATACATGTATAATTGTTTATTGCTTACATTTATTCTCTTTATCTTCATTTTATTGTGTTATGTGTGTTTTATTTATAGGTTTGTGTACTTGTTTATTTTCAGTATCATGTCTACATACATTTTGAGAACCATTTGAGTTTTATCTTAACTTGGGCTTGAGTTGTTTACTTATGTATTTATATATTTTTTATTTCTTGTTTCCACTTAGTTATTGATATTTCATATCTTATTATTAATTTGGTTACATGTTGTATTTACTTTTGGTTCTTTCTTTTTGTTTTCATGTCAAACATAAACATTTGCCACTTAGGTTTTGGTATTTATATCATTATTCTGAGTTTTAAATGCTCATGTTTGAATTGGTCCATTCAAAATTTTAAATTTAATGTTATTATAATTTGTTCATATTTATGATACATAATTTCATTTTCCATATTAAACACCAAGTTCTCTAGTATTATAAATTAATGCAATGATGAACTTACATCTTTGAATGCACCATTTTGTATATCTACTACCTAACTAGGATATCACCTTCCAACCTTGAAACCAACATTGGAAACCGACATGAATATCTTTTTTACTTCAATACATACATATATTAGCTTATGTATTGATTCATTTTATCCATCCATTTACCCAACATCTATGGCTACTTCTATATTTATTTAGGATATGCATCTCCTAAACTAATCTCTAGCATCTAGTGATCCATTAATCATAATTAGGGATAAATCAATAATCCATATGCTAATTAAAGACATGCATATATAAACATTAGAATAAATTGCCATATTATAATCATGGAAAATAAATAAAAATGCATCTCCATGTTCTGATCCAATATTCCCTCATGACCTTATTGTTACCTCTGATTCTTCATGGGAGGCTCTTTTTAGCCTTGTTTATTCATTTTCGAGCCATTTTATTCTAATTATTTCATTTTCAGCCCATTTTATTTAATTACATGTTCCTTTATTTTGATCAAGGGTCTTTATGGGTTGTCAGAGTCCACCCAAATTCTATTTGGGGAATTTTTGTAATCGTGTGTTTCTACATCTCATGTAGAATTTAATAAAAGGCAGGATTTATTTTTCTAGTTATAATCATTTATGCAACCTTTTATTCTTTGTAAATATGTTTCTTTGAACAAATGTCTCATCACACCTTCTCAAGTAGGTTAAAAATGAGACATCCAATTCATATCACTTTCATGCCAAGATTTCAAGTCTAAACAACTTTCTACAATAATGCACAAACTGGACCAAATTCACCAAAATGTTATAATTTAGTCGCAAATGTCACACACATGAACCAAATCACATACATATATCCCTAATTAGAGTAATGAATTATATTGAGTCGTTATCTTCTCTTAATTCACTTTGAATCAGATTGTGACCAAGTGAAGTGACATTTTGGGCCATTGAAATCCTCTAATTCAGTCACACACACCACATGCATGTGCCAATTCATGTTTATACTACCCTAATTGAGGTATTACCATGTATTAAATTATAAATTTCTTATAATTTAACTTCAATCGAATTATGACTAAGTAACTTGATGTTTCTGACTAGTTTGATTAAATAAGTAACCAATTTCCAAGAATTACAAAGGCCCAAGTAAATCTCATTAAGAAAATCAAATTAGATTAAGAGATTAAGTGAGAAATATATGGAAATTTATTGAATATCTATTATTGGAAATTCATAATTAAAAATATCTAGGCCATGATGTCACCCATGACATCATCATAGGGGTGTCATCTTCAATACATGAATGGAGATAAATAACATGATTAAGGCTATATGTGCCTTATTAATGTTCCATTCTTCTAAATATTGATGACCATATTTATTGCTTTACCCTAAAAAATTGAATGGGTTTTTTACCCTCCATCTTGATTTTGAAATAGAAGGCCATAAATTAGTTAGCTCATTTTGGAAAAGTTATAACTACATGAGCCATGGCCATAACCTTTAAGATTTCCTTATGTAATGTTATTATGTAGGAATAACTTCAATAATATCTTTTTGGTGTAGATAAAATATGAAAAAATATCACTAAATAGCTTCACTCATTCTTTAAACATTGATTGAATAAATATCCAAAGCCATTGGTTCAAGAAGAGATGTATGGAGACACATGTGCTATCATATTGATAAAGACTTGAAACACCAAATATGGGCACAAACATGTTTAATGGACTAATTTTTGAGAAGGTCCACTTGAGGAAGGCATTATACATGTTTTCTTGGCTAAACTTTTTGACTCCATTGATCCATGCCCTTGAGGGAGTAGGCCTAACATGTTATATTCTTTATGCTTTGTCATTTTTTAATATATTAAATACATGAACTAACTTGCTCCATAATCTTATTCTACACTCCCTACTACCAAAAGGATCACATTCATCATATCACTATGTATATATGCTTATCTCTTAGTTTGATCCATGTCATTCTGATGACCTAGGTCTCCTACATTACAAAGAAAGCTTAAAAACTGATAAACATCATTCACTATCAATTTATAATACATACCTTTTTTTAGCCTTTTGGACATTATCGGCCATAGAGGGACACTACCACTAATGGTAATGTCCACATACTTAGCTAGTACCTAACTATCAAAATTCATCAATTTTTTTTTTCAAAAACTATGAGTTGGCATATTTTTCTTATTGAACCCTACTATGTGATATTTTCAAAATGTGTAGTATAAATATAATTTTAAGCCTTCTAATTCATCATATACCAAATACCAAGAAAGTACATACTAAAACTCATTAAATCAATAGTAGAATAAAGTTATTCTAACTAATTCATCCCTATTTATGTATCACTCATAGGACATAGAATATAAAATGTCTAAAGCATTTAAAGAGTAGCACATGAGTGATATTTATTGAAGTATTAGATATGAAAGTAATGCTCAATGATAGAGGGGTCACTGAGGTTAGCTTGACACCATAAGCACATAGGCCCTTTTTTAGAAAATTCATTCTAAGGATGAATAAGGGTGAAGAGCTAGGGTTTTATTAATTAAGAAAGAGAAAAAATGTGTTTCCTAAATTTGAATATATTAGTATAAATATGAAATAAAATCTAGAACAATGAATTTGGTCACATTCAAATCTATTCATTATTATGCACTAGATACCTACATCACAACCAGACACTAACATCAATGGTAGTGTCTATATTTGATGGTAGTGTTTATGACTACACAAGTAAAATTTCCATAATCTGATCATTGATCTAAAATACTAATCCTAAATACTTTCTACTTGTTTCTAGTCTAGATATGCATGCACATAGTAAAACCCAACTAAGTATCATTTCTCTTTGTTATTGAAATCAATTGAACATCTTTTAAATTTGGTACTTTATATATTTAACATATATCACTATTATAATTCAAAACATTCATTTATCTAAGTTTAAAATTAATTTTCTTGATATATATTATTTTATCACCCTTGTGATTTAATTATTTTTATATTCTTAACCCTATCCATATACATAAATTTAGGGTTAAAAATTTGGTGAACCTGATCTCTATGTATCCTTATGCAAATCCTAACTTTCCCTAGGGTATTCAACCTCTTGAGGTTTTTTCTTGATATTTTTTTCATATATATTTTTATTTATATGTAACCTAGATGCAACCCTAGATTAGGTGATGTTTCTATTAAACACTTGAAGCTTCCTCTTTTACCACCTAATATGGATCAAACTAATGAAATATCAAATCCTATGCCTAATAAGAGTGTCAATGATGGAAAAAAAATGGAAGAAGTTATCATAAAATATAATTATGATCAAGAAAATAATGAATCTAATGCCAATAATAAACATGAAAAAATATATCATGATCAAGTGCAAGGTATTTCTATGTTTCAAGAGTGTATTCATCAAAATATTTAATATTTTGATGAGATCCTCAAAACCATATTGAAAACTAAAAAATAAAAATGCACAAATGATTTATTCCTCCCTTTGAGTACATCATCAATTCTCACATCTAGTGGGGTCATGGGTTATGTTTTCAAACCATTTTCCCTTGAGGAACTAAATATTATTGATACATATACCATAGGTCAAGTGAATACTTTAACTCAAATACTGGTTTCAATGTCTATATCAACTCAAAACCATGTTTACATATCCTTTGGTGGCTACTCAACTATATACTCTTAGTTGTAGTGGGTTTACAGTGAAATATCTTCTCAAATTTATAAAATCTTTGGAAGACAATGTTACCAATATTGAAAAAATTCTTTAAAGTCTCCTCATGCTATTAATTCACAAGATGTGTTACATAATCCTCTTTCACTTGAAATATATTTTCACCCTTTGACAACTGGTTTTGTTGAACCCAAGTTCTAATTTTATGATGGTAAGGGTGATCCTAAACAACATCTATAATCTTTTTATGTGGCCTGCCTTGATTATTCCTCCAATGATAAACTTTTTACCAAATTATTTACAAGGATCCTAAAGGATTATGATTTATGATGGTTTTATGATTTACCAATCCAATTAGTGAGAGCATTCAAACATATAATGGATCAATTTATATATCAACATCACTAAAAATATTTCACATGCTCAAATTTAAAAGATCAAACAAGGAACTAATGAACTTGTCAATGAATATGTTTTAAGACAAAACAATATTAAACAAAATGACAAATCTAATGGTAGATAAAAAGCTTCAAGACATATTCAAACAAAGTCTATTTTCACCATTACATGAGTTCATTATTTTTAATAGGTTTAAATATTTTGATGAATTATGATATATTATTTGAGATCATGAAATGAATCTTATTGCATTTAAAAAACCTAAGTATTAAGAAAACACACTGACTACACCCAATACCAAGTTTTATATTAAACCAAGATCTAAGGTAAAACCCGCATAATATAAAAGGAAATGACCAAAATGTTTAACAACCTAATCAACTCATCTTATCCAATGTACCTAAGATAAATTTTACATTATTATCCAAGTCTCTAGCTTATTTAATTTATAAGCTTGTGGAGTGTCATCTCATATCTCTTTGTCCTCCCATAGAGGTTGATATGAGTTGACCTCTACCCAAAGGATATGATGGTAATGCATATTATGAATATCACCAAAACTTTTAGAATTATATAAAAATATATTATACCTTCGAGCACAATAAACAAGACCTTATTCATGAATAAAATATTATCCTTGATTATCCTCCAAAAGATTCAAGTTCATAACCTGGTGATCATTAGAATCAAAAAATATTTAATAATAATTTACAAGATAATTCTAAAAAAAATCTAAAAGTCAAAATGGTATACAATGCACATAATCATCCATCACATTATGGGTAGCCATTAGATGGGATTATTTTCACTTATACATGCACATTACCCAATATAGTTTAGAGAATTTTTATTACATTTGATGATAATGAAATAATGGATGATGACTCAAATCTCCATTTTCTATTTATTGAATCATACCTTGACTATTAGCCTATACATAATGTTAAGATCAATAACAGTGGTAGTGATAATGTATATACCATGATATTACTTAAACATTTAGGATATACACATGATGATTTATACCCTTAGACCGAAATGGTCAAAGCATTCGATTGAAAATCACATATTATTGGATAGATTGATTACCTCTATAGGTTGGTTCAACACATGTGGTTACCACATTTTTAGTTATAAAATATAAGAGTATTTAATATGTTATTGGGATAACCTTATATACATAAACTCCATGAAATACCTTCCAAAGTGTGTGAGTGTATTAAACACATTCATACTAATAAGGTAGTCATAGTTTCTAGAGTTACATGTGAAAATCCTCTTGAACAAGATAAGTTTATTTTGAGATAGCTAATTATCAAACCTACTAAGGTTAATCCTTTGTAAAAGGGTATACAATAGGAAGTCCCCTTTCTTAGGTGGTCCATACTTCAGAGGCCTTTACACCGAGATATACAATGGAGTCCATGGAATTCTCATCTACTCCTATATAGTATATATAGTTACATAGAGAAACTAAAAATATGTTAAAATTACTTCAACTCCAAATAAACCACATAACACTAAATGGTGGGTTTCATGAATCCCTACTCTTATTTTTTCCTCATGACCATAGAGTTTTATTATACACATGTAGATTAACACATCTTCTATAGTTTTAGATATGACACCTATGCATACTCATTGGTAGTACCACTAGTTTAATATATCATATTACAAGTTTAAAGCTACCTATGATCATACCTTGGATGGGATAATAGACTATCCTTTTATTTTCAAATATTAAAAAAAAATTGAATAAAATACAAAAACATTAAAAAAATACAAAAATACAAAAAAAATCAACATTCAACTGTTTATTATCTCCTTAGCATCCATGTTTTTTTAGTTATGTTAGCATTTAAAATATCATTTCATTTATATATACACATATGTTTCATGCATCCTTGAGTGTGATATAGGCATACCTAGACACATAATAAATGCACTCACAGATGTTGGACCTCTCCTCTACCCACATCATATAGTACATTGAGGGCATATAATTTATTTGATCATGATTGATATAGGTTACATATCATTTATGATAATTTATAAATTATCATGTTTGATATTATATACTAATGCTTACACATTTATATATCCTAGCTCATATCTTTCACAATATACTTGATATGTTATGTTACATAACAATTTTTACTAACATATATATGCATGGACTAATATATAATGTTTATACTGGTTGATTATGCTTCACCTAATTTTCCACTTAAGTGTATACAAATTCTTGGTATTATATTACTTCTGGAGCATTTGAATATGTTCCTTTATTGTTGGCATCTATACCATTACATGTTGATTGGACATTTAATTATGTCATTCTTTTTGATTGTGTGACATTTTAACATACCCCTTGTATGTAGTCTCCTTGGACTATTATTTTTCATCACAATGAGTGATATTATGTGTGTCTTTGATTATTTAATGATATTGTACTATTACTCTCTAGAAATTTCCATGATCCATATCATACATCTTAAGACTTGATGTGATCATGTATACACCCTAAATTGGTCAAGAAACCACACATATCATGTATTTTCATAGTCCTTTCATAGGATACTTTGACTAGAGAATATGGGTCTTATTTACATCTAGCCATGTCTTATTTTTTGATTTGCCTTGGTCTTGTTTCATACCCTAAACACCTTTTTTACCATTCCCAGTCATTCATAACATTTCAGACTTAACCCTTACTAACCCAAGTTACTCTTTCCATGCTTATTCCATCCCCTAGGTCCTGAATCATCTATATAATAGAGCCCAAATAGGACTACAACATTGAAACCCAAGGTGTCTAGTTTTTGGCACTATTGTCGAAGTAAAAATTTGATTCCAATTATCAGTTTCTCTTGCTTCATGAGTCCTAACCCTTATAATTAACTTCATCTTTAAGTCTTTTAATGTTATCCAAATGTGAATAAAATTTACCAAATTCAAAACAAAGAGTCTCCTATATAAAATACTTCACAAGGCATTTTATAACTAGCACTCACTACTTTGACACAATAGGTAATTAAAAATTAGTCAATAGTATAGCTCAGCATTATGCATCACACATAGACTTGCATGCTTAATCAAGGAGGGTCCTAGGCAAAATTAAATCTACATCTATCATATGCATTGATTATTCACATTCCCTAAGGGAGAACTACATCAGATTTGAGACCCTATCTTGAGGGTTAATGTAGGCAGAAATTAGAACAACAAGGGTTATTGATTATGTCATCATTCTTCCCCTAACCTAGTTTTTCCCCCTTTTTATTTTAATGTATTTACTATTTTTGTGTGCATAGGTGAACACAGGGTTTTGAAAATTAAAAAAGGAACTACAATGAGCTTCTCACACTTTCAAGCCTTGATATTTCAAAGACAAGGTCACACAGACTTGGAAAATAAAACCTAGAAAGATTAGATCTTTAGGACAATAGTGTTTGGGTAGGACTATAGTTATAGACACTAGGGTGTCCTATTTTAGGCACTCTTATCCTTTCATAGAATGAAATATATATTTAGGTTCTAGACAGTACGCTAGTCTTGTGTACAAAAATTTCAAACTCTAAATCATCTTATTTTTATAGATAACTAATTTTCTCCTTTGTATAAACTAATTTGATCAAATTGATGTAAACCTATATTTTACTGCATGTGATTGTAATTTTCCCCATACTCTAGACCTCTTTGTTATTTAGGAACTATACCCTAGCTTCCTAAAACTAATAATTTTTTTGGTGAACCTGACTTACTTCTAACAAATTTAAAACCCTAAGTACCCTTAGCGTTTTTCCTTCATATTTTGTGCAAAAATTACTTTACAAATTTCTAATTTTTTAATTAATTTTTGTGTAATTATTTTATTCAAACATATTATTAGAATTTAAATTATAGCCATAAATTTCAAAAATTCTAAAAACCTAGCTCAAAACCCTCGATTTCCAAACTAGGTCCTCAAACCCCAAGTTTCCCTACCTTACAAATTTTAAAAAATAATTTTGAAAATTGTATAGTGTGCCAAAAATATTTTCAAAATTTCAAAATTAGTAGTTATTTTTTGCAAAAATTCAATTTCAAATTTTTTATTTTTGTATCAAATTTTTATGCAATTATCTTATTCAAATTAATTTTAAAATTTAAATTATAGCCATAATTTTAAAAGATTCTAAAACCCTAGATCAAAACCTTAGATTTCCAAAATATGTCCTAAAACCCCAAGTTTACCTCCCTTAAAAAATTTAGAAATTAATTTCAAAAAATTCAAAAATTGTTTAGGTGCCAAAAATATTTTCAAAATTTCAAAATTAGTAGTTATTTTGTGCAAAAAATTCAATTTCAAATTTTTGATTTTTGTATCATTTTTTTTGAAATTATATTTTATTCAAATTAATTTTAGAATTTAAATTATAGCCATAATTTCAAAAATTATAAAACCATAGGTTCCTAAACTAGGTCCTCCACCTTCAAACCATTGATCCTTGAAATTTTAGAAATTAATTTCAAAATTTTTGCAAATTATTTAAATAGTCACAAATATTTTCAAAATTTCCATGTTAGTTGTTATTATTGCATTTATTTGCTTAATAGTACTTCATATTCTTTTTGGTGAAATAAATAAAATGCCCACTATGACACTTCTTCCCTCTCATCCCATAGACAAATTTTTAAATTTTTTGCATAATTGTAATATGAGTGGACAAATTTGCAAACTTGCACATTAGCTAAACATGTGGAAAATGATTTTATTTATAGTGAAGATAATTATTATTGTTTTAATGATGAATATTATCATGCATATGAAAGTGATAGTGAAGAAAAAGTAGATGCATCTTCTCCTCTCAAACCTATCTCTTTCATCCCTTCTTATAAAGAAAATACTTTTGATAAATGGGAAAAATACTTCTCAACTTATCACCTCATTCTCCTATGTAAAATGAACAAAATGAACAAATTAGTCATGCACTTTCAAGTGAATGTCTAATAGGTGATAATTTTATTCCATGTGCACCTAATCTCTCTCTCTCTCTCTCTCTCTCTCTCTCTCTCTCTCTCTCTCTCTCTCTCTCTCTCTCTCTCTCTCTCTCTCTCTCTCTTGCTACTACTATGTTCAAAATACAACAATATAAATGCAATAAAATAAAATTACCAAATCATAGTTCAAATGATGCATCTCATGCTATCAACTATACTTTATCCAAATAATGTTCAAATGATAACTCTCTTACTCTTAATTCTCATACTGCAAATGAAGAAAATGCATACACTCCATCCATGGACAACACAGATACACATGATATTCTAAATTCTAATGATAACTTATTTCATATTAGAAAGGAATTAAATTCTTCTTTTACACCTCTCCTTCGAAATGATGGAAGTGATAATGAGTATGATAGTGAACATGCAAATGAACATGAGAATGAAAGTGAACACAAAAATGATACATCAAATTCTAATATCTCAAATGAACAAAATTCAAATTGTGATAATTCTTGGAATAATGATGAATATTATGCATATAAAAAAGAAGAAAATGCATCTCATGCTTCTACCTATTCTCTCACTCCTCTCAAATCTAATGCATGTCAAAATTTTGATCGTATTTTTATTCATAATTCTATTTTAAATAATGCAAATGATAATAATTATATCACATCCTCTACTAAATTAGCATGTGATTCACTAAAACACAGATACCAATGAACCTCCCAAGCCACCCCTCACTATAGTAGAACCCAGTTCTTACTCTTCACCTAAAGAGAATGGTAGTCCACATCCCTCTAATAAGGTACAAGTTACCCTTACTCCCAAGGTTTAAGTGAGCACACCCCTTCTTTATGATCTAATTATAAAATTTAGCATTCCCATGGTTAAAATTAATGATCAAATTCAAAGAATAAATGAACCTCTTCAAGATATTAATATCCCTTCCTAGGAGATTATTTCATTGATGCATGTAGTTGGTGAATTAAAACACCAAATACATCTCCTTACCTTGGAAAACAAAGCTTACAAGTCTTGGATGGATGCCAATGATCTACATGGTAACCCTATTTTTAAGACATTCATTACCTAAGCATTTATAGATACCATCATTACCTCAATTTCATTGAACTAGAGATCTATTTGTATACCTTCAAGCCTTTTGAAAGGCTTTGCCATCTCATAAAAGCTTATTGATTCTACTCAAGTTATTCTAACATAAATTAGTGGGGGAAGCACATAATTAGTTATTTCATCTACTCCCCATTCGTTCATTACACACATATGATGACTTAGAGGAGGCATTTCTTAGATAATACATTTTAAACATGGGCCCTCATGTTACATATGAGAAATTTTCCACACTACATTAGAATTCTTTAGAGCAAGTTAGTGAGTATATATTAATATTCAAGGCTCACATGTTAAGATTGATAGACAAACTAGTATATCTAGAGATTCATCATATCTTTATTAAGGGTCTTCACCAACCTCTACTCAAGAATCTACTATATCAGATAGAGTCTTGTATCAAACACTTGTGTTATATAGTTTTATCTTTGGCAAAGAAATTGGAATTGATTGAGATAGATTTAACTGATTGGATCACTTTAGATTTCATAGAAACATCTTCAGATAAATCTCCTAGCACACAACATCCACCATGTCCTAGACAAGATAGGAGACCACAACTAGAAAAGTAACCAATCAAGAACAAAGGGCCAATTTCCAAAGCACAACCTATAGTCTACACTATAGAAAACAAAAACAAAGCACCACTATAATTTGATTTAGAGTGGGATAGCCCATCTACCATATTATCAACACTACTAGATAAGAGGTTAATCGCATTACCTTATACTCATCAATGAGATCCATGTCTCTTACATAGATAGCCACATCAGCCTTTTTTAAACTATCAGCATATCCATGGAGATAGAGATAATGACTATTTTAGACTTAGAGATTGCATTACTAGATGTGTCGATAATGGTATCATAACATTCACATAGGGGGCACTGAGATATCCTCCACCATGGAACCATAGACCTCATTCATCTATGACTAAGTCATCCCAAGACATTCCTTCATAGGAACCATCAGTCACTCATCATCAGAGTAATATAGGTTCTAGGATAGAGCCCCACAGGAGATCTCCCATTCTAATGATTTAAAAGGTTTAGAAACAAGTACAATTTAAACAACCCACATATAATAACATAGTCTGTGAAATACATAGTGCAGTTCCATATACATATCTAGCATAGTCATAGGCACTACATTAAAGTACTATTCTAGAGAGATACTCACTATAGCCATGATTTTAGGGTCCTATCTCACATACCAACCTACTACAATTAAGATTAGATGAACCCCCATCACATGTTATAGTTCTATCTTGATCTATTACTCAGTCATATGCATCAAAGTAGAGGACACATGGTGTTATTTCATGTAGCAATCCACTATGATTCCAAATAGATGAGCCTATCCCACAACACACAACTTTAGTTGTAAATCTAATAAGGTTGCATTTTTTATAGTCTTCATGTATAGCTATAGTTAGTGCATAGAAATAAGTATAAGATACAACATATGTTCCTATATAGCATGAGCAGTATGGGTATTTATTCAGTTGGCCATCAGGGTTCAAATAGAGATACAATACACATATAGTTTCATTTAGCAGGGCAATGATGGAGCCAAATGTCTAGCTAGCCTTTGTAATCTTGAGCCACTCTCAAGTAAGTAATATGCATAGTGTGCTATCTTACATCCCCACATACTAATAAATAACATTCAAATTTTCTAATAATTATACATAGATAAAACCAGCCTATCAAAGTCTAGATCTTACCCAATCCACTTATCCAAATCCTACTTTACCAATCTCAAACCAAGTCAAATTTATCCAAATAGTTTACCAATTACCAAAACAAACAAATTTTGACTTACATATGATTACATTTCAAAATCAATTTCCTAACATCATATTTATCAACAAAGCAATCAAATCACATATCCCAAGTATCATTTACCAAACATATACAACCTTAAAACATCAATACCAAATCAACTGCTTCTAAAACAACCATATGGAATGAACAGAATAATGTATTTCAAATTCCATAACATAGTACACATGAGTTGAAATCCAAACAACATCCATATATATATATATATATCCAAGTTTTCAAATACATACACACTATAACAAGATACACGTCAATCATAAATGGGTGTCAATCCCTCATTCTCACTCTCACTCTCTCATCTAGTGCTAGTCTCATAATCCAACCTAGCACTTGATGACCCTTCACCTCCTCAAGCTATTGCATAACTCTTATAATGATTATCTCATGCCAACAACCACCCATACTCATGCAATTCTACATATCACCACTGAAGATCCATATAATCACCCATAATTTATGTGCTCACCATGCTATAATTAGGTGGGGACATCCTATGCCTATCCAACTTAGTTCTCAACTCATCTCTCTCCTACTACCCTAATATATGTAGTTATAGCTATAACAGCCCTATCAAACCAATGATCACAAATGCCAACTATAACCATCACTTACTCTATCAAACCCTCCTCCACCACATCATTAAGAACATTCCATGTGAGCTCTTGGATGGTTGAATTAATTATGGTCTCCCAAAACTCATCATCTCCCCTCCCCATCCTAGTAGATGCCTCATACTACACACCTCCCACTCCACCTACATGCATAAAATGTACAACACTACATTAGATATATATTTTCACATTAAATTAAAGCACAAATATAGGCACAATTCAAATACAATCACCACTTACCTCCCATCATTTGGATTGGATCAAGATCCTCATACACTAAAGCATCCACTCCATCAATAGGATGTAATTAATCCCACTGATGCCTAGCCCACCATGTGATATATGCCTCAATACATCCCACATCATCTACATTAAGAATATCTATAGCTGCATTTCATGCATCTAAAGGTAATGGTACCAACTCAACCTTAGTGGGTCTCACACTAGCTCCTACTTTTGTTGGTGCCCATGTACTCCTCAACCATACCTATGCTAAAGAAGGAACATCCTATCAAACTCTAAAATACCTATCCATGTGCTCATACTGAAAGCACTCATACACTCTAACCTAGTGTTCATGTATCCAATAACTAACCCTCATATATCTTAACTACACTCTAACCTCCTCCCACCTAGGGTATCCTCTATAAGGCCTCCATATGATATCATATGCCTCCAATCTATCAAAAACTCATCTATAATGATCTATGCTAGGAGATCAAATAGCTAAATCACTCATCCATTGCTCACCAAATCGCTATGGAGGTGCCTAACTCTCCCTTGGCAACCCAATCATTCACACAATTGATATGTGCTCATAAGCCCAACAATGTAATAGAGTAACCACCCCTACACCACCACTAAATGGATCCTATGTAAATATATATAAATCTCTATACAAATGGGCAAGCATAGTCCTACCCCATGAGAACATAATACCATACATCTCAATACTACGAACCACCTACTATAAAAAATGAAGCCAACAACATAGCTAACCACTTCCATAGGCATGAAACACTTGACTAAATATAAATGACAATAATACATCACTATCACTACCTCTCTGATTTACACTTGAAGGCACACCAATAAAATACAAGGATGCATGATCAATGAAATCACCACCTATATCATCCTGTAATGTCACCCATCACCCACTAACTAAAAAGTGTAGAATCTGATACATATCTTACAAGGTCATAGTGTGATATCCCTTGTAGGAAACTAGAATGTACAAGTGTTTATATTCCACCTCTTAGATAAGTTGATGATCAAATACCTATCCCAATGCATAGTACCTAGGTCACATGCATGACCCAATCTTGATCTATCTATCATGGCTCTCTTATCAACTGATAAGGGAAAAATCCTCAATATCTCCATTAATTGGCCTCTACAAAACTTTCTTATATGCACCTTACCCTAAAAACATTAAAAAATAACACATATATCAATCAATCATTCTAATAAAAATAACTAAGCTACACAAAAACATGAAACAACTTAAAAACTAAAAAAACTATGCCTAGTGGACACTAATGCTATAGAAAGACACTAGCACTAGACAACAATGCCAAAACTTAGATAGTAGCACTGCATCCTAGATATGAGCACTACCTCTAGAAGAGGATCATTAAAACCAACTAAACATTTCCTAGACTACTTAAAATAGCCTAAAAATGTCAAAATATAGATTTTAAATAGGCAAAAACTAGGTATTTTCATTACTCACTAGGGTAATATCTCCATCGACCTAAATCTGGGCTACTAGTTGCTTAAAACGGGTCACCTATGCTCATCTCCTAGGCATTTTATCACTTCATATCTCCAATATCTCAAACTAGCAAATGAACAAATGAACCAAAAGTCGATAAAAATTCTTATATCAACCAACTTTTTTATTCAAAAGCAAAACATCATTTTACACATAACTAAAACCCCATAGCTCTATTTTACAAACCATTTTGTTTAACAAAATATTGACAATTATACCTTTAACGTCACACATGCATTGATATCTCACTATGTAATATACCTAATATGGCATACACACATCCCTATACCTCTTTTATACCTTGACATACAAATTGGTACCTACCAAATAAAAACTCATTCAAACAACCCAACCAAATCAAT
Source organism: Torreya grandis (assembly GCA_037957365.1). Lineage (NCBI taxonomy): Eukaryota > Viridiplantae > Streptophyta > Pinopsida > Cupressales > Taxaceae > Torreya > Torreya grandis. Next base: position 254,736 of record JARHVA010003482.1, on the reverse strand, counting down.
CAACTTTTCAATCTATTTAATCTAATACCACCTCATTTTCTTACCATAGCATGATTGTTTCTAATATCTAATACACCCACACACAAGCTTAGGTCCTAACTAATTAAGAGCACATTTCAATCCCAATAATTTAACTCTCACCAATCAAACAAAAGACTTTCAATATATTCACTACATGCAAACCTAGTTACTATTAATACACCACTAGTCATCACTTTTGGATGAACCTCCTCTATCATAGATCCCATCCCACTCCCCAAAAAGGGGAATCATTATTAATATCTATATAAATTAAGTATTATCCCTATCCACTCCTATAGGTAAATACACATTGGTTCTCACACCTCTAATAGTTAGATTATTAGATTCAACTCAGACTAGTTAAAACATACAGTAATTTAGACTATAATGGGTCACTCAACATGGTTTTTATACCTCCATAATTTAGATTATCAACATTACTCAATACAAATTGGTCAAGATTATATATTGGTTTAGACTATATGGGTCACTTAACATCACTTAGCTTAGATTGGTCATGATTATATAGTGATTCGGTTTATATGGGTCACTCAACATCACTCAAACATCTAGACGGATATACCATCAGTTTACAAATACATAGAATATTTAGATACATTGGTTTAGATTATACATACTCACTATGAGTTTGATACAAATTCAAAATTAGATACTAGGTTTGGGGGTATGTAAATTACTATGCATCTTATACATACAACTTCATATAGCATGACATAGTTATAGGACTAGATAATAGATTATAGGCATAGTGTAGAGCACATTGTTTTGATCTCTAGTTTTACACATGGGACATGGAATGATAGATCATGAAACATGTGGTTATATATATTTCTAGATTATCCATATGCATCACTCACATACTATATTTAGGGGCATAACATAGATGATCATGCTTTTCAACATCTAGGATTATATAGATTAGAATGGCAAGACATGCCATTTCCTTCTTACATATTTACCAAAGGTTTTGGATTACACATAGGCATACCCAAGTTATCACTAGGTTGGACCATATAATCATTTGTAGTGGTTGGTCCACAACATTACTCAAACCTAGGAGTTTATGCAGGACAGAGGGTAGACATTGGTTTTGAACCTCCAAGCACTTCTCATTTCTAGTTCATATTATTTAGAGTGGGGACATGATAGATCTTGCTCTTCATAACATATGAATTCTATACACATGTTATAGATTACATGAGTTTATGTGGGATAGAGGGTAGACATTAGTTTTGAACCTCTGAAAATTTCTAATTTCTCATTTAGATCTAGTATAAGGGCATCCATTTTAGAGATTCCTTCTTTCTCTAGGCACTATTTAGATTCAATACATGGGAATCCATTTTAGGGATTCCTTCTATCTTTAGGCACTATTCAAATTTAGTACAAGGGGTATCTATTTCATGGATTCCTTCTTTCTCCAAGCACTATTTAGTTCCTTATCTACTTCCTTGGCCAGGAATTTGGACCCTTTTTCAGTACACTTATCTCCATATAGGTAAGTTTAGGTACACAACTTCTTTCTTTCTTTTACTCTAGTATTTCATTTCATTACATCACTAAATTAAAAGGTGGGAAAATATATACACCCTAAATTGGTCAAGAAACCACACATATCAAGTATTTTCATAGTCCTTTTATAGGAGACTTTGACTGGAGAATATGAGTCTTATTCGTATCTAGCCACAATTTTTGTTTGATTTTCCTTGGTCTTGTTTCATACCCTAGACACCTTTTTGACCATTCCCAATCATTTGTAAACTTTTAGACTTAACCCTAACTAACCCAGGTTACTCTTTCCATGCCTATTCCATCCCCTAGGTCCTCGATCCTCTAGATAATAATGCCCAGATATGACTACAATGATGAAACCTAGGGTGTACTATTTTTGGCACTATTGTCCAAGTGTAAATTTGGTTCTAATGGTCAGTTTCTCCCATTTCATGAGTCCTAACCCATTTTTATTAACTTTATCTTTAAGATTCTAATGTCAGCCAAATTTGAATAAAATCTCCTAAATTTAAAACAAATAATCTCCTATATAAAGGACTTCACAAGGCATTTATATCTAGATTTTACTACTTTTGCACAATAGGTAATTAAAAACTAATCAATAGTATAGCTCAGCATTATGCATCACACATAGACTTGCATGCTTGATCAAGGAGGGGCTTAGGCAAAATTCATTCTTGCATCTATCATGTGAATTGATTATGCATGTTCCCTAAGGGAGGATTACATCAGATTTGAGGCCCTAGCTTGAGGTTTAATGTAGGGAACAATCAAAATAGTAGGGGTTCTTGATTGTGTGATCATTCTTCCCCTAACCTAGTTTTTTCCCCTTTTAAATTTAATGCATTTGTTATTTATATATGCATAGGTTAATATAGGGTTTTTAATATTAAAAAGGACCTATAGCAAGCTTTGCATACTTTCAAGCCTTGATATTTCACAAACAAGGTCACACAGACTTGGTAAGCAAAACCCAAAAAGATTAGATCTTTAGGACAACAATGTCAGGGTAGGACTAACATGTCAGATACTAGGGTGTCCTATTTCTAATGCTCCTATCCTTTCATAAAATGAAAGCTTTTCATAGAATGACATATAGATTTAGGTTCCAGATAATACCTAGTCCTGTGTACAAATTTTTAGACTCTAAATCATCTAAATCATCCTATTTTTCTAGATAAGTAATTTTCTCCTTTATATAAACTAAATTAATCAAATTGATGTAAACCTATATTTTACTACATGTGATTGTAATTTTTCCCATACTTTAGACCTCTTTATTTTTTAGGAATTAGACCCTAGCTTCCCAAAAATAATAAAATAGATCACATAATGTGAGATTCATTGATATATCTACTTTGACATGTTATCCATATATGTTACATATTATAAATTAATTTATCCTTTAAAATTAAGATACCTACCATATTATATCTCCATCACCTCAAAAGGGGGCATATCATAAAGACATGACCTCAACTCTTACTCATTTTTTAGTCTCTATATTTTAATAAGGGCTTGTCATAAAGACATGACTTGCACACTTACACAGTATCTCCAAATTTTAGTTGGGACATGCCAAAAAGACATGATTTACACACTTTCATAATCTCTAGTTTAGTTTCATGATTCACACTTGGGTCAGAATCTTATACATTATAATGATTTTGTATAAATTTGAAATATATTTTTTAGATTAATGACACATATAATATAGATAAAAAAATTATAGGTGCATATGCCATGCTATTGTACCAAAAATTAAAAATTACCAATTATACTATTGACCAGGACACACTAATTACACCAAGATATACTATTATTGAACCTTCTCTATTATAAAAGTTGGTTCAAATTTATAGGTTAAAGTGATTAAATCATCTAAACTCACCATATTTATATGATGAGTTTATTAAATAAATCACACTCACCATATTACATATTAAAACTTGAGTTGTGTGATTAAGATATAATGATTTTAATGGTCATGTCACAACTCATCCTTGCATTGGATTGGGGGAATAATATCTTCCAATCTATCTCTTCAAATATTTAAGGTTTATGTCTAAACCTTTTCTAGTTCTATTACTCATAAGGAAACATCTCTACCAAGTCAAAGCATCAAGAGGAAACATGGTTGTATCAACACATACGTATACTCCTTCCTCACTCTCTTTCTTTTCAAACATTTCAATTATTTCAAATTTTAGATTATATGAACTAATTTTCAGTGTAACATTCTCTTGGTTATAGGTTATACACTAGCAAAGAACTCAAATTGGGCTCAAATAAAGGAAAGGTATGTTGTACACACCTAGTTACACATTTATTTACTTTAAACTAGTGATTTCATCCTTATGCATTACTATATTAAAAAAGGAAAAATGTAAATACTAAAATAGAATATTTATAGCATCTTAGCCTTGTACATTTGATAAATATCAATTAGGGCTCTACCATTTAGTTATAAGCCTCCTTGATACTAAAATGATCACATTCACCATCTCATTATGCCTAAATGATCATATCTTAGTTTGATCCATGTATTTTAATGACCTAAGTCTCATACATTGTACAAAAAACATACAACCTGATAAACATCCTTCATAGTTAGTTTTAGATCCATACCTATTTTCTAGCCTTCTGAACACTACCAACCATATAAGGACACTACCACCAATGAAAGTGTCCAAATAATTACCTAGTATCCAATTGTCAAAATTAATCCAAATTTTAAATGTTTTTAAACCTATGGGTCACTTTATTTATCTTATTTAAACCTACCATGAGGTATTTTCAAAAAAGTGTGGTATAAATACAAGTTTAAGCCTTTTCATTCATCATCAACTAAATACCAAGCAAACACCTACTAAAACTCATTAAATAAATAAAAAATTGAGTTATTATACCTTGTTCATCCTTGTTTTTGTATCAATCATATTAAATGTCTAAAACATTCAAATAACAACCCATGAGCAATAATTTTCAAGTTACAAGCTAGATCACTGCATGTATCTTCATATATTATATTTACCCTTGTACACACACATGGGAGAATTACATAAGTATAAGGCACTCTTTAGAGTATTTTATATGTAGGAAACACTTAGAGATAGAGGGGTCATTGAGGTTAGTTCAACATTATGAGCTTAATAACCCATTTTTAGCAAACTCATTCTAATGGTGAAGAGCTAGGGTTTGATAAATTATCAAAGAGAGACAAATTATATACTATATTTGAATATATCAGTAGAAAGGTGATAGAAAACCCAAAATAATGAAGTAAGTCTCATCAAGATCTAGTCATTATTCCATATTGGATACTTATGTCACAACCAAACATTAACATCAATAGTAGTGTCTAGTTATGACAATATAGTCTGTAGCTACATAAGTAAAATTTATATAATTTGATGATTGATATAGAATACTAATCCTACATAGTTTCTACATATTTCTAGTCTAGTTCTACTTTTGCACAATAAAACCTAGTTAAATATAATATCTCTTTGGTATTGAAATTAAATGAACATATTTTGAATTTGATACTTTCTATATTAACATATCTCAATATTATAATTAAAAATAATCATTTTTCTGAGTTTGTAATTAATTAGCTTTCTATAGATTAGTTTATCACTATTGTACTTAAACTAATTTTATATTATTAACCCTATTTATAAACATAAATTTAGGGTTAAACAATTTGATGCAGTTATACACCATCCTTGGGACACTATAAAAAACCTCACTATGTCCTCTTAATAATAAAATATTGTGTCAAATGATCATGAAACACATAGACATACATAGTACTCCTCCTTGTGATACATGCATTATTATAACACCTCTATTTAAACATCTATGGGTGATCCCAATTTACACGTGGCATGCCTAAGTGGAGATCCACTAAGATATGCTCATATTCCCATATATGTAATAAAGTCACTAATCCTAGGCCTCTACTATAATCCTCATGGGTTAAGATTATATATATATATATATATATATATATATATATATATATATAATATAATATAATATAATGGTAAGCATAGTGTGGCCCCATGAATACATAATACCATGCACCTTAATGTCCTAAATAATGGAATGCATCTAATATGAAGTGGCCATACTTATTCCATCCACTGTTATGAAAGAAACTAATAAAATTCATAAATAATTTTAAATTATAGAACATATATTAGTGAAATATCAAATAAAAAGTTGGTATAATCATCTACATTATTATTATATCTTTAAGAATGTGTGGCCATATACTTATGGGCCTGCACTTTTGGTCCTTGTCCTTATGTGCCCTATATAGTATCTTGGGTCCCTACCATTAACAATATCAAAATCCTCCGTAAATCCTTTAAAGTGATAGTCATGTCCCCTATTGGGATCCATAAATTAGAATTATCTACATCTAATCTCTCTAAAAGTGAAATCATCAGACGTATATCATAGGGCATGGTGCCAAGATGTACAACATGGCCTAATCCTACCCATTCTACTATTTACTTTTTTTCATTACTTAAATCTAAGGCCAATAAGGTATCATATATCAAATGGGTTTGAACTCCATCATGTGTATATCACCTTGAAATTACATAAAAATACATCACTTCCATGATAAATAATTATAAAAATAAATTACAGTGATAAAAACTACATATATAAAATTTGTATTTTTTGTATATGCCCGCATCATAAAATATAATCTTATGATATATAGTTTTAATAGGGACAAAAATTATTTTAAAAGGGTCATACCCCTTTAAAGACTCTAAAACTAAACCTAAAAAATGCATAAAATCTGATGAAATTACATAATTAAAAAAATTCGAAACGTAATTCAAAAAGTGATATTTTTGAATCATATTAATGCTACCAACTCCTTTACTTGTAATTTAGTTTCTAATTTCTCAAATTGGGTAAGTATCACCTCTTGTCTCAATGGAATTTTCACAATTAGAGTTTTAAATTAGTTGAAAATGATTTTATAAACTAAAAAAGTCAACTTATTTATACTAAGTTAATTTTGTGCTTTAAAGTACTAATTTTAATTTTACTATTTATTCACTAAAATATGGTACATATGATATCTAGATACTTTATATACTTTTATCCTCTCATTAGTTACATTGGAAATCATGCAAAATATTTTTATATATGATAAAAGTTTAATGTTAATTTGATAATATAATATAAAATGAATACTCTATATGCTTATCTATAAGGTATATTAATTACATTGACTATATCCTTCATCTTAGTGGCTAGGGGAAAATAAATATATACGATATAAACTGATGAACATAGCCTTAGATAATTCACTAATAACTCACTAAAATCCTAAATATGAAAATTCACCACTTAATATGTTCAATTTTGTAATTAGTGTCAATAAATATAGTCAATGATAAAAATATTATATTTAAAGTTGAATTCAAGTCAAAATAAAATTCATATAACTTAAAAGAGCTAATAAATATTATTAAGTGGTAATGCACATTCAATACTCGTTTATTGTATACATCAAAATTTGGTCAAGAAAACATAATTATTATGTCTTTTATGACTTTCATATTTATAAAATCCTAATTTTGAATAAACATCCCATTGGTGCATGTTATTATAGTCTTATATATTTTTATGTCACTCTTTCACACTAATTGCACTATATTTGCTACAAATTTAGTCTTTTATGTCATTTCTTATTTGAGTCATAGGGATCCATGGTCCTTTTTTCTTCCATTCTATTATTTCCTTGATTTTAGATAGGAGCACCCTATTTGGACACTAGCACTCAACTTTATTATCCAAAAGGATTTGTCATGTCCAACGTATGTTTTATAACCTTTTTCAAGGCATGTTTCCTTTGGTCTCTTTTTATGATTATTTTACCCTTATTTAAGTCTGTTGGTGTATCAATGGGTTTTAAAATTCAAAGTTAGGAGTCTTAAATTTAAGTGAGTTTCTATGGCATTTTAAAACTAGAAATTATCAATTTGGCACTAGGTTAATAAATAAAAATTATATTACAAGTCAACACCTGCATTTATCTAAAGTTTATACATATCACATTTAGATTGCATGCTTGGACCAAGAGGAGGAACTAGGTTAAGAGCATTTAATTTCACACCACATATGATCTAGTCACACACACACGCACACACACGCGCACACACACACACACACACACACACACACACACACACACACACACACACACACACACACACACACACACACACACACACACACACACACACACACACACACACACACACACATTAGAGGGATAACTACATCAAAATTAGGTCCCAATATTAGGGATATGTAGGCAACACTCAGTTCATAGGGGTTTTTAGGCCAGCTCAGCCATTCCCACTTCCACATTCCCCCCATTCTTATTTTGATCTCTCTTTGATTTATTTGAATGAATTAGCTATGGTTTTTAGTAAATAATGTGAAAATATAAGTTAAATAATATTATCACACATTTGTGATAGGTCAAAACACACCTACAATAAGTTCTACGTAGATTTATAGTTCACAGTTTTGTTATATGTGCAACATGGAAAAAATGCTTCAATATAACAGGGTAACAAAGCATCATTATCCAATTCTCTACCATGTCCAAAATAGTCACAATAGTGATAAATTTAGATTAAAATATATCCAAATCAATCTAAGATCCATACAAAATCATATCCATCTCTTCATTTTCTAAGAATAGATAAGTTTCTCATTCTTCCTTTATACTTTTAATCAAAACCCTAATTGTTCAACATCATTTATTTTGAAGTAAAATGATGATTGAATGTATATTTTATTATTCATTTTGTTTATATGGTAGTTTTATTTGATTATATTAAATTCCATTAATCATCAATTTGATAATACATATTTTGGAAGTCATTTTATTTATTGAACATATCCAAATCCTAGCTTTGTCCCTACAGTTTCAAATTAAATTATAATTTTCCTCTTATGTTGGATTGTGTGTTATAATTTATTTTCATTTCTCCTCTTTTTATTATTTTAGTTTTTAGAAAATTTAAAATGAATAACAAGGAATATCTTTCCCTCATCTAGTTGATGCATAATTACACATTCCTTATAATTATAATAAAGAATGGACATATTACAAATATTGTGTGCTAGATCCTAATGATGAACATGATTATTTGTATAATTATGATGATGAATATTATGCAAGTGGTGATCAAAATGTTAAGGAAATAAGATTCGATGTATGATCTTCCCCTACTCCTATTTTATATTTACCAAATCAAGTGAAAGACATTAAAAATATATTTCCAAAGTAACCTGTTATTGGTGATGCTTTATTTGATAATTATTCTAGGCTACTAGAAGATTTTGATACATATTTTTAAAAAATTACACAATTTTTTAGATACTATCTAATTATATATGATAAAATAGTCTTGGACACTTGACAAATATCACTCATGGCTCAAACCTTTATTTCAAGACCTTCTTAATACTGAAAGGCTCACATTTTCCATCTAACTATGCTTCAATTATTATCTTAAATGTGTTAGTCATAAGATCTATCTTCTTAGAAATCATGGTATTATAATGAAACACAGTCAATGATGGGTTCATTGGATCCTTAGTTTTTTTAATGTGAGCATAAGAATTTTTTTGACTAATATTGATTGAAAGCTGCACAATAAATTGATTATACAAAGAATTAAATTCATGAAATTATTGGAACATGAGATAATATAGTTATCACAAAGCATAGCCTTTAAGACTTCATGTAAATGACTTAGTAAAAAAGTTGTCATTGGATGCATAGTCCAAACATGCTATGTGAAAGGATCGTAGGTGTTTTTTTGGAGCACCTTCATCAACATATAATGTAAGTTAAGGGGATTAAAAAATCCCATAGGTAAGGGATAATAAAAAAAATTTGGGGTTAATCGATTATGAATATTTAAATGATAATTAGTCAAATAACTTGTTCTAAAACACCTTAATCTATCCTAAACACCTTAGCTTGCATAACTATAAAATCTTACTTGAGGGATCTTGTAGTAGGTGAGGATGATAATGTAACATGAGTAAAAATTATAGGATGGACATGTGTTCATTTTTTAGGAATAATCATATTAATATAAGAAAACTTATGTTGACACACCTTGGGTGGGCATCACATGTATAGCCAAATATGTAAACATAGGAAAAGTAGCATCAGTAGCAATAATAAAAGGTATATGTGCTATAATTTTACAAGGAAAAATATTCCACATTTGCATTAGTATTAATGTTTATTTATATACTTTACATATTTTTAATAACTTATAATTTTATAATTAGTTAGGCTCACATAATAAAATAAGATAAAATATATCGGTGAATTTGATGTACACTAGTATGATTATGTTTTACCTTATTTTTATTATGTGAACCTAAACGAGTGTAAAAGTATGAATTGATTCAAATTATATAAGGTATAGAAATAAACATTGATTTAAGAAAAATATGATTTGACCAATTGCACTTATTATAAATAAAATGGTTAAAAATTATATCAAGAGTTACTTAGTGCCAACACGATATAGAATGTTATGCCTATATATCTTATTTTATCTCAATTTTGAAAAAAATATCATGTAAACTAAAAAAGTGTAAAACTATGGATTATTCAAATATTTAAAGTATAGAAATAAACACGAATCTAAATGTAAAAGGTAAAGTATGATTATAAACTTATACTTTATATAAATATAAATGACTCAAGGTATTGAGATACTTAGTTTTTTATATTATGTGTAGGACTAAGAAATCATGTAGGTGGTGATGAAAATATCTATCTTCCAAAGGATATAACTTTTGTTTTGAGAACTCGTTTGAGCTCTTGTTCATGCTAAAATGAATATATCAAAAATAAAAATGCATCTATAATAGGATACACTATATGGTTAATTCTAAGATGTGTATAGGACTATAAGAGACCATCTAAGGGTCTAAAATAACATTCTATTATTCTTAGTCAAGGTTTTAATTTTGAAAATTAAATATCTTTGTAACTTGACATGAACTTGAGTTGAAACTCACCCAACATCATTTTTAGGTTTAGGGGATAATTGGAAAACTTTAGGCCCATATAAGACTTCAAAAATTTACTAAAAATAAAAATGACCAAACTTGCATGTAAAAGTTACTATAAATAATAATTACTAAAAATAACAAGGTTAGTTAACTTTAGGTAGCTTTTTGATTTGTTTAGGTATTTTATTTTTTCATGACAACTATAATTTTTGAGTTGCGATTTATTTAAATAATCTTATGCAATGATTTTAATTATTCATGAATAATAAATAAAGGTTATTGTTTCATGAAATTTGAAGTATTGTGCCTAGTGTTTGATTTATGTAGTCATATAAAATTTCATTTGAGTGCAATGAGTGTCACTTATGACCACCCATCCCTAGCTTAGACCTAGACCTATCTTAAGGAATATTTTGACCCTTATACACCTTTTTTATGGGTATTACACATCCATAGACATCCAAAATTTAGTCCCAGACCATTCTCTAGGGATCTAGGCCCTTAGTGCCTCAGGTTATACCACTTGGACACTAGCACCCAATGTTAGTGACCAAAGTACAATGTAAGTGTCCTTTTCCAAATTTCAACCCTAATATATTTGTTTTCAATTAATAAGACACATAAGGTTGGATTAGACTTATTTTACACTCTACATCAACACCTGATCCATATAAATACAAGATTTTTAACCCTTTATCCACTAGATGGAAATAGATGCAAATTACACAAATAAGATCAAAATAAGTTATGTACAATCAAGTTATTAATACCTATTCTTTCATACTTTTTCATATAGTTTTATACAACCAACCTAAGCTTAAAATAAATAGATTTCCATTCTTAAGCCTCATTAAAATCACTCAAGTTGACACTAATACTAAAATTAATTTTAACTTACACCAACACTTAGATTAAGAGGACTACATTAGGCTTGATACCCTCTCAAGGTATTGGTATGTAAGAAAATCTCAACACAACATGGGTGTTGAGGATGTCCAACCTACCTAAATAACACCACACTTTTGATACTTGTGCTTATCAATATCCTAAAAATGTGAAGGTCTAGGGTTTGTATATAAAATTAGTTCAAAATAGGTCACAAATAGTGAAGCAAGTTTTGTCTACATAGGAATAGGCCTATTAGACTCAGGCATAACTATTCTCAGAAGTTCACATTAGTCCCTACATAAGGACACTAGCACTAAATATGATGACACTAGTGTATTATGATATTATCTAAGGTACTTCAATACACTCTAGGAGGATTTATGACACCTAGGTTCTAATCATGACATCTTGATTAGCTTATGTGCTATTGTTTTGCCTCTAGGTCACCCATCTTAGTCAGTTACTAGATAAATACTTATTTATGTCATTCATTACTATTTTTAGAAATTTTAGATTAGGTTAATTATTACACAAATTACTGGCTATATTTATTGTACATCTCTTCCTTGATTTACTATACTTAGACCCTTTAACAACCTAGGGTTTACATTTCATAATCCCTTAAAAATTAAATCATTTGGTGAACCTAACTTAATTCAAAAATATTGTTTAAAACCCTAGTATACCACTAGGGTTTCCCTTTTTATTTCTATCACTTGATTAGTTTTTAGTTTTTAACCTTTCATCATGATTATCATGATGGATACCATTTTTTCATTTTTGGTACAAAGTCTTGTGGTTTTTCTTGCCTGCATATTACCTACCATTTATATAATGATGCACATATATGTCACTCCTCTCATGGATAATTTTAGAGCTCAACTTATTCCACACATTAGTCCACCTCACCTTGAGTCCCCCTTCTATGGAGAACATTATTGCATGGCCAATTTTGATTTACCTTCAGTTACTACTCAATGACAGAGAGCTCATATGAATCCTTTTATTCCTCTTCAACTTAGATGTGTTGATTACCTTCCTCACATCTTGCCTCTACTACTTGCCCTTGATAAATAGTAGATCTTATTGTTTGAGCTATTACTAGATAGAATTGGGTGCCTCCTCAACCTATATAAGAACAATATAATCCAAAAATCCATCCTAATATCCTAAACAATCCCACAAGAGTTAAGGATCAAGAAATAACATATGATACCATGGATTAGTTGATAAATACACCAACTAAGATTTCTATATTGGAAATACTACAAAAGGAAACTATTTTCAAAGATATTCTTTTTCAGACACTCAATTGCATATCTTTGCCTTATGATACACACACAACTTATTTTGCATCTATCATGAACAATATAAAGGATGTTGAAGATTTTATATTTCTTTCCCATGATTACTTTCCATCACATTCAATTATTAATCAAAATCTCCCACTCTTCATTCAAACATAAATCAAAATGACTATTATTAAATGAGTTCTAATTGACAGTGGTTCAGGACTTAACATATGAAACCTCACATTCCTAAATAATATGAGGGTTGACATAACATCCATTCAAAATAAATATAATAAAATTATAGGTTCTTATAACATACTTTCATATGCATTGGGTATTATTACATTGGATATCATAATTGGGCCAAAAACCCTATCTACATAGTTTAAGGTCATGCCTAATCATTTGAATTTGAATTTATTAGTTGGGAGACCTTGGATATATGACATGGAGGTTATACCATCTAGCTTTCATATATGTATCAAATTTTTACATGATGGATACATATACATTTGCCCAACTAATAACTAATCATTTAGATATTATAGAGTCATAGATCCTACCACCTAGAGTACATATTTAAATATGACACCTCATGTTTTCATATAGTCCCCACCTCACATGATTATTATAGACTAGATGCATACATACGAGGTTGAAGAATCTAGAACCACTATTCCTACACCTATTCTAGTTCCTCTTACATCACAGTTACCTTTAGCCATAAAGGCAAATGACACTCCTACAACACAATTATTACAACCCATGACATATGATGGGATTATCACAAGATAATTACCATTATTTGTTAATTTATAGGAATTATACATCAAAAACTTAGATAAAGATTACCAATTCACCACAGAGGATGATTCAACACTGATAGACATTGATGATATTTGTGTGGATTAAGTTTCATAATAGTAGACCCCAAAGAGAACATAGATGAATCTAAGGCACTTATGCATTAATTTGTATCTAAATCACTACTAGTTCATAGTTACATAGATATAGTCTAAGACATTCACTTGTAGTTAGAGGTAGATTGTTTTATACATTCAGTACATATGGTCACATATATGGATATTGACCTAGTTATTCAAATTTAGGTCAAATAGTACATAAGATATACCATATCAGATGTTACAAATGTTACTTGATAGATGATTAATGACATTACCCAAAGTTCACCATAGATTAGGTTGTAGATTATCATAGTAGGATGATAGACCATTTTATCATTTTCATAGGATTATTGGACATGATATAGATACATGCTTCGGACTATAATAAAAATTGAATAAGTTTCAATTTTAGGGCATTATTCATATTACACAACATCCACCTCCACTAGTACAAACACAAAGATAGAATCATTACTGACATATAAATTTTAGGAATGATCCATTGACTATTCATTTTTTTATTGAGGAAAAATACATCCCACATGTTTCTATAGATGAGGATTCCAATCCTAATACTTACACTTTGGCATTTTTATAGCACATAAGACATCAAGAGACTGAGCTACAACATTCTATACATTACTAGGATTCCTTGGGACATATCACACTACACTTTTAATGTGGCCCTAAGGTGGTCAACACACTTTTTTTTTTAATGAGCATGGGCACTCACATATAGGTTACACTTGGAGGTACATGGTTTTGGTAATGGACACCATAGTTGATAAAAGAGACATATGTTTGAAATTTAGTCATGAGGGACACACAATTAACATTATACATGATGGAATAGATGAGGAACACATTAATTCAAATTCCATCATATAATTTTTCATCAACTAATGAAAAAAAGAAACACATTCATCACACTTACCTTTGCTAGTCTTGTTGGCTCTGATCTTGACTTGTCTTACTTTTTTGTTTAACCTTTAGTTTTCAAAAATCTTCATATCTCTTACAAATATCTCTATTTTTAGTGAAATTATGAATCACTAATACATAACTCACTTAGTCTATTATAGACCTTAATCCATGCTTTATCACTCACTCTTGCTTGCCTTTTTATACTTAGTCTTTATACTTTCAACTCATCTCTCTTTGACTCAATACATAACAACTTGGATTCAAAAACTTGGTTAAATTTTAATCTAACTATATATAGTTTATTTTAATTAATTTAAATCTCAAAAAACTCCTATCTAACCTCTCTCTCAATCCACAAACTCCTTCAACACTACTCTTCACCACACATGCAACGCTTCCTCTTTAGCAGGGTCTCCTACTAACCTTTTTTTAGGCTATTTTGATTTGTATAGATCTGTATAGACTCATCCTAGGAAACCAAACCATTTTAACGAAAAAATATATGGTTTTATTTAATTTCAAAAATATTCATTCCCTAACTTATTCATTAGACTACTTTTTCAATCTCTTTGAGGTCTCAGATTAGCCCTATTAGGTCTTTCTTTACCCTATTGGCACTCAATCCTTATAAAACCATACTATACCATGCCTTATCAAATTTAAAACATAAAAATAATTTATATCACATTAATCCCTATATTTTAACAATTTTTTGAGGTTTTCCATTAGTTAAATATATTAAAACATGGATTTGAAGTTTAAAACCCTAGAATAAGGTTTCATGTGACAGTCACTAGCCGAGAAGGTCTTAAATTAGTTTTAAAGGTTTATAAATATTTTAAACCAACTATGATAATGGATTATTATATATAAAACTCCCATAAAAATTTTACACCTCATGAAACCTACCAATCACACCTTTGTTCATGTTTTCCTCACTAATTTGTGTCTAACTATGTGAAAACAACATGATTGAATATAATAGGAAGAAACATAATGAAGTTTTTAAGTTTCTAAAGGGTTTATAATTTTTTTGGAGGATTAAAAAACTCTTTAATAAAACCATTTTAATTATTCAATTATCAAAAACCTCTTTTTATAACTTTGATTATTCCTTTTATAAATTTTTGGGTTGATTGTGTGTGGTTTCTTAATAACTACAGGTATGATATTCTTGTTTAAGAAAACCTTATACATTAAAAAAATTGATACATTTAGGACATTTATAATATTTAAATGTTATATTAACATTATACACATTTGATTTTCCAATTATTTAACAAAAAGTCCTCATAATGTTATATGGTCAGTCCCTATCTTCATAAAATGCAAACTATAGGGGTATGTAGGTATATATTAGACTTCTCTTCCATATAAATGAAATCAATTTCATAGGACATAAATAAATTCAAAAATACAAGTAATTAAACTTACCAATGCTATTAGACTATAATAAACACACATATTTATCATAATTCTCTTCTCATACTCTATTTTTACATTTAATGTTATTGCTCACACAAAGAATATAGTGTCTGCCAACAACATTCTTTTCAAACAAGGAACTACATATTTATATTATTTGGGTTTTCTTCATTTACACATTTTAATCCATCCCCTCTCAACCCGATTTAAAAAATCATTCACAATCTCTTTTATAGTATGTAACCATCATAACTACCTTGTAACTCTCTCTTGTACGCTAGGAGTGTCTTTAACTAACTTAACCACTAACATGAGCTTCAAGGTAACTAATCACATGAGTCACCTATGAAATTAGGTACTAATAACTAATTGATGTTCTACATAACAATAATACTCCATTTAAAACAGATATACACATGACTAATTCTCTAAAAACCTTGATAAAGATTCAAAAATTCAAATTGAAGAATTGGTAGGAAATTGCCAAAACAACTCAAATTCAAATTTGATCAAGTTCTAGAAAATAGTATGGACTCATACAGACCTTATATGACCAAAATAACCTAATAAAAACTCAATACATGTAAAATAAACTAATATGCACAAAAGGTAGTGATGCTCCTACATCATACTATTGAGGATCAAGAAGAAAATTTTCATGAAAGTTATAAATGATCTAACTTTCAAATTCTTTACAACATTCTTCTTCCAATTTCATGTCTACCTAGATCCTAAGGCATATTTAAATCATTTAGTCCTTATTTATTCTTGTTTACACTCATTATGTCTGGTCCTTTGTTCATCTCTATCTTGATTTACATATTTAATCTAATCATGGGCAATTATTGCTCATTTCTTTGCCTCCAAATACCTGCATGTGAAGTAAATAAGTCAAATAAAACCACTTCTTTCTTTCTCTCTTGGAGTTCATATTGTTCTTTGGTTTCCAAACCTTCTTCCTCTTGACCCAAGATTGTCATCAATGCCAAATCAATTTCCATGATGGCTTCTTTGTCTCCTATGAGACTCAAATCCTTTGTTTCTTACATTATATGTTGCCATATTTGATTCTCCTTTACTATATACTCATCTATCTCTCTTTTATCTTCCATTGGTGTCAAACAAATGACCTCAATATGATGAAAATCAATCTTTTCAATCACTTCAATAGATTATAAGCTTCTTGTTCTCTACTACTACCACCTTATAAGCTTCATCTTCCATGTCAAATACTTCATTTAGTGGTGTTGTACCTTATTATACTTAAATTATCACATTCATTAGCTTCAATTTATCCTCATATAACTCATATTCAATAATGTTCTCATTAATGCTTTCATAAAAAAATTAAAACATATATATTGTACTTATTTGCTCTCCTCAAGGCTTTCTTGACTAGAACCTACCTCCTTTTTGCTCATCATGAGGCATGGTGCTATTGAAAAATCTCTTTTTTATTATTATTAATTTAGTATATCACCTTATTTAGGGTATCATAAGATTATTTCACCATACTTTATTGTCCAATCAACTTGCTCTTCACCATTAGCATGTTGCTCATGCTTTCAATACTCTTCACCTTCATTAAAGTCTTCACCTATAAATAAATAATCGAAGAATTCATTAGTCATAAAAATTTGAGGCTTACATTCCCCCTTGCTTCTTCTTCTATTTTTCCTTTCTATCACCTTCATCTTTTGTCTTCTCTTATTTTCTATCAAATTCTTGAGAGGCCGTCTCACTTTCCTCTTTATGCATACTCAGAATCTTGGTCTCATCTCTGCCAAGATTTTATCTAACTTTGTCAAAACCTCTTTTATATATCAATTTAATTCTCTCTATCTATCCCTATTTTCTTCACTTATGTATCTTTATCCATCTTCTTGTGGCGTTCTTCTTTCATCAAGCCATTCATCTTTCTCTTACTCTTTACACTCTTCACTCTCTCTCTTTAAGTCTCTCTCTTAAACCTATCTTCCTCTTAAAAATAATTACAACTCACCCTCTTGACCTTAAATTGGTCTCTCTCACTTGAATATTTCTCTCTTAGAGTCTCTTTCTCTCTTTTCCTCACTTGGGACTACTCTATCTTTTTAAAGCTTTCTTATTGAGATTCCTTCCTTGAGATTTCACTATCTTTTCTTTCTCTCTCTTCAATCCTTCTTGGATTAAGGGATTTACCACACCTTTATTATTTCTCTCAAATATTTTATGCATCTACATTATTCCCTACAACTTCTTGCATCATTCTTATAACTTGCATTATCATTCTCATAGCAAAATCTCAAGTAACTTTTTTAACATCTCAACATAAACTGTATGCATACGTAACCAACAATTTCAAAAATAAAAACATACCTTAACATAGAAAATTTCTACTCTAATACCAAATTATGTATATTTCATCATATAATTTGACATAACCTGATGAAAATAAGAAACACATTCATCACACTTACCTTTGTTAGTCCTATTGGCTTTAATCTTGACTTGTCTTGCTTTATTCTTTAACCTTTAATATTCAAAACTATTCATCTCTCTTGAAACTATTTATCTCTTTTTAAGTGAAATTATACATCCCTAATACATATCTCACTTAATCTCTTCTATACCTCCTTCCATGCTTTATCACTCACTCTTGCTTGCCTTTTTATACTTAGTCTTTATACCTTACACTCATTTCTCTTTGACTCAATATACAACAACTTGGCTTCAAAAACTTGGTTCAAGTTTATTATACCTATATAAAGTTTATTTTTATTCATTTCAAGCTCAAAAAATTCCTATCTTACGTCTCTGTCAATCCACAAACTCCTTCAACACTACTCTTCACCACACATGCAACTCCTCCTCTTTAGTAGGGTCTCCTACTAGCCTATTTTTAAGATCTTTTGCTTTGTATGGATCCATAGAGATTTATCCTAGGAAACAAAATATTTTTAAATACACCCTCTATGGTTTTATTTAATTTTAGAAATATTCACTCCTTAACTCATTCATTAGAACACTTTTTAAACCTCTTTGAGGTCTCGAATTAGCCCTATTAAGTCTCTCTACCCTATTGGAACTTAGTCCTTATAAAACTATAATATACCATACTTGATCAAATTTAAATCATTAAAATAATTTAGATCACATTAATCCCTATATTTTCAAGGTTTTACATCAATAAAATCTATTAAATCATGGATTTGAAGTTCAAAATCCTAGAATAGGGTTTCTTGTGACTATCACTAGCCGAGAAGGTCATAAATTAGTTTTCAAGATTTATAAATATTTTCAACCAAATTTGATTATGAATTATGATTTATAAAAATCCCATACAAATTATACACCTTGTGAAACCTACCAATCACACCTCTGTTCACATTTTGCTCACTAATCTATGTCTAACTGTGTGAAAGCAACATGACTGTATATACTAGGAAGAAACATAATGAGGTTTTAAAGTTTATAAAGGGTCTATAATATATTTGGAGGATTAAAACACTCTATAATAACACCATTTTCCTTATTCAATCATCAATTACATCTTTTGATAAATCTGATGACTCCTTTTCTACATTTCTAGGTTGACTGTGTGTGGTTTCTTAACAACTACGGTCTGATATTCTTGTTTAAGAAAACCTTATACATTAAAACACTTTGAGACATGTATGATATTAATAAGATTAAAATTTTGATTTACCATTGTACACATTGGATTTTACACTTAGTTAACATATATTCTTTCTCATAAAGTTACATGCTCAGTCCCTCTCTTCACATAATGCAAACTATAGGGGTATGCAAGTATGTGTTAGACTTATAATCCATATACATGAAAATAAATTCATAGGAAATAAATAAGTTCAAACATAAAATGAATTAAAATTACCAATGCTATAAAACTAACAACAAAAGCAAGTCTTTATGATAATTTTCTTCTCATAATTTGTTTACACTTTCAATGTTATTGCTCACATAAAGAATACAGGGTTTGTCAACAACATTATTTTAAAATAAGGAACTATATACTCATATTCTTGCGGTTATCTTCATTTACACCTTAAAATCCACCCCATCTTAAATAAATTTACAAAATCATTCACAATCTCTTTTATAGTATGTAACCATCCTAACTACCTTGTAACTCCCTCTTGTACATCAGGAGTGTCTTTAACTAACTTAACCACTGACATGAACTTCAATGTGACTAATAACATGAGTCACATATGAAATTAGGTGTTAATAAATAATTTATTTTATACATAACAAGACTAATCCATTTAAAACTCCTACACACATGACTAATGCTCTAAAAATCTTGACAAAGATTCAAATTTTCAAATTGAGGAATTGGTGGGAAAATGCCAAAATAACTCAAATTCAAATTTGATTAAGTTATAGAAACTATTATGGAATATTACTAGCCTAAGATGACCAAAAAAACTTACTAAAGACTCAATAAATGTAAAATAAACCATATGTATAAATGGTAGTGATGTTCTTGCATCATACATATTTCACATAGATAACTTGTAGTACAATGCGGTTTACCCTGGGACTACATGGGAAGATTCTTACATAATAAATCAAAATTTCATTTAAATGCATATAATCTAGATTAATACCAAGGATATGTCTATAATTTTACAAAAAACATGGTATAATGATCATAGTGATGATGTTTTATGCGAGTTTTAGTAGATTTTGTATTTGAGATTAAATGATTTCCCACTAAATCCATCATTTGAATATCCACATCCTATAGATGTGCTCTTAGGTATCTAGAGGAACAATATTAAATTTTTACATAATCATATTTATTTACACATTACTATCATACATCTTATCTTACCTTTCTCCTTGTATATAGTTTCATTTTCATGATTGCTTGTACATAGCTTATATACTGAGGAAACACAAAATAATATATTATGTTCAAAATACAAAAACATTCAGATATTTATCAAAACCAAAATTTTTAGATTATTTTCATATCCATGTTTACATTCTTTAAATACTTTCCAAGTATTACATATGCTAGCTATGTTAGTGTAGTCAATGTTATCATACATATATGCTCCAATTGTTCTTGTCAAGTGTTCATAGATTCTTATAGGACTCAGGTCCAACACATAGATATAGATTTTATAATAACTACCCAGAAGGGCACATAAAAATCTACACTAATTAAAAAATAATATATCTACCCATTGGGGGCATCCTATACATATCCTCCAATTTACTAGGCTATATCATTATACATTACACCAAGTTTGCCAATTAATACTACTATAGACTTAGTTTATGTACATATTTTCTCGTATAAATATTTTTACCACATGTTCATGTATACTTTTATTTCTATATTTACTAGTTTATATTTGATTGTGTCTCTTTAATTCTACATCTATTCTATGGCATTTGAATATGCCATTATTCTACAACTCCACCAATACTTTTCATTATGTGTATGATTTAGACATGTGTCCATGTCCTTGTGTTTTTATTCTTGATTGTGTATGCATACAATTGAACATGTCCTTCCATGTGGCTCTAATCCAACCTACTTATTGTTTACATATGTTGGCATTTGAACATATCCTTGTATGTATTGCTTTCTCAAATTTAGTGACATGTGTGTATGTCCATTATATTGTAGCCCCTTGGCCTACTTTACATGTGTCATGTGTTTTTATGTATGCATCATGGCCATGATACTAGTCTCTTGCTTGTTATACTTACACTCAGTTTTTGATGCCATGAGTGCCCTCATGCATCTCTCCTTCCTTCTTGAGTGTCTAGATGGATATCATACCCCATCCCCCATGTAGTTTACGTAGATTATTCATAGATTTTTTTAGTTATTACACATTATTACATTGTTATATCTATCTTGATAACATTTTGTATGTTAGATATAACATACATTGTGCATTTACAACTTATGCTCAGATTATCTTAAATTCCAATGTCATGTATATACATTATATTGGTTTATTATGTAGATATCATATATATATTTTAGCCTAACACACATCATGTAGAGATTTTATTTTGAGGATAGTTATTTCATAGGTAAAACAAATCCCATACAAATATGTGTAATTCACATGGGTTTTTTGTATCGAGAAGACCATCTAAGTGCACTCAGAGTATAGTTTTCAACATGTAGACACAAAATTACATAGATCAAAATCATAAAAACATAATAGAAAATAGTCATACATAGATAAATTTTATTTTGAACAAAAAAAATATAAATGTACATTATCACCTCAAAAGGAAACTATCAAGGTATCTTAATGTCTAAGGAACCACACTACTATCCAGTATCCCATAAATAGGAAAATTGAGATTTGATAGAAGAACATAGTAGTTACACCTAGATTTACATAGTTTCAGTCATAGGTTATCAAATTTGATCAGTTTATGTTTAATTTCACATATAATCATACCATATTTTCTCAAATTTGGGGCATCATGCATGGAATGATCACTCCTACTTCAATTTCACATACACATAGACATCGATCACTACAACTTAGTCCAAAATCCATATGAACAAATATCAAAATTGGGGACATGTGTGTAGTACATTATTTCCACATGATCAATTTTACACTAGCTCATCTCAGATGGAATGGAAAAATCCATGTCATTATCTATTTTTTATACTTATGACACATTTTACACATAGGTTTAAAACTAAATTGATGCTTTATTATGTCTACAATGGTTGGGATGTATACATAGTCCTTGAGCTACAATCCTAAGTGATTGAGAGGCCCCTACTATTTTACATTTTAGAGTTTCTAAGTGGCCTTGGATCCAACCTACATAATTTTAGTTAAATGATATAGTTTAAATCATAGATTCATTTACTACACATGGATAGACAATTATGGAGTCATAGCCTGCTTGATTTCTTGAGCCACTTATATAGGAGAGTTGGATAAATCATCAATCCAATCTGAGTTATTCATATTTTACAATCCACCGAGTAGGGGTGGGAAATGATGGAGTTAAAATCAGATTGAGGTATTGGGCCACCCCACACATTGGGATTGAGAAAACCATCAACTTAGTCCAAGATATTCACCAATTTGATCACTATCTACATGCACACACATAGGATGTCACCAAGTTTTTACATTGGTTCATGTACTTAGTGAGGTGTATTCTTTCCTTTCCTATCTCTTTTATCTCTTTACTCAGTTTTTTATTTGCTTTTGATAGTAATTAAGTAATGAATGATTCATCCATGTTTCATTTTTAGGATACATAATGGATCATGCTTTGCACACTCAAACCTAGACTCATGGGATTCACCTCATATGTAAGTACATATATGTTTTTTTTCCCTTTATCATATTCATTTAACTTTATTGCATTTATAGGATTAAGAGGAGGGGGGGTAAATGTAGTCATATTAAATGGCATTTAATAAAATGAGTGTCATTTGAGACCACCCATCCCTAGCTTAGCCATATACTTATTTTAAGGCCTTTTTATACCTTTATCTAGTTTTTATGTGGGAATTACACATCCTTAGACATCTAAAATTTAGTCCTAGACCTTCCCCTAGGGATCCAAGTCCCTAGTGCTTCAGGTTATACCACTTGGATGTTAGCACAATTCATTGGATGTTGATTCCCTGTACTAATGACCAAGGTATAAAACTAATATCATTTTCCAAATTTCAACCCTAATAGATATGTTTTCAAATCCTAAGACACTTAAGGTCATCCTAGACCTATTTCACCCTTCACACAAACACTAGTTTAGTATAAATACATGAATTTTAGCAATTTATCCACTAGATTGAAATCAAATGAATATTATACAAAAAAGATTAGAATAAGTTGTGCATAATCAATTTTATTAATCATTATTCTACCTTGCTTATACATACAGTCATCTATAATTACCCTAAGCTCATAATATAAAAATTTCCTATCTCAAACCTTATTCAAAGTAATTAAGTTAACACTCATACTAGAATTCACTTTCACTTAAAACACTTAGATTGGGATAACTAAATCAATTTTGATCCCCTCTTGAGGTATTGGTATGTAGGCAACTCTCAACATAACAAGGGTGTTGAGGATGTCCAACCTACCCAAATAACATAATAATTTTGTTACTTGTGCTTATCAATACCATAAAAACATGGAGGTCTAGGGTTTAGATACCAAATTAGTCCATAATATGTCATATATAGTGAATTAGGTTTCATCTACATAAGAATAGGCCTATCAGAGAAAGACAAAGTTGTTCTTAGAAGTTCAAATCAATCCCTACATAAAGACACTAGAACTAAACAAGATAATAAGTTAGTGTGGTGAGTTGATATCCAAGGTATTGTGATACTATTTAGGAGGATTTATGACACTTGGGTTATGTTCACAACATATTGATAATCTTTTGTGTCATTTTTCAACTTCTAGATCATCTATGTTAGTCAATTACTAGTTAAGTCCTTATTTATGTCATTTATTATTATTATTAGATAAATCAGATTAGGTAAATTCTTTCACAAATTAGTGTTTATATTTATGTTATATATCTTAATTTATTTAATATACCTATACCATTTAATAACTTAGGGTTTACATTCCATAATCCCTTAAAAGTTATATCACTTTACTAGTTTTTGGTTTCATCAAGTGGCAGAAGGGGTTAAAAATTGGATCATGAGTTGACTAAATAATGAACTAAGTATTTATATGTGATTGGATTAAATCATCAATATTTGGGTGTTATTGACATATGTTATAATTTACCTCTATTGGATTCATTTGTGTGAATTATATCTCTATTTATGTACAAGCCACTACACCTTGTAATCCATCTATGTGTTTTACAGCAAGGCTCACCATGTGTGTAACTCTTGTTATTATGAAATGTGTGCATATGTATTACATATTCCCCAAAAATGTTTCTTAATATGTAAGTATATAAAAAATTATTAATCATGTTCTTATAAATTGTGTACATATGCATTGCATATGCCATAAAATATGTTTAGATATACAAATATTTGTCCCATATCTAAACCAAATTGATATTTTAACTAATCAAAATTATATGAATCATGTAATTTATCCCAAAATTTTAATTTTATATTCATGGAGTCTTAAATATCTATGAAAAATCTAGTAATGTTCCCCCCTTTTATGTGAGGGATGTAGGCTATGAATTAAACATCTCAAAAGAAAAGAGTTAACCACATCATGTTATGTAAAAATATGTTATCATTTAGAATCACATACTAACTTGTTAATAATATCATCATAGTATGAATATATTATCAAATCATATATGAATCATGTAGTGAAAATAATACAAGTGTCATGTCAATGTATGTATGTATGTATATGTACACACACACACACACACACACACACACACACACATACATATATATATATATATATATACATACATATATATATATATATATATACATATATATGTATATATATACATATATATGTATATATATACATATATATGTATATATATATAGATATATGTATATATATATACATATATATGTATATATATATACATATATATGTATATATATACATATACATATATATATATATATACATATATATGTATATATATACATATATATGTATATATATACATATATATGTATATATATATATATATACATATATATATATATATACGTATATATATATATATATATATATATATATATATATGTATATGTATATATGTGTATATATATATCAATTATGCATGTAGTAGTAACCATTATTTGTATAAACACTTAATAATTAATACATAAGAAGGTGTATGATATACATTATGGAAACATACAAAAAGAGGGAAGTGCATGATATGTATCATGACACCACAATATCAATAAACATAGAAAAAAATATTTTATCTATCCACTCATAAACACACAATGTCATGGACATGAAACACACAATAGAATAAAACACAATAGAGCTCTATGTCACATAATAAGACCAAAGCCTAAAAAAAATGGAAAATAAAATGTCACACGAGGCTAAGGAACAAAATAAAGAGGCATATAATGATATATGCAATCAATAAATAGTAATGAAAGGCATGCAAGGGCCAAACAAATCTTAATCAAAGATTAGCCTATGAAATGAAATAAAAATATTGAAGCATAGAACAAGTTAAACAAGTCTACACTATAAATCTATGTGAATGTCAAAACATATAAAGGTAGTATATCTATGAAATGTAGCACTTTAAAAAAAAGAAAAATAAAAAGAAAAAACAAGACATATGTAAGAAATTGATATAGCTAAACATGATAAAAAAAAGGTTATAGAAAGATAAAACATGTAACAATGTAACCTATGGAGTGATATGCCCCTAAGAAAGGCATACCCCCTAATTAGAATAATTTACTACATCTATGTATCATGTGTAAAACATGTATGTCCTAAATCATATTTATGTATAATGTGACATGCAAATTCATATGAAAAGGGACATGTAATCTAAAAAACATATGTTAAATAACATAAATGAGTAATGTGAACTAACAATCATGTCACGCTTAGGTCCTCATTTTTTAATTTTTGGAATTTTAAAAATATTTTACAAATGTGTAAATGTTAATCAATTGTCCATTCAAGGGGATGGTTATGTGTAGGTTATATATCAAACATGTGAATGGTACCTTAGTGAGTGTGTATCATATGTAGTTGTATCTAAATCTAATAAACTATATTATACTATAATGTAACTATAATCATCAACATAACTCATACAATCTTGCATATGATGAGTAAATGTAGGTAACATAGTGTCCTATGAAATTTGTTGTATAGTAGGAAACATGTTCCTTGTTCCATGTGAAAAATGATAATTTTTATGAAATAATAGATTATTATATAATAAATTATCTAAAAACATTATGAGTTTTGAATAACTATATGATGTACTAAGCATTAAAGTACTAGCTATCTAGGAAAGTAAACTATTTTCATATGAATTGTATGCATATAATAATATAGTAATTGAATGTGTAGAATGAATGCTAATATGTGGATGAATTGAATACAGTGGTAGTTGAGGTGTATCATTAAATTGATCTTGATGAATTGAATACTCATCTATGATACTTGAAACTA
This sequence comes from Torreya grandis, assembly GCA_037957365.1. Classification (NCBI taxonomy): domain Eukaryota; kingdom Viridiplantae; phylum Streptophyta; class Pinopsida; order Cupressales; family Taxaceae; genus Torreya; species Torreya grandis. The sequence continues at coordinate 227,517 of JARHVA010003482.1, read as the reverse complement.
TGACCATATTTTTTTAATGTATATATTTGAAAAATCTATGTACTGAAGATGGTATTACATAAAGTTTGTGTATCCAAGGACATCCTAATAGTATTTAAAATGTAATTATAATATATAATACTAACAAATAAAGTATCCATTACTAAAGGGCCTAATTTAAGAGGTAGAATAATACTTCCCATGGGGTTATGTTCATTTTCATCAAATACTTTAACTATCCTTGATGTATTCATGAAATCTTCATGTGTATGTCCATGAATATGAAGAAGTGTCATTTATAATATTTTGAAATTAAACCGTCATCTACTATGACACAATTTGTAGGATAGGAATCAATGTATGCCTAAATAAACAATGAACTGAAATTAGAGTCATCTTCCACAATCTCACTCTCATCAAATGTAATTGTAGGTTTTTTTGCTGAGATATCTGTAAGTATACCAATGATACTGTCTAATGGGTGATCATATTTTGAATGAAGAGAATGCGTATTGTATGTCACATACACTCAATAGTATCCTTGGTTTTGTATTCCACATGAATTATAAGGGATTGAAAAATACATTTTATTTCCATTAGGTTGTGGTCCTAAATCATTTGTAGGTGTGTGAAGCTCCATAATATTATCATCGATGAGATCCTCTATCTTATGCCTTAGCTTGAATTATTTTTTAAGAATATCCAATGCATGGATGATAGTCATATATTTGAATTATTATTATATCCATTAAGCATGGACCTAATCATATCAACCTTTTATGGGTAAGGGAGTAATACATAGTTACACGCTACTAAATTATATAATAGTATATAAGGAGGTTGAGGTAATCATGAAAACTATGTACTTTATGAAGTAGATAGTACAAGATAATTACTAGGATATGACACTAAATTAATTTTTATTTTTACCTCATTATTAGTATAATTATTTTAACCTTATAACTTGGATTTGTTTTAAAATCTATAGTTGAATTATCTATTTCATTGGGCACATATTTTAGCTTGTTCAAAGTAAACTTGAATTCTTAAATCTAACGGTATGACATAACTCATTAAATGATTTGAATTTATTGAACATAATGGACTCATGGAGAGGAGAAAGAAAACTTTTCTTGAAGATATCTTGTAAATTATTATTGGCCATATGATTTATCATCTTAGAATGCATAGTATTATAATGAAAAGCATTGTCACTAATTGGTTCAATGGATCATTGGTTAGGTTTTAAAATTTGAACATCAAAAAATTTCTCATTGATATTGATTGAAAAATGTGCTATAAATTGAGTGGTAAAAGGGATAAATACATGAACCAATTGTAATGGGAGATCATATAACAATAAAAAATCATAGTCCTTAAGACTTCATGGAAATAACTTAGTCAAAAATATGTCATTGGATGCATAGTCTAAACATGCTACATAAAAGGATCATAGGTGTTGCTATGAATCAAATTTATCATCATATAAGCTAAAAAAAGAGGATAATAAACCCATAGGTAATGGATAATATTAAATATTTGGGGCTAATGGATTATGAAGTAATGAATGAGAATTGGTTAAATTACTTGCTCTAGAAGCACCCTACTCTAACTAAAACACCTTAAGATGTAGAGATATAAAAAAATTATTCTAGGAATCATGTATTAGATTAAAATGATAGTTTAACATTAGTAGAAAGCATAAGATGTACATACACTAGATGTGTATGAATATGAATAGTAATATAATGGAAACCTTGTGTTTCCACACCTTGGGTGGGCACTGTATGTGTAGCAAAAGGTGTAGACATAGGAGAAGTTAAAATAGTGTAATCAATACCTCTAAAAAGTACATGAGCAAAAATAGACTCATGTTATTTTTATTTATATGTAACAACCTTAAATTTTTATATAGATTTAGATTATAGGATTAATTTTAAAAATTTATCTAATTCACTAGGATTCTAATGGATTTGATTTAAAAAATTATAAATTTCTTTAACTTGTACATGATCGACCCCACTAAGGTCATCAGGATGAATTCTATCTTGGTATTAATTATTATATTGATTAAGAATTGTGTATTTCATCATCAAAAACATGATTTTATATTTTTATGGATTCATTATCAATTTTTCATCAAAATAAGAGGAATAAGAATGAAACTCTTATGTGGGATGGAATGAGATAATGTTAAATTGTAGTACATTCTATAATATCACACCATAAGGTTATGTGTTTGATTCATGTTGGGTTGACCAATATGTTTTATCTTATTTTGATTATGTGAACTTAAAAAATAAAAAACTAAGGATTGATTTATATTTAATTAAATATAAAAATATAAATTAATGTAAATGTAAAAGATAGAATAAGATTTGAACAAATATATTTTATATAAATATAATTGACCTAAAGGATTAAGATACTTAGCATGTTTATTGTTTTGTGTAAGTATGAGATTAAATATAGGTGGTATAAAGGGGTGAAAAAATAATCAAGAGTCACTCATATCAAGAACTAGGTATCTAGATGTGCATGGATGAAATCATCAGTATCTAAATTCCATTGATAAATGTTAGCATCTATCTTTTGATGGATATATATGTGTTCAAAATGCCTTTGTTTCCATATAGGTTATTATGCCTACTTGTAATATATATTTGTGTGTAATATTAAGGCTCACTTTGTGTACAATATCTAAAAACATATTTACTTCTCCTTTAAACCCTAGGTCTAATTTCAACACTAGGTTTAAGCTTACAATAGGGGAAGAATAATAGGATGATCTAAATGAAACTACTACCAAATGAATGGTTGAGTGATACCAACATATATGATACTCTAAAGAGGGAAGTAAAATTCCATGTATTTATCCCTGTTAAGTGCATGTGTGAAATCCTGATCCTTTAATGAATGCAACTTGTGTTTTAGCTTTTGACACTTGGTATTTGAAAATTTTATCTTGGCTTGAGTGCTTCAAGCTTTGGATAGGACCTACTCCTGATTAATGGATGATTTGGAAAGTATAAATTAGTTTGAATGTGATTAAATGTATCTTTGATGAGTACTATATAGGTAATAGAATTATACCTATTATGTATATATAGGACCCTTTGGGTACTTTTTCACACCACTGACATGTAAAATGTGTTAGGGTGTGGAGCTAAAAGCTTCAACTATTTTCAGACACGAAGAAGAGGATGTTGAAGAGCCAAAAGAACTGGTGTCGGCAGCATGACCGACGTCGGTCAGATGCAGTGCAAAAGGAAATCAGTGACGGTAGCTAGTCGGTCGACGTTGGCAGCACCAGGTAAGCAGGGATTGGCATCGATCGCCTGTGCGTTCCAAAACTGCTGTTGATAAACAGTCAGTTAAGTGAAGCGAGTGTTTGCATGTCAAATGACTAATTATAGTCACAAGCTGCATGTCTAATTATTGTAGTTAGATTTATATTTTTGTAACCATGGGATTCTATTTAAAGACCCATGAGGCTTGTATTGTATTTACCAAGAAGGCAAGTAAAAGCATTGAAGCAAGCAAGGTCAAGGAGATTAGCTAAACCATTCAAGGTGGGATAATAACTCAGGCTATAGAGTTGTTGTGTTGAGCAAGAGAGAGAGGGAAGAAGGTCTTGAGGTGTGGCAAGCCTTTGAGGTGGAGGAAGAAGTGGCATCTTCCTTATTGTATTTTCTTCTATTAATATCTAATACAAGAGTGTGTATTGTCTCTCAAATTCTTTGATGTCTCAAGTTTCTAGTTACTTTATCATTCTGGTATAATTTTGTGTTTAATTGCTTATAAGAAAGTAATCAATTGTGCTTCTTTTGGATAAGGGGTCACCTAACAGTTGGTATCAGAGCTACAGTTTGTAGGAAGTAGGGTATTATTTTTTATTACAAGACATTCACAGGGTTTTCTGATTGAGTGGGAGTTCAGCAATGGTAGAAGAAAGTAAGTGATGAATGGAGAAGTTTAACAGCAAGAATTATCAATATTAGAGGATGTGGATTGAGGACTATCTATATCAAAAGGATTTGTACTTACCGTTGGGTGGGGTTGCATGCAAGCCCACAGATATGAAGGATGAAGAATGGAGTGTTCTTGATCAAAAGGCTCTCAGTTCCATAAGGTTGAGCCTTGCATCATCTGTGATTTCTAGCTTATCACAGTGCAAGACAACGAAAGAGTTGATAAAGTCCTTGGCAAATTTATACAAAAAGCCCTCGACTTCTAATAAGGTATATCTTATGAAGCAACTATTTACTTTGCAAATGTAGGAAGGTGGATCGGTACATACTCATCTCAATGATTTCCATGGTTTGGTAAACCAATTAGCTTCAGTCAATATTATTTTTGATGATGAGGTAAAGGATCTCTTGATTTTATGTTCTTTGCCTGAAAGTTGGGATGGTTTGGTTATGGTAGTAAGTAATTCTGCATCTGCTTCTAAAATCTTAAAAGTTGATGATGTTTTGAGTGTGATCTTGAATGAGGAAATACGCAAGAGAAGCATAGGTGAATCATCAGGGAATGCTCTAAGTGCAGAAAGTAGGGGAAGGCAAAGGGAGAAGATTGAGCAAGGGAAATCAAGGTTAGGAAGGAGATCCGAGTCCAAAGGTATTACCTGCTATTTTTGTGGAAAGAAATGACATACAAAGGAGTGTTGGTTGAGAGATAAAGAGAATCAACATGCAGGTATTAAAGAAGTAAAGGATGCAAATATTGTGGTACGGGATGCTCTCATACTTTCTTTGGATAGTCAGGTAGGATCATGGATTTTAGATTCTGGTTCATCTTTTCATGCATCCCCAAATAGAGATTTGTTCCATGAGTATGAACAAGGAGACTTTGGAGTGCTTTATTTAGGGGATGGTACACCTTTTTAGATAGTTGGCAAAGGGAAAGTGCAGTTGAGATTGCAGATTGACAACACATGGGTGTTGAAGGAGGTCATGCATGTCCCGATTTTGAAGCAGAGTTTGATTTTTGTAGGAAGGTTGGGTGATGAGGGATGCACAATAACCCTCACAGTAGATTCTTGGAAGGTTATCAAGGGTGCACTTGTTCTAGAAAGAGGTAAGAAAGTAGATACTCTTTATCTATCTACTTGTATTGCTGATTTTACTTCTAGTTTATCTACTTCAACTGTAGATTCGAAGATGTGGCTTAATAGGCTTGGTCAAATGAATAAGAATGGAATGGAAGTTCTTGATTCAAAAGGTATGTGTTCAAATTCAAAAAGCATAGATAGAGTTCATTGCAGGAAAAGGAAATTTGATGCTTTTGACAGGAACAAAGAAGCCTTGGTGTTTATGGAGGAGATGAAGGACAAAGATTAGTCACAGGGGCTAAATAAATCTGAGTAAGGTAGTATGGACAGAGGTTTGATCCAAGATGAGCTCATGGATGAAGATTTCATCACTTACAAGAACACACAGACACCGATGTTGGTCACTTGGGACTGACGTCGATCAGCCAGATACCAACATCAGTCATGTGCAGACCAGCAGGGTCGGTAGGTCAGGCAAGAGAAGTCTGACGTCGGTCATCAGGACCAACATCGACAAGAGGGACACTGGCATTGGCCAAGGAAATGACGTCGGTAGTTAGGGTCAGTGCAGGGAATCGACATCGATTGAGAGCAGACTGGGAGATGGCCGAGATCGATCACTTTAATGGATGATGGGTGGATAGCTAGCTATTAAGGAGTCTCAAACACCCATATGGAGGTTAGAAATGGTAAGTGAACCTCATATTCGTTGTTCACCTTCTTTATATTTCTTACTGATAGTCAAGAACTAGGAAGATGGAAGAAGCAATGCAGGTAGAGTCCAGAAATAGTAGGAGCTTGACATGGATGAGGAGTGTGAGTCCTTAGAGAAGAACCAAATAGGTATTCATTGGTAGAGTTGTCAGCTGGAAGGAAGTACTGGATAGAGGGATGGATTCCCATATTAGAGAAGAGAGTGGATGGACACGTGAGACAGAAGGCTATGGTATATGGTCTTGACTAGGCTACAGAGCAATGGAGGTTTGACCATTGTGTTTTATCTTTACCAAGTTAGATAATATTAGCTACATTATCCTGTTATTGTATTGTGTTACTTGTTGCAGGGTTTCATAGACAGGGAGTTTTCTGAGCTAAGGGTAGAGTTGGTTCAGAAGTATGTCATGAAGAATTTGGGAGTAGCAAAATTCTTTTGGCATAAGTGACAGGTATAACATCATAGGTTTGCATGGTGGTTGGTCTTCAAGAGTGACTTTGAAGAGGGATATAGAGCCAAAGGAACAAAATAGATGGTGTACAGGTATAGGTACAGTAGCAACTATTTATCTCCAAGTGGGAGATTATTAGGGTGTGGAGCTAAAAGCTTCAACTATTTGTAGACATGAAGAAGAGGATGTTGAAGAACCAAAAGAACTGGCATCGGCAGCATGACCGACATCGGTCAAATGTAGTGTAAAAGGAAACTGGTGACGACAGCTAGTCGGTTGACGTCGACAGCACCAGGCAAGCAAGGACCGACGTCGGTCACCTGTGCGTTCCAGAACTACTGTTGACGAACAGTCAGTTAAGTGAAGTGAGTGTTTGCATGTCAAATGACTAATTATAGTCATGAGCTGCGTGTTTAATTATTGTAGTTAGATTTCTATTTTTGTAACCATGGGATTCTATTTAAAGACCCATGAGGCTTGTATTGTATTTACCAAGAAGGCAAGTAAAAGCATTGAAGCAAGCAAGGTCAAGGAGATCTACAGGTGTAAGGTTAAGGAGATCAGTTGAAGCATTCAAGGAGGGATAATAACTCAAGATATAGAGTTGTTGTGTTGAGCAAGAGAGAGAGGGAAGGTCTTGAGGTGTGGCAAGCCTTTGAGGTGGAGGAAGAAGTGGCATCTTCCTTATTGTATTTTCTTCTATTAATATCTAATACAAGACTGTGTATTCTCTCTTAAATTCTTTGTTGTCTCAAGTTTCTAGTTACTTTATCATTCTGGTATAATTCCGTGTTTAATTGCTTATAAGAAAGTAATCAATTGTGCTTCTGTTGGATAAGGGGTCACCTAACAAAATGTACAAGATGACCCATAAAGACAATTTCAATTTTAAAAATGATCATTTATTGGTACAATGATGTTTTTTTTCAAATTTATAGGCTTATGTAATCTTACATACATTAGATTATAGAGGAATCATCTGAAAAGAATGAATATTAATATGATGATCTAGATAAAATATAAGTATGATAAATAATAAGTCAAGCACATACAAGAGAATCTTGTAGGTGACTGATAGAAAATCAAGAAGGTCAAACCCATGGAAGGAATGTGGATGTGATATAAGGGTATGTAAGAGCCATATGAGGATACAAAAGTATTTTAAGGTTAATTTAAGTCAATACGTACATTACCATGTGTCTAAGACCATATTTTAGTGTCTATAATGGGAATGGGGCACTACTTGTTAGTTTAAAGTGTATAATTCTATATGGTGGAACTTTATTATATAAAATTTTATGTATTAAAGTGATAATAATTTATGAATATATAATCACATGATGATTAGACAATTGTAAAATGTTAAAATAGGATATTTATGAAAAAAACTAAACATAAAAAATATATTAAAGAGAGAGAAATGACCTCTCATGTACTACTATAAATGTTTAGGAGTATATACCAGTAGAAAAACATGATAAATCATTGAAATTCAAAGTATTTATTACATTTACCTTTACTGTGTCCACTCAAATTGATACAAGTGGTAGTTTCTCATTTTCTCATAATCATAGAGCTACAAAGTTGAAAATTTTACCTTTATTTCTCATGTCTTCTCTATGGACTCCATAGATTCATTGGATATTGAAATAAACTTTATATTTATGTAGGTCTAAATGAATTTAGTAGTTTTTAAGTATTTTTTAATTTTTTGTATTTAAAATGTCAACTCAAACTATTACACTAAAAAATTTTCATTGTATTTCAAAAAAATTGAATGTGCATTTTTTGAAACTTTAATATTGATATACATAAATACAAAAATTTGATAAAAATATTAATTAATAGATAGAAAGAAAAAAATTTAAATTATGTATACTAAAACAAATTATATTATTAAAAACTAAAATTTATCATGTAGTTTTTCCCAAAACTGCAACCCACAAACTGATAAGCATATGTTTCTTTTATTGACCAATGTTTTTATGCAATGTTTTACTTTTTTCCAAAGTAAGTAGTGATGTTATTATATAAAATTTATTTTTATATAATTTAAAAAAAAAATAAAAAAAATCACATAAATATATCAAACACAACAAACTAGACTAGTGACAAATCTCTCTCCTTCCTTTGGTCATGTAAGTCTTGTAGAATGCTATCCATGAACATTGAAAATTTTGATGGTGGAAAAACACAAGTTCATGAATATGTTATAAATAAAAAATATAAATGTAAAATAAAAAATAAAAATCATGTAATAATTAACTCAAAACACCACTAAACATATTTACTTATTCTATTATTTTTGCTTCAAAAAATTAAAAAAACACATTGTAATAACTACTTATTATTCAAAATTGTTAATTTTTTTTACATAGAAAATTATTTAGAGATATGGACATTTAAATATTATATTAGACACTTCAAAAATTCAACCTTGAATTACATTCACCTTACATGAATTGTGGATAAACATATGACTCTTACACGACCTTCTCTCACATCTACATGCTTTCCATGGGTCTAACTTTCCCCATTTACTATCAATTAGCTACAAAAATTCCATAATTTATGATTAAACTATGAGTTATCATTTTATGATTGTCTATTTATCATATGATTAGTATTTTAGAATTTTTTATGAGCCATGTATACTAATATGTCTATATAATTATGTAGGCATACAAATCTAATTAGCTCATTTTCATTCTAACCAAATAACATCTTAAAAATTCAAATTATCTTCGTGGGTGATCTCATAAATTTTGAATATTGGTGGTTTGATAAAGTATCCAAGTAGCTCCATATAAATAAATAATAGGTCTAAACATATTCCATATCTATCACTATCTATAAATTATATATCACTCATTAAATATACATCTATACACTTTCACACATTCAAAGGGATTAGCCTAATATTCCTAAGCCATAAATCATAATGAGCATGTCCTAGCCTAAGTATGAAGCATTAAATCCAAGCCAAAGTTTTAATTTTATAAGTTTTAAAACCTATAATATAGGTTACATTCATTAAAAGATAAAAATTACATACATACATCTAATAGTAATAACTACATGTGGTTTGGCTTCGATCTTTGAAATGTTAGATATATAGGAAACACTCAACTATTAATTAAGGAGTAGTTATGGTCAACTTAACCCATAACTCTTTCCATTATATAGGCCTACAAATAGTTTCAAAAGTGGACATAGGGTTTCAAAGAGAAGGAGATAGATTTATGGATATTGCACACACAGTGAGCCTTAATAACACAGACACAAAAGGATTACAAGTAGGCATAACAGATTAAATGGAAATAAAGAGGCACTATACCCAAAAAGTAATATATAAAAATATCTATGATAATGAATATTGATATTATCTAGAGACTAAATATTTCATCTAATTTCATCTAGATACCTAGGTCCTAATCTAAGTGATGTTTGATCTAGTTTCATGCCAGTCCTATCACCTATATTTAGTTTTAGATCATTATAGTTTTATAACACACTAAGTATATAAATATTTCAGGTCATATATATTTATCAAGTGTAGTTGTTCAAATCGTATTTTGTCATTTAAATTTAAATTAGTCTTCATTATTATATTATATATAATTTGGATAATGCATAGTATCATCTTGTTTAGGTACAAAATAGTAAATATGATAAAACAAAAGCATAACTTTGTGGATCATGTATTTCTCACTTAGATAAAAATATAAAATATGGAAGAGGTGATGTCTTTTTTTATATTATTCCTAGTAAAATAATTGTAATATAGAATATTTAGTGCATTCATATGGAACACATGCTCTCTTTAGATATTAAACTATAAGAGCTTGTTGAATTAAATAGTGAATATTTAGTTAGAAATTTTGATACAATTGTTACAAGAGCCCATGAAAGTGATGAGAAATATAACCTCTATGTCAAGGATGGAAAAATTATTCATGATATTGTAATTGTAAGCAAACATTTTCCTCTTCTTTTTTTCTTTTTCCTCAAATTTTTTTCTTGGTCTCATTTCTCACTATTATAAAATTGTCTTTTTTATATTTTAGGTGAATTTAGCTAGTCAACATGTACTAATTTGCTAATATTTTTATAAAACCTAGCTTCTAAAACCATGTCACTTCTCAGACTATCCATACAAACCTTGCCTCTTTTATTGACCTACTCAATGATGAATGTAGTAAATCATATTTAGAATCTCTTTAAAAATATAACATGAGGCATGTAGTCATGCCTTTTCTCATCATCATGAATTTTAAACATTTGTTTTTAGTTATAATACATTCATGTTATTCATTTAACTATAAAAATATTTAAAGAAACATAGATTAAGGGACTCTTGAAGTCAAATAACATATACCTCTATTTGTTCCATCCTTTTTTCATAATTTATAAACAACTATCCAATCCCACTCCATCTAACATAAATAACTCTTCTTACTATGTAAATTATGCTAAAACATAATATTGTTATATACATTCTAAAATATACAATCTAAAATGGGCCTATACCTTGGATTGTAATTTGAAACAACTATTTATTAACATAATATTTGTAAAGTTGTCTACAATTTTATTTAAGAAACACCAAAAATGTGTTTCAAAGACTAATTTCTTTATGTGAAAATTCCAAATCAATTGGAAATTTTCTATCACAAGTGACAAAATCATTCCCACTATCAAGAAATATTGATTCTTGCTTGCATAGTGGTGAGAACTTCAAATTTATAAATTTCATATAAAGAAATTCTATTTTTATTTTTAATACTAATTTAATAATAAAACACTTCTATTAATTTTTTGGATACATTTCACTATGCTCAATATCATGCTTCAAATCCACTTCATGGGCTTCCATAATCAAAATAAACATAGCTACACCTTATGCACCTCCAACTTGTACACATACGATTTTTCACCATACTGTTGTTACAAACATATCTTTTTTTCCTCATATTAGGTACACAATTAAAAACTTCTACATATATGGTGCATAGTTATTTCAGCTACTTTGTTTACTCAACACTAATTGGGAATTATAAAATCTCCAAATAATAAATATATTTTTTGTGTACTTTGATTGAACTTAATTTTTTTGTAAAAAATTATCATCCTTTCAAGTTGATTTTTTTTAATTTTTAGTTTTGATATTTGAATTATATAGGGTCAATTTTTTTAATAAAGGTTTCAAATATGCTCAAAATTTTATAGTTATTAATTATGGACTAAACAAGGAGTTCATGCTTTCCTTCAATATTTGTTTATGTGGTGTGTGTTTCACACAATATTTATGCTCTTTTAATTTCTTAATATTATTTGTTTCTACTTGTAATTCTACCTAAAACTTATTTCAATCAAAATATTTCCTAGTAACCAATACAACATCTAATAAAAACCTCTCATAATAATATTCCTTATTTACAATTTTTTCAATATTCACTTCTCGTTGGTAAGTTTAAAAAGGTCAAAATTAAGTAAATAAACCATATGGAAATTTAAATTATATGATTTGATCAGTATAATAATTTGATAAAAGTTTTTGTATCCTTGTATTTTATAGTAGTTCCCTAAATTAATGTTCTAGATTACATTAAGTGTGCTACAGTATACAAGAAAAAAATTAAAGGAAACATTTTGAAATTATAATTTTTGTTTTTTAATTAACATTTTAGGTTACCTTATATTTTACAACAATTTCCAAAATATTAGAAGTTTTGGAATTGAATAAAGGATTCTAAATTACATAAGACAAACTTAAAAGAAGACTTTCCAAAATAAAACTACTATTTTGTTTATGAATAATATAAACCAGTAAGAAAATTTGAGATAATGTTGTAGAGGTAGGATATTGTTGAATCAAATTTTCCTTCTATCATGACCACATCTACCTAGAATTTTAATCATGATTATTAATTCAATTTTATATGTGTATTGGAACTATAATGGACATTTTAATTATTTTAAATCATCATCATCATCATCATCATCATCATCATCATCATCATCATCATCATCATCATCATCATTGATTAACTTAATTCAATGAATTTATTTTAGCATAACAATTGTTTATCCTTTTCATGATTATATATAATTTTAGATAATGATGATGTCTTTGTGGGCATGCTTGTAGTTTTTATTTTGATGAGCTAGGTTGGTATTTAAAGTTAGTGGGGAGTGGTGAAATTAGATTATGTGGCATGATGCAATGATGGTCATACCTAAGCCTTTTGTTTTTCATTATATGGTATTTAGTTATATTTTTCTACCTTGTGAAGTATAGTCATTTGTTTGTTATTTAATTTTATTGATTTAAGTTTTTATTTGTTTGTAGTTTGAACAACCAACTAACATTAAGTCTATAACATGAACATTATAACAACTTGAGATGATATTTAAATGAAATTAGGTGTATTTTTCATTTAGAATCATTGAACATAGATTTTTAAGGATGTGAAACCCTTGATAGTTTTCTATACTACTTCATATATAAGACTAGTTTTAGTTTTGAATGCACTAACATGACTTTGATAATTCCATGGAAAGGACTATGATTTATATGCTTATGGTCCATATGGGGACTAAGGACTAGTATGGTCATGTCATTAGTTTAAAATTTTATTGAACCATAAGTCTTAAATATTTAGGTCAATTTCATATTAAATGATTATGTTTTTTTAACAAAACCATAGTTATACAAGTGGTTAAATTAGAAGGAAAATATCATTAGGATTTCATTCAGTTGAAGGTTTAAAAATAACTACCTTTACTGATGCAACTATGCATGTAATTTAAATAAAATTCAAGTGAGAATTCTACTTGGTAGAATTAGGAGTTCTACTAGTTGGAACTACCACTAGACATTGGGGAAAATGCATGAAAGTACATGTGAAGAACGGAAAAAGAGGATGGTGGATAGATGGACTCAAAAAAGATATTTTAGGACATAAGGAGATTATTAAGCTTTTATTGGGATACATTGATTTGTAAATAAGTTTAAATCTATTGTTTAAAATTGAATGTTTTATGGGTTTTAAATAATCTAGAGGAAAGCATGTTTCTATTTAGAGGTAGCTAATAAACTCTGAGATAGACCATTATTATGGGTTTTCAAACACACTTTATGAGAGCCATGATAGTCATACTATGGGTTATCCTCACTCTTTGATGGAATACAATTGAACTATAAATATAACTAGCTCTGTTGGTTATTTTGGTGTTATTGGTTGTTCATTTGTCATTCAATGTTCTTTTGATTGTTGCCATTTTATGGGTATATGTGATGTGGTTCAGATATGGTTTGTTAATGAAATTAATATGGGTTTTTGGTATATCCATGGTCATTTAATACCTTTTGAATGAATGGTCTTCTTGATTATTGAGGGTTTGTGGTTTATGTGCTCTTAAGCTTAGAAATTAGTTTGAAACTCTAAATTTCACCTAGAGCCATTACATCATGCTATTGGTATTATTTGGATATTCCAAATTCATCACTGGGTACATGCTTCCACTACCAACTAATGGTTAGGGTGTGTAGGGAAACTCACTAATGGGTGGTCTCATTATACTCATGTGGACAAATTGGTTTACATGGATAAGTTATTTATGGATGAAGTTTGGTTGGAATATATTGCTTATGTATACATTTTCAAATAAATCTTTAAACACAATACATTTGGCATGAAATGGAGGATGAATACTCTTCTTTTAACTTAGTATTTCATTATTTCATTGTGATAAATAAATATTGGTGTATTAAATGATACCAATTCTTGTATAGTTGTATAAAGGAAACATCAGTTTGATATTAATATTATGGTTACATATATATTTTAAATAAATTAGATGTTAATCAATTCATTAATTGTTATTATTTTGTTTAGAGAAATAATATTTTTGTTCTAAAAATCTATCCTTGAGTTCATTTCAATATTTAATTTGAGTTTGATCTAACAGAGGTATCAAATTCTAGTATTATTATTGGGATTATATTCTCTTTGTTCAAGTCTATTCTAGGTTGATTGTGAAGTATTTTTCAAATTAGTTATTGGATGGTGTTAGGGCCAACATACCCCCATTTTTGAAAAATTGGGACCCTTGAGAAACCCTAAAGATTAAGCATGTTAGGGTCATTTATATAATTTAAATATCATACATTTTGTTAAGAGCAAGCTTAATTAGTTTTGTTTTGCTTCAATTATATCTAGAAATGCTAATAAATGATATTTATGGCTTCTAGTTGCAAGTTTCATGGTGTTTTTTCCTAAGAATTCCATGCTCTAAAACCTTGGCAAAACCCTCAATTCAAATTTGAATAAAGGAGGGAACCAATAGGTAGGAACCCTTTTTAAATCCATTTTGGACCTAAGTACAAAGTTCATATTTTAAGCTTAGTTATGTTTTTAAACATGACTAAAACTTAGCCTAAAATACTTGGTCTCCTTTGTTATTTCCCCCTTTAAAGTTCTCGGTATGCTTAACTAATATCCATTTTATAGGGTCCATTTTAATATCTCCTAAATCAATCTAAGGTTTTAATCTTAAGGACCCATTGTATTTATTATTAAAAATAGGACCTTAGTCATAACATCTTATCTTTAATTTTGGCTCCTTGAGTCTACTTTTATGTTATCTCAGTCCTTTGATTTATGCCTTAGCCTAAAGTTTTAATCCTAAGGCCCCAACATACTTATTAATAAAATTGGGACCTTAGGCTTAACACCTTAGCCTAAGTATTTTATATCACCATAGTCCTAACTTAACTTCCTCACATATCACAAGATCTAATGGTCCTCGCTTTATCACAACATTTGATCCAACAAAGTGAAGAAAGCTTGAGCGTCAAATTAAGGAGAATGCACCTTAGATGATCTGACAGTTTACACTTCCTCTCAACCTTTTGATTAGAAGATGTGAGGAAAACCCCAAAAAATATTGCACATAACCCCTCAAACTAATCATATTCAAGCCCTTGAATCATGATCAATAGTTCTCACTTCATCATGAGGACTCAATTGGATAAAGTGAAGCATAGTTGAAAATTCAAAGGGATACAAAAGGCCGAAATGATTAACACATGGAACCCTTATATTAGATGACAAAAGGTGAATGGTCCCACTTGATAAAGAAACCAATCATGAAAAAGCTCTCAGATCATGATCTTATGACTCTCACTTCATCATGTATTTTGATCTGATGGATTGAATTAAGTCCAAGACCCTAGGAAGCCCTATGGAAGTGCCAAGTGGCACACTCATAATAATTTAATGAGCTAAAAATTGGAGTTCGTGTAATAATAATTTGACATTTGAGAGAATGTATTTGATGCCCACAAGACCACCAACTTTAAGCCCTTAAAATTGACATTCATACAACCATCATTTGACACTTGAGAGGATGTATTTGATGTCTAAAAGACCATCAAATTTAAGATAATGAATTATTCCACCCAGGATAAAAATGTACTTCAAAATCTTGTTGGAAGGCTCAAAAATTGCTTTATAAGCTAAGGGAAGTGCTTGACCAATGCTCAAACATGAGAAATATTTGATCTACAAAATATGGAAATGGTCTTATGGTCTAAATATATGCAAAATAAACTTATTCTAAATCTATACTTTAAGGTCCTCATGGTATTTTATTTAAGTATCATGAACCTTAAACTATATACTTATACTAAGTCTTATTTTAAAAGGGGTCTTTGTTATGCAAGACTTAGGCCAAGTTACTTCTAGTTAGATATTTTAATGTGTTTTGTTGATGCAATAAAATCCTAAACAATTTATACCAATATACCATTTCTAGCTTCTTTAGGCATGTTTTATAAGATTGGCATAAATATTTTGGTCTAAAGTATGTGTTGTGTTTGTTAAACACAACACAAAATTTGGAATAAAATATTTAATATTGGTCCCCTTTGTATTAATTTAAAAAACTTAGAAATAAATCCCTTGGCCTAATATTTTCTTCATGCTTAATAAACACGTAATAAACCTTAGCGTAAGGAATTTAAGCCTAAGGTCCATTTTAATAATGTACTAACTTAAATTTTGAGCAATTTTGTAGATCAATGATTAATGTTTTGTCATTGGATCTTGATCTAATGATGCAAATATCTGACAACTTTACAATGAACTCCTGAGAGCTTGTGAACTCGATGCATGGCAAAAGTGCATTCAAATCAAAGTTGATAGATGATCCGATCATTCAAGTTTTATCACCTAAGGATGTTATAATGGCATGAAGGTGTTCATGACTTTTTAAAGGCCCACAAGCTCACCATGTGGTCAATGCTCATTTAATAAAGGACTGACATAGGATACAAAGCATGGGGAAGGCATGTAAAGATTACAAGTGTCACAACCACGGGGCTTGCCATAGAAATATCCAATCACAATCAAGGGCCAAGATTAAAATAAATGACTCATGATAATCCATGACTTTGATTCAATAGTGAAAAATAAAAGAAGGTATTTCAAATACCAATGGCTAGTGCTCAAAGGCATTTATGAAAAATGTTACAAAAGGTCCAGACCAATGCCACATAGGCATCATGCAAGCAAAAAAGGAAAAAACAAAATATCTTGTGGGCTCAGAGATGCTAAACTATAAAGGTAAAGGTCCAAATCAAATCCAAAGCATGTATGAATGAAAGTATGGATATATCTTGCCATTAAATCTTGAAAAATCCTAAACCCTACATAAAAGTGACTCAATTGGATTCATTTGGTCATAATTCAATCCCACAAGAGCTTGATTGTGTTTTTTAGTGCAAAAAAGCATTCATAGAGACCAATTTACAAACCAGTGTGAATAATTTATAGAAATAGAGACCATGGTAGCCCATAAGTAGAAACTAAAGGAAGAAATATAGCTCTACTTGTTGATAGATAATAAGGATATATCTTCAAGGACACTGAGTTAGACCTTGCATCCTTGAATATCTTAGGTGTTAGGAATTGGTCCAAACTCATCTTCATGGTGGAGGAATTGAAGCCCATTACAAAGTAGGAATAGAGGATTACTATGGTAAGTAAAAGACATTATGACTTGGTTGTTGTCCAAATTGTTATTCTTCACCATGCTACTACAAAACTTGAGGTACTACATTTTATAGACATCCTTTCCCCATTCTTTGCTTATTTTAAAGTAGATAATGAATAGATCATCAGGGAAGGAAATTCAAAGAAGAGAGTGTATATTTCTCTTGTAGCTTTTGAGAAATATTACAAGCTCCCTCTCCCTCATGTTGACCTATCTAAAATTAAGGAATGCACTAAAAACCATGACTTGGAATTTGTATTTAGGCTCTGGCTAAACCAAAGACCACATATATTTAAGGATTTTAAGGTTAAAATCCCAATAATCCAATTTAGAGAGGGCATTAGAGTTATAATGACCTTGTTAAACTGAGCCTTTAGATCCCCCTCAACCACATATGTGAATAAAATCTAAGTTACCTACGTATATTTCATGGTAGAAAAAAATCTCACCACTCTAATTAGAGATCTAATAAGTGTCTTATTGGCCAAACAATTAACTACCATAAAAAAAGACATCTAAGTAGTTTTAAATGATTTCATACCTACTAGATGCCATTCTTTCCTCAATCAACTTCCTTGGTATTATAAATTAGTCTCTTGATGGAAAAACCACCATCTCCCACTATTATTTCAAGTTACATATCTTTAAATATAAGAACCATATGTAATTTATTTGTGACTGTGTACCCAGCCATAATAGAGGCTATCATAGGTGTTCCCATGCCTAGGGTCCACCCACTCATCAAGTATGTTGAAATGATGGGTGACATTTGCTACTACCCTAATTACATAGTCATTAGGATTGAGGGCATTATGTCCCAACCTTATAAATTACCAGTATATGTTCCAAGTAAGCTTGTCAAGCAAGAAATTGTCTCTTAACTCATCAATGGAATTGATGGGATTTACAAAGAAAAGAAGAAGGTTATTCTCTATCCCTCCCCTCTAACTATTGGGAGAACTATAATTCATGATTAGAAATAATTTGATACCATGAACAAGCACAGGGATTCATTTGGATTTCATCTTGATGAACTCAAAATGTGGGATCTTAAGAACATAGTGGCTATCCATTTGAAGTAAAAGAAACTCCTTAAGCCTAAATATATGCATCAAATTAAGAAGAGGTTTTGGGAAGGATCCAAGGGCATAACATCAAATTGGAGCACATATTAACCAAGGATTACAAGCCATTAGGAGAGGCATGGAAAATGCATCCTTTGGAATATCAATTGCTACCTAGACCATCTAGGATAGCCCAAGATTAGACCCAAGTAGAATAACCACAACCATAACCTCAAGGTAAAGTGTGGATGGCCAAGATGGAGAAAGCCATGATAAGGAGATAGTGGGAGAAGATTTCAAGAGAGACTTGGTGAGGGGCCCTCATCTTCAACACTCCCACAAAAGTCACCTTCCCTAATTTAGTACATAGATATGATAGGCTTAGATCCTAAAGAGACACTTGAGGGTGCCCTCAAGAAACTTGTAGAGGTGTATGATACTAACAGGGAGGATGAACTATTTGAAGAGACTCAAATCTAGGTAGGAGAGTCTAAATAAGGTAAAGGAAAAGAGCTTGTCCATGTGACATCCCAAGATAAGAGGAAGGTAGAGATTGCATTTTTCCTTGTTATACCAAGGAAAAAACCAAGATTGACCTTCACTCACACCACTAGTGAAGTCAATATATTCAGTGATGAATTCCCAATTCAGGACCAGTCATTCTTGACTAGTTTATTTATGGAAAATTATAGAAAATTCCTTCTCTCTCTCACTTATGGGCACTCACAGAGGTTACCAATGTTGAAGTGCATGATGACATAAAGCCATGGATTAAGGCCATGGTAAAAGAGAAATAAGAAAGGAGAATTATGGTCACTCAAATACTAGAAGGCAATAAAATGGATGCTCTAAGAGCATCAAGTAGCACAAGTGTAGAGGTCTCAAAACCTCTAAAATTTATAGATTCATCTACAACCATGAAATTTAATCTAGCGACAATTAGATTAGAAAGGGTTACCACCAAGATAGCTATGGTGAGAATAGAGGAATTCACCTTCCAAAAGGTGGATCACTTTATATGATTAACCTTAGTGGGAGGTCAAAAGTTGGGAGAAGACACCATTCATGAAGAAGATGTTGAGATATTGATTAAGGTTCAATCAAATTAATCAAAGTCTAGGGTCTAAGGCATGAATTAGAGGATTCCAAAATTGGAAAGGGAAAAATAAAACCTATAGAAATAGGTGATTCTATCAGTACCCAAGGTAATGACCACGATGATTGATGAGTCATTTTATGGCATGTTTGAGTCAAAGAAATGAAGCTAAGGCAAAGTGCATTAGCATGATAAAGTGCATTGACCAAGAGCTTGGTCACCTAATGTTAAACTTTAGAAGACAAAATAACTAAACTTTTTAACATCTAAGCAAGGAAGTAGATCCTAGGCTTCAAAACCATTAGTTTGGGACACTTGAGAATAATTCTATGAATTATGGTTGATAAGGTTCAAAGTTTGAGTGCATGGCACAATGATGTGGAAAGCCTCCTCAAGGATGATAAGGAGCTAATTGTAAGGATTGAAAAACTTCTTGGGACTATGATTATAGACCCTACACAAACCACTACCCTTGGAATCATATGTGATGAAGAATTCAAACATAGGGCAACTTTGGTAACCCAAGAAATCAAAGTAAAAAAGTAAAGGCAAATCTAAGGTTGATAATAGTATGATCCTAGATAAGATATTCAATGCTGAAGAGAGGATAAATGATGTTAGGAGCATTAAGGAAGCCATGGCCAAAAATGATAAATAACTTGAGGACTTTACATATCAAGAGGAGGAATGTATCTTAAAGCCTATTGTACATCTAGAGCTAGTTGATGAGCAACATATTAAAGCCATGAGCATCCTCCAATAACAACAAGTAGAGGCCCCACTAGTAAATTAGACAATATTCTATTTTGTATAAGTTTTTAACTTTTTGAAATAGAATATTCCATTGTAAAGGCATATGCTAGTTTGTTAGCATATTTGCCTCTAGGTCAATCCAATTGTATAAATCAAGTGTATTCTAAAACCATCTTAGGAAGGACATTTATCTTTGTATTTTTTACACCTATATATACCAATATAATACGTAATTTTTATATAAAATCAAGTATTACCATTTGTAAAAAGAGAGAACTTAGAGTAAATTTTGTATACTTGAAGTAATTAATATAATTTAAAAGTTTTGTAAAGGTTGTCCACATTTGATATGTCAATTGATAATACAAATTTTCTCTCAACTTCTAGTTGATTTATTGAATTTAAATGGTGTCTTTAAATTCTAAGTTGCATTTTCTAATCATAAGGTTTCTAATTTGTGCATATGCTAGATTAGTTGGAAGATCTTAGGTTCTACTTCATTTCATCTTTCTTTGTATTCAGATGTGTGAATGCTATTTGATTATAGTAGTAAACCCTTAAAGTAGACCTCGTTCTTACTTTTGACTCTTTACATTATCTTTTGAATTTTACATAATATATAGTGGAATTTAAGCTAAGGTTATTTTACATTGTATATTGGTTTAGATGCATGCTCAGTTAAAATATGCTTTGTCATCATATTTAAGACTAAAATTGGTAATCACTTGTTTATTTTCTACCTTACCCTTCTATTTGGTCTTTTTTTTACACCAAATCACTTTAGTTTTAGCTTCATTATAAATATCCACTTAGATTAGTATGTAGCTTAAATATGGATCACAATTCACTAAGTATTAACATAGATTCTTTTTAATTCATAAAGAACAGGTCATGATGGCTCCCAACCATCACTCATTATAAATTTATGGGACACCAATACATATCTTTGTTGCTATTTCACCATAGGTGACATCAAGTTGCCATAACTTTCTAATCATGCTCTAAATTCATCAAATTCTAAAATGAGAAGTGTTCTTTTAACACTAAGGAACCCTGTGGTGCATTTAGAGGCATCATCAAGGTGGTTTCGCATTGGTGCTAGAAGGAGGGCATGAATTCCTTGAATCTTTGTTGATATAAGCATGTTTTGCTCTAAGATAAATGTATCTTTGTGTTTTTGAGTGAATTATCTACTTAGAAGTATAAATATCATCAATCTTTGATATTTTTCACACATATTTGTGCTTCCTTAGACAAAGATTAAAGTTTTTTGATATTTGATGCTCTTTTTTGGTAAATTTAGCTTAAACTTTGAAAATCCATAGTAGCTAAGGCTAGGATGGATTGTTTTGATCAAAGGTTGGCATATATTTCATAGATATAAGTTCCTTTAGACATAGAATTATAAAGATAGATCTTATTCACATAATTGAATGCATCTTTGAGCTAATTCATTCAAAGATCAACATCCTTTGTAGTTTTTCATACAACCTTTGCAAAATAAGCTCAATGTATAGGTGTAACTCTTATTATTTATAAAATTTAACTTGATACATTGTATTTTAGGTAGGATCTTCAAGTTTCAAGCTATAATTTCCCAAGATTAGAAAAAGATCACACTCAGAGACCAGGGAGCCTTTGTTTGAGGTTAAGGTTCATAGGAAAGCTAGACATGATAAAGATAGATGTAAGAGATACAAATCTTTACCAACTTCACCTCTTTAAGTTACCTATGCCTTCAATCTTCATCCAAGTATGGCATGATTTGGAGAGTCTTCAATCAATGTACTAGGTGTGGTACATGACCTGTCACATAAACCTAAGAAGCATTTACCTACATTTAATCTAATGGGTATAGTAACTATTGAAGAACATATATAAAGTATTTTAAAGTTGCCTTAAGATTGCTAAATGTGGTGCATGAGGATGTGGTTTTTAGTTTATTTCCATTCACCTTTAAGGATGCTACTTATGAATGGTTTTTAAACTTGCCTGATAAGTACATCATTAGATGGGATGATTTAAATAATGTGTTTATAGATCAATTTGGTAAGATTGTTAGTCCTTGTGTTACTTACAATTAGTTCACCACCATTAGAAGAGATGAAAGTGATACTATTAGGTCATTCAATACTAGATTACAAAAAATGTTTAGCAGGACCATAGACCCCTATAAACTTGATGATGTTTTAGTTCTAGATATGTACAAGGATGTAGTAGATCCCATGACCTCTATATTTTTGCAGAGATCCATGCCAACCATAACTTCATTATATAGAGTCTATTCTAAGGTACTAACCATCAATAAATAGATATAGCTCGAATGACAAATGGCATATTCTATGTCAAATGTTAACCCACATATGCCTATGATGAACTTATTCCCAAACAACAACCATAATATCATAGCATTAAACCAAGTTACAAACCTAAATCACTTACCATTAATTCATGTAGCTCCTAATTAGAATTTAGGATTCTTAAATCATCCTACTAGTGGTTTCAATCTAAATGATCAAAGTTCTTTGGTACCATTTGCTAACAACAACTAGGTACATAATTTTGAAACACCTAAAAATGAGAATGAATTTATCTTAAAAATGGTCCTAAAGTTGAGCACTAATTTTATTCAATTGTAAAAACAAGTTGGAAATACTATTGAAACTTTAGGTAGAAACTTCTCATTTCAAAGGTATAATAGGTCAAACAATAGATTTCAAAATGATAGTTTTCATAACAATAGGAATAATGAGTCATCCTATAAAAAGAAGACCATGGACATTAACCTCACTGATATTGCATTACCTAATTATTTCAAGGTGCATTACATAGCCAAACATGGATAAATTGATTGTATTGAGTTTTTTAACGACTTTGAGGCTTTCCAAGAGGAATTGGATACATTTGAAGTGGTCCTTAACAAATAAAGTGGTATAGGTGCTTTTGGATCTAAATAATCTAATCAAGCTTTCATGGTTGATACTTTTGATTTCCCCTTTCAAGAGGAAAATGAACCTGATGAGATCCTTGAGGAGATACAAGCCTTTCAATAGTTTTTTAAAAAGACCTATCCCTTAATGAATAGAGAGAAAAGGTAGCCTTTGACTACTTCAATGCCTCCAAACAATTTTAGAACTCCTCCAGACACTTCTTCAAGAAACAATCATGAGTCACCTAAAGGGAGTAATTCTAAACCCAATGTTTATATTCCTAGTTCTTCTAATAAAACTAGATATCACATAGTTGAGGATATGATAAAGATAAAGGCTAATATTACACTACATGAACTCACATAGATTACAAATCAAAGGGAAATCCTATTAGAATCTCTATCAAAAAATTCTAAAAATCCACCCAAGGTTGATCATGCCAATGTGACTATACACAAATCCATGGCTGAGTCTCCTCCTTTTTTTCTCACTATTTAGATGTTTGGTAAGAACTTACATAATTGCTTATTAGAATTAGGTGAATCTATCAACATCATACATGTAAGTATATTCAAATAACATGGGTTGACTCCTATTAAGTTTGATAGGGTTATCACCTAATTAGACAAATCTAGAGTTAATGTAATTGGGGAACTTTCAAATGTTCACATGAAATTAGCTTTTGAACCTAATGTGTAGCCATTCATTGATATTTAAGTTGTTGATATACCTGATGTTTATGGAATATTATTGAGAAGGGAATGGACCAAGGCTTTAAATGGTTATATGTCCATAGATTTCTCACATTTGTGGCTACCTTAGAAGGGAGTCCCTAATCAAATCAGGGTTGAGAGAGAAATGAGGATGAAACACATGATAACTAAGTACAATACTATAAATGAGAGGGTTAACATAATTGACTTAGACTTAGGGGTTTTCACCCTAGATACTGATAAGTTATGTGATTCCAAGAGCACTCATGTTGTTCTTAGACTATGGAAACTGTATTTGATGGTGCTAGATGTATTTCTAGATTAGGTGTTGGTGTTGTCTTAATTGACCCTACTAATAGAAAGTACCATGCTTATTATATACTCTAATTCCCTAATACTAAAAATATTACTAAATATGAATCCCTTATCTTAGGTTTGTAATTTATTATAAATAACAAGGTCAAATAACTGTTGATTTATGGGGATTTAGAACTAGTGGTCAACTAGGTGATAAGCAAATACCAATGCAAGATATCATATCTTAAAATGTATAGGTTTAGGGTTTGGGATTTGATTGAATATTTTGATGTTTTTAGCTTTAACTCCATCCCAAGAGAAGAGAAATAAGATACTAATGAGTTGGTATCTACTGCATCCAATCTCATGCCCAACCAAGATTCCCCAAATTTTAGCATTGAGCTGGTCCCTTGTCCTTTAGTGCCTAATAATCTCAACCATTTTCAAAATTTTAATGATGATCAATAGATATTGGATTTCATGACGAATTTTGGGTAATTTGATGCCCATATTATGGATGAGACTAATGAAAATACATCTAACGAGAACAAGTTTGATGATAAATTCATTCATTTGAATGATAACAAGATTCCCAAGGGGATGATTGCTTTGGAGAGACTATTTGATCAAGACAAACTGGCTAAAGTTTCTAAGGTTCCCAAGGTAAGGGGAAAGATTATAATGTTATTGATCTTGGCCTCCAAGATCAACCCCAACTAGTAAATATTAGAAAATCCTATATAAACATTAAAAAAATAAATCTAAAGAGATTCTTACCCAATATAGGGATGTCATAGCATGGTTCTATGATGACTTAAATAACTTTGATCCAAGAGTCATTACCCATACTATACACCTTAAATGAAGTTACAAACCATTTAGGAAAAAATAAAGACCTATAAACCCTATCCTAGAATCCATGATCTTTAAAGAAGTCAAAAGATTACTAGATGTTAGGATAGTCTTCCCCATTAGGCCCTAAGATTGAAGGTAGCCCATTATTTTATCAAGGATGGGGTCTTGTATAGAATAAATTTTGAAGGGGTTTACTTGAGATGTGTCTCACAAGAAGAAGCCACCCAAATAATGAGCACCTTCCATGAAAATCTAGGTAGTGGACATCCATATGGAATAACCACAATCCATAAAATTCTTAGAGATGACTATTATTGGCCAAATATTTTCAATGATGCTCACAAGCATGTGAGGGAATGCTACTCATGTCAAGTCTTTAACACTAAAGAACCAAGGGCAACAATGCCTCTGCAACTAGTCATGGTTGACAAACCCTTTGCTCAATGGGGTTAAACTGTGTTGGGGTAATCAAACCTAACTCATCTAAAGGTCACAAATATGTGTTGACTACCATATACTATTGTATAAGGTGGACTGAAGCTACAACCACCAAATATTGTAGGACTGAAGAGGTGATAAACTTCTTGGAAGAGAACATCTATACTAGGTTTGGAACTCTAGTCTCTCTAGTGTGTGACAATAGATCTACCTTCACATCTATATAGATGAATGAATGGACTTATGATAATGGCATCATTCTCAGGTTTGCATCCAACCATTATCCTTAAGGAAATGGAGTCTTTAAATCTATAAATAAGAACCTAATGAAGGTAATAAATTTTTTTGCTACAGATAAGCCTAGAACTTGGGACAAACTCCTTAAAATTTTAATCTGGGTTGATAGGATAAGAATCAAACAAGGTTTAAGATCCTCACCATTTATATTGGTGTATGGACAAGAACCTATCTTTCTTATCACTCTCAAGTTTCCCACATACATATTTATGTAGGAATATATGGAAGAGAGCCAATAACTTGCTTACTCAAGATTGCTAGATGTAATATAGATGGAAGATTCAAGGGATAAATCCTTTAATAAATTTAGCAAACACCAAACTATAGTCAAGAGGTGGTTTGACAAAATATCAAAGATCAAGGTGTTAAGACAAGGTGATCTTGTTTTCCTTTGGGACAAAGCATCTGAGCCTAAGGGAAGACATGGAAAATTCAAACCCTTGTGGATTGGCCCATAGAATATTACATAAACATTGGGAAATAACACCTTCAAGCTCAAAGATATACAAGGATCAGAGTTTACATTTCCCATAAATGGGTAGTACCTAAATCATTACTTCTTTATTATTTTTCCTAAGGTCTTTATGGAGTAAATTGTAAGAGAGTTAGAATTTAGTGTAGGTAGGCTAGTTAGTTTCCTTTTAATTTTTTCCTTCATGTCCCTTGTTTTTATATAAACATGTATATATTTATTTGTTTTCCTTTGTTGTCTTTATTCCCTAATTTCTTTATGTTTCCTTCTTGTTGTCTTGCTTCTTGCTCTTAATAAGTCCTTTTGGGACAATCCTAAGCTTTAGGTTATGAAATTTTCTTGGAATTCCCAAAATTTATAAATGAAGGTGTGTACCCCATTTAAATAATGACCATGGTCCTAAAATATAAGCATAATTCTATAATATGTAGAAACTTGTAAAGACCAATAGAAGTTAATCATTTCATAAGAACTTGATCTTTGTCTTGACCCTAAATTGGTTCTAAAAAGACTTACACTTGTAGGTTGAGGACTCAAATAATCATAATATATCCATACTAGCACTTAATCAACATCTTTTCCTAGGATAATGGTTGCAGCCATAGTTGATTCTTTGAATATGAAATAACTGACCAAATATTAAAACCTATCTATTCTGGTTCCCAAATTTGCTAAAAGCATAAAATTCTCAAGAAAATACAAAATCAAAATCTTTATAAGCATAGGTGATTTTGTTAATCTCCATCGGGGATATGGATGCCTAGCTGGTAGTGGAGAAAGGCCTTGAGTGGAGCCAAAGGCATCTCTATCAAGGCTATAGATACTTGGTTGGTAGCAGAGCAATACCCAAGCCTTCCCTAAGATAAAAGCATGGTTCTTAATGAACATATGAACATGTTACAATTCAAGTGTTAGTGATCAAGGATAAGAAACCTAGAATTTGTTTCTTGAACCCCGTGGCAAATAGTAAGTGGAATCAAAGCACACACACAGTATGGCTATATCTTAGTGTGTGACCCTAAATCTACAAGTTCAAGGTTTGTTTCAACCATGACCTGATCTAGATGATGATATGGATCAAATAGAATAGATGACCTAATTATTTATATAAATTAGAGTCTTTAGGTTTTAACATATTTATATGTTTTCCCTTGAGTCACCATTTGTTGGGGCCAACATACCCCTATTTTTGAAAAATTGGGACCCTTGAGAAATCTTGAAGATTAAGCATGAAATTTCAGCATGTTAAGGTCATTTATAGAATTTAAATATCATCCACTTTGTTAAAATCAATATTACTTAGTTTCTATTTTGCTTCAATTATGGCTAATAGTGCTAACAAATGATCTTTATGGATTTTAGTTGCAAGTTTCATGGTGTTTATTCCTAAGAAGTCCATGATCCAAAACCATAGTAAAACCCTCAATTCAAATTTGAATATTGGTGGGAATTAATTGGTGGGAACCCTTTTTAAATCCATTTTGAACCTAAGTATAAGGTTCATATTTTAAGCTTAATCATGTTTTTAAACACAACTAAAACTTAACCTAAAAATACTTGGTCCCCTTTGTTATTTCCCCCTTTAAAGTTCCTAGTATGCCTAGTTGATATCCATTTTATAGGGTCCCTTTTAATATCTCCTAACTCAACCTAAGGTTTTAATCCTTAGGCCCCATTATATTTGTTAATAAAAAAAAGACCTTAGTTGTAACACCTTAGCTTAAATTTTGGTTCTCTGAGTCCACTTTTATGTTAGCTCGATCCTTTGATTTATGCTTTATCTTAAGGTTTTAATCCTAAGACCCTAATGTGCTTATTAATAAAATTTGGACCTTAATATTAACACCTTAGATAATTATTTTATATCACCATAGTCCTAACTTAACTTCCTCACATCTTGTAGGATCCAATGGTCCTCACTTTATCATGGTATTTGATCTAACAAAGAAAGGAAAGCTCAAGTTTAGACTTAATTATAATTCATCTTAGATGATCTGATGGTTCATACTTCATCATAGCCTTTTTATTAGATGGCATGAGGAAGGATTGATATAATCATATACATAGCCCCTCAGACCAATCATATTCAAGCCCTCAGATGGTGATCAATGATTCACTCTTCATCATGAGGACTTGATCAGATGAAGTGAAGAACAATTGGAAAGTCAAAGGGATATGAAAGGATTAAATGATTAACATGCATCACCCTCAAATTCCATGACCAAAGTTGAATAGATCCTAATTGATAAACCAACCAATCAAGAGTAAGCTCTCGAATCAAATCTTATAATTGTCACTTCATCATGGATTTTGATCCAATGAAGTGAATTAAGTCCACGATCTTGGGAAACCCCATAGAAGTGCCAAGTGGTACACTCATAATAATTCAAAAAACTTAAAATTGATGTTTATGCAAATGTCATTTGACATCTGAGAGAACATATTTGATGCCCAGAAGATCATGAGCTTTAAGCCCATCAAATTAAAAGTTTCATTATCTTAAAATTGACATTGTTACAACCATCATTGATGCCTGAGAGGATGTATTTGATGTCCATGAGACTATCAAATTTTAGATAATGAATTATTATACTCAAGATCAAAATGCCCTTCAAAATCTTGTTGGAAGGCTAAAAAATTTCTTTACAAGCTAAGGGAAGTGCTTGATCGATGTTCAAACATGAGAAATCTTCGATCTAAAAAATATGGAAATGGTCTTATGGTCTAAATATATGCAAAATATACTTAGTCTAAATCTATAATTTAAGGTGCCCATGACATTTTCTTTATATATCATTAATCTTAAACTATAGACTTATACTAAGTCTTATTTTAAAAGGGGTCTTTGTTATGTAGGACTTAGGCCAAGTTACCTCTATCTAGAGATTTTAATATGTTTTTCTAATGAAATAAAATCATAAATATTTTAGACTAATATACCATTTATATATCCTTTAGGCATGTTTTATAAGACCTGGCATAAATATTTTGGTCCAAAGTATATGTTGTGTTTGTTAAACATAACGCAAACTTTGGCCTAAAGTATTTAATCTTGGTCCCCTTTGTATAAATTTAGAAAACTTAGACATAAATACCTTAGCCTAAGGTTTACTTCATGCTTAATAAACATGTAATAAACTTTAGCCTAAGGAGTTTAAGCCTAAGTCCCATTTTAATAATGTACTAACTTAAAGTTTGGGCATCACTGCATATCAACGATTCACATTTTGTCATTGGATCTTGATCTAATGATGTGAAAATCATGACAAATTTTCAATGAAGTCATGAGATCTTGTGAACTTGATGCATGATGGAAGCCCATTTAAAGCAAAGATGATAGATGATTCAGTGGATCATGCTTTATCACTAAAGGATGATCTAATGGCACAAAGGCATTCATGACTTTTCAAAGGCCTGTGGTCTAGCCACATGGCCAATACTCAATCAACAAAAGATTTACATAGGATATGAAGCATGATGAAGGCACATAAAGATGTTAAGTTTCACAACCATGGGGATTTCCATAGAAATATCCAATCATAGGTAAGCACCCAGATTACAATCAATGACATGAAATAAAAGAAGGTATTTTAAATACCAACAACTAGTGCTCAAAGGCATTTATGAAAAATGCCACGAAAGGTCCAAACCAATGTTACATAGGCACCACACAAGTAGAAAAGAACAAAATGAAATATCTTGTGGGGTCAAAGATGATAAATTATAAAAGCAAAGGTCCAAATCAAATCCAAATCATGTATGAACCAAAGTCTAGATATATCTTCCCATTAAAGCTCAAAAAACACTAAACCCTAAATAAAAGAAACTCAATTGGATTCATTTGGTCATAATTCAATATAATAAGAGCTTGATTATGTTTTTATCATAAAAAATATTTCACAAAGACCAATTTACAAAATAGTGTGAACAATCTGTATAAATAGAGACCATGGTAGCTCATAGGGAGCAATTAAAGGAAGAAACTAAGCTCTACTTGTTGATAGATAGTTAAGGATGGATCTTCAAGGACATCGAGTTAGACCTTAAAACCCTAAATGTCCTAGGTGTTAGGAATTGGTATTAACTCTTCTTAATGGTGTAGGAATTAAAGCCCATTACAAAGGAGGAATAGAGGATTGCTATGATAAGCAAAAGGCATTATGAGCTGGTTATTGTCTAGATGGTTAGTGTTCACCATGCTACTACAAAACTTGAGGTACTATATTTTATAGACATCCTTGCCCCCATCTTTGTTGATTATAGAGTAGATAATGAATGGATAATTAGGGAAGGGAATTCTAAGAAGATAGACTATATTTATTTTGTATCTTTTGAAAAATATTACAAGCTCCCTCTCCCTCATGTTGACCTATCTAAAATTAATGAATGGACTAGAAACCATGACCTAGATTTTGTCCTTAGGCCCTAGCTAAACCAAGGACCCCATATATTCAGGGATTTTGAGGGTAAAATCCTAATAATATAATTCATAGAGGTCATTAGAGTTATAATGACCTTGTTAAATTGAGCCTTTGTATCCCCCTTAACCACCTACATGAATAAAATCTAGGTTCCCTATGTGCATTTCATGGTAGAACAAAATCTCACCCCTCTAATTGGAGATCTAATCGGTGTCTTCTTGGCCAAAAAATTCACTATCATCAAAAGGAATACATCTAAGAAGTTTTACATGATGTCATACTATTAGATGCCCTTCTTGCCTCAATCAACTTCCCTAGTATTATAAATTGGTCTCTTAAGATAAAAAATACCATCTCCCACCATTATTCCAAGTTACATATATTTAAATATAGGAACCACATGAAATTTATTTGTGCTTATGTCTACCCAGCCATAGTAGAGGCTATCATAGGTTTTCTCATGCATAGGGTCCACCCACTCATCAAGAAGTATGTTGAAATAATGGGTGAGATTTGGTATTAACCTGACTACACAGTCATCAGGATTGAGGGAATTATGTCCCAGCCTTACAGATTTCTAGTATATGTTTCAAGTAAGCTTGTCAAGAAAAAAATTCCCTCCCATCTGATCAATGACATTGATGGGATTTACAAATAAAAGAGGAAGGGTATTCTCCACCCCTTCCCTCTAACCATTGGGAAAACCATTCTTTAGGATTGGAAATAAGTTGATACCATAGCCAAACACAAGGATTCATTTAGGTTTCAACTTGATTAACTTAAAAGTTGGGATCCTAAGAACATAGTGGCTATCCATTTCAAGGACAAGAATCTCCCTAAGCCTAAATACATACATCAACTTGATGTTCATAGCACCATTTATATTAAGGCTAAGAATTATGAAGAGGTATTGGCTAGGATCTAAGGATATAACATCAAATTGGAGCACACGTTAACCAAGGATGACAAGCCATAGGAGAGGAATGGAAAATGCATCCTTCTCAATATCACTTACTACCTGGTCCATTTGGGATAGCCCAAGAGCAGCCCTAAGTATAAAAACCATAACTACAGCCTGAGGGAAAAATTGTGCAAGGCCATGATGAACAGGGTCATGAAAAGGACAAAGTAAGACAAGTAAGATTGAAAGAGATACCTAGGGAGTTTTCTTCATCTTTAACATTCCCACAAAATCTACCTTCCCTAATTTAGTACATAGATATGATAGCCTTAGAGCCTAAAGAGACACTTGATGGTGCCCTTAAGGAACTTGTAAAGGTGTATGATACTGATAGGGAAGAAAACCTATTTGAAAAGACTTAAACCTAGGCAAGAGAGTCTAAATAGGGTAAAGGAAAAGAGCTTGTCCCTATGACATCCAAAGAGAAGAGGAAGGTAGAGCTAGTATTAGTCCTTGTTGGACCAAGGAAGAAACCAAGAATGACCTTCGCTCACCCCACTAGTGAAGTTAACCTATTCAGTGATGAATTCCCAATTCATGGACCAGTCATTCCTAACTAGTTTATTTATAGAAAATTGTAGAAGATTCCTTCTCCCTCTCACTCATGGGCACTCACAAAATTTTCTAATGTTAAAGTGCATGATGACATGAATCCATGGATTAGGGCCATGGTAAAAGAGCAAGAAGAAAAGATAATTGTGGTCACTCTAGGACTAGAAGGAAAGAGAATAGATGTCACAAGAGCATCAAGTAACACATGTGTAGAGGTCTCAAAACCTCTAAAATTTATAGATTAATCCACAACCATGTAATTTTATCTAGAGACAACTAGATTGGAAATGGTTACCACAAAGATAGCTATGGTGGGAATATAGGAATTCACCTTCTAAAAGGTGGAGCCCTTTACAAGATTAACCCTAGTGGGAGGTCAATAGCTAAGAGAAGCCACCATTTATGAAGAAGATGTTGAGAGATTGATTGAGGCTCAATCATCTCAAACAAAAAGTTAGGGTCTAAGGTATGAATAAGAGGATTATAAACTTAGAAAGTGAAAAATAAAACATGAAGACACAGGTGATTCTATTAGTACCTGAGGTAATGACTAAGATGTTTGATGAGTCATTTTATGACATGTTTAAGGAACTCAAAGTAATGAAGTTGAGGCAAAGTGAATTTTCATGGTAAAGTGCATTGGACAAGATCTTGGTTAACCAATGGTAAGCTTTAGAAGACAAAATAATTAAACTTCACAACATCTAAGTGAGGAAGCAAATCCTAGGCTTCAAAACCATCAGTTTGGGACACTTGAGCATAAGTATAGGAATTATGGTTGACAAGCTTCAAATTTTGAGTGCATGGCACAATGATGTGGAAAGGATCCTTCAGGATGATAAGGAACTAATTGCAAGGATTGAATAACTTTTTGGGATAATGTGTATAGACCCTACACAATCCACTACCATTAGAATCATAAGTGATGAAGAATTCAAACATAGGGATACTTTGGTAACCCAAAAAATTAAAGGAAAGAGCAAAGGCAAATTTGGGGCTAATAATAGTAACATCCTGGACATGATATTCAATGCTATAGAGAGGATAAATGAAGCTAGGAGCATTAAATAAGTCATGGCCAAAAATGATAGAGAACTCAAGGACTTAGTAGATCAAGAGGAGGAAGGTATATTGAAGCCTATTGTAGATCTAGATATAGCTGATTACCAATATAATAAATCCATGAGAATATTCTAACAACAACAAGCAGAGGTCCCACCAACAAATTAGACAATAGTCTATTTTGTAGAATTTTGTGACTTTTTGAAATAAAATATTCCACTATAAAGGCATATGTTAGTTTTTTAGAATATTTACCTCTAGGCCAGTCTAATTGTAGAAAGAAAGTGTATTCTAGAAACATCTTAGGAAGGATAGCTATCCTTGTCCCTTGTACACCTGTATATTGTAATTGACTAATATACTACTTGATCTTTTAATAAAGGCATGTAATACCATTTTTAAAAAGAGAGAATTTTGAGAATTTTTTTAATATTTGAAGAAATTAATATAATCAAGGAATTCTACAAAGATTGTCCACATTTGATATGTCAATTTCTAATATAGCTTTTCTCTCAACTACTAGTTTATGTCTTGAATTTGAAGTGTATTTGAATTTTGAGTTACATTTTTTAATTACAGGGTTTCTAATTTGTGCATATGCTATATTAGTTGGAAGATATTAGGTTCTACTTCATTTCATCTTGATCTATATTCAAATGTGTGAATGTTATTTGATTATAGTAGTAAACCCTTAAAGTAAACCTAGTTCTTACTTTTGACTCTTTACATTACCCTTTGAATTTTTCCTGATATATAGTAAAATTTGAGATAAGGCTATATTAAATTTTATATTGGTTTAGATGCATGCTCAGTTTTAATTGATGCTTTGTCATGATATTTAAGACTAAAATTGGTAATCACTTGTTTATTTTCTACCTTACCCTTATCTTTGTTCTTTTTTTACACCAAATCACTTTAGTTTTACCTTCATTATAAATATCCACTTAGATTAGTTTGTAGCTTAATTCTGGATCACAATTCACTAAGTATTAACATAGATTCTCTAAAATTCACAAAAAATGGACCATGATGGCTCCCAACCATCACTCATTATAAATTTGTGGGACACTAATACATATCTCTGCTGCTATTTCACCATAGGTGACATCAAGTTGCCACAACTTATTACTCATGCTCTGAATTCATCAAATTAAAAAATGAGAAGTGTTCTTTGAACACTAAGGAACCTTGTGGTGCATTTAGAGGCATCAACAAAGGGCTCTTCCAATTGACTGTGTGGATGTGTTATTCTAAAATGTTAAGGTAATATCTCATAATTTATTTCTTTGTTGAATATAATTGGTACAATTGAAAGAACCCCATTTTTTTTAGAATTGTATATAAGAGTACATTTTTGGATGCATGTTGGACCCAATACCTCACTTTCAAATGAAAATAATAATTTTTTAATGCACTCATGTACACACAACCAAAAATGAAAGAGGTGAACTGAGGTAACTATCTAGAGGTAATTATGTATAAAGGGTGCTAGAGGGAAGTGTGTTACTTTATATATGATTATGAGATTCAAGGTGTATCGATGTATGCATTTATGGATAGGACCTAAGTGCCATACATGACACTCATACTTCCACATAGGACCATTTCTAGGTCCTTAACCCTAGGTAAATACCTTACTCTCCTCAGTGGGTTATAGTCCTACTCAAGGATGGTTAAGATATAAAGTTAGTTTAATCAAGAAGGATAACTCTAATATCCTAGGTTATCACTTAGGTTAAAAATTAGTTTTACATTAAAATTATAGGTTACTAACCTCATAATCAAACATGATTTCATACAAGTAAATGTTAGGATCTTAAAGTATAATTGATTACTTTTGTATAAGCAACTAAACACGGAATTAAAACCAAAAGTAATAAGTAACTAAAAATTAGAAACAAAAAATAATAGGAGATACAAGAAATAACCAATCTATATTAAACTCTTCAAAAAGGAAATACAATGAAGAAATCTCTCTCTCCTCACACCTCACAGATGTACAATAATTCTCCCTCAAGAGTTCTCTCTCTCTCAATCAATTACAATCAACTCAATTACTAAAATTGTACATGATATGAGGATCTAACCCTATTATATAGAATACTACAACATTAGGGTTCATGAGCCATGCATTCACCACCCTTAGATCCACCTCTTAAATCAAAGGCTCAAATCTGTTCTAAAAATAACAATTCTAGAAATCCACAAAAGTCAGTGTTAGTCTGAAGATGATCGATGCTAGTCGACCCCTAACCGATGTTGATTGGTTCTGATTGATGCCAATTATTGTGTAAGCCCATCAACCTCAACATTAGCTCATTAGTGAAGCTTTTAGCTCCACAACTCAATAATCTCCCACTTGGAGATAAATAGTTGCACCTGTACCTATACCTCTAAACATCTTTGGCTTATTTCTCCCTCTTCAAGTTCAATTTTGAAGACCAAAAAAAGTTGAATGAAGATTCAACTTCTCCTTTGTTACCAACTTTGTTAACATATCAACAGGGTTCTTATCTATATGGATCTTTTCTAGCTTTAACTGTCCATCCTTCAATACCTGTCTAATGAAGTGGTACCTAAGCTGTATATGTTTGGTTCTTAAATGAAAGGCTGAATTATTTGCCAAATGAATTGCACTTTGACTATCACTATACAATTTGTAACTCTCTTGCTCCTTTTCCAACTCTTCCATGAACCGAGTCATCTAAATCATTTCCTTGCTAGCCTTTATGACTGTGATGTATTCTGCCTCTATAGTAGACAAGGCAACAACCTTCTAAAACTTTGAAATCTAGCTAACCACCGTTCCACCAATAGTGAACACATATCTTGTGGTGCTTCTCCTACCATCCAAGTCACCTGCCATATCTAAATCTACATACCCATGTAGAGAAGTGTTTGACCCTCCATAACATAAATGCCTACTACTGGTCCCTCTCAGATATCTAAGAATCCACTAAATTGCTTTCTAATGTTCCTTTCTTGGATTGGCCATAAACTTGCTGACAACTCCCACTACTTGGGCAATATCTGGTCTAGTACATACCATTACATACATCAAGCTCCCAACTGCTAAAGCATATGGAACTATACTCATGTACTCAACCTCATCATGTGATTTAGGACACTATTCTTTGCTCAACTTGAAGTGTCCAGCCATATGTGTGCTTACCGATTTTGCATCCTGCATATTGAACCTCTCCAACACCTTATTCACATAATCCTCTTGAGACAAAATCAAACTATTATTTTTCCTGTCTCTCTTAATACTCATGCCAAGGATTTTCTTTGTTGCTCCTAAATCCTTCATGGTAAATGTGTGAGCTAATTTTACCTTAAGCTCAGCAATTTCTTGCATGTGTGAACTTGCAACAAGCATATCATCTACATATAGTAATATGATAATATAACTACCATTATCCAATCTGTTAAAATAAACACAATGGTCAGATTGACATTTACTAAAGCCATGCTCTATCATAAACCTATCAAACCTCAAATACCATTGTCTTGGAGCTTGCTTAAGACCATATAAGCTTTTCTTCAACCTGCACACAAGTTTCTCCTTACCTTTGACCTCAAAACCTTCCAGTTGATCCATATATATCTCTTCACCCAAATCTCCATAAAGAAATGTTGTCTTAACATCAAGCTGCTCAAGATGCAAATCCTCAATAGCAACTAAAGACAATACAGTCCGAGTAGAAGTCATCTTTACTACAGGAGAAAAAAATTCACCAAAATCAATACCTAGTTTCTGTGTAAATCCCTTTACTACTAACCTAGCCTTATGTCTCATTTGTCCATTCTCTCCTTCCTTTAACCTGTATACCCATTTTTTTTAGTGCTTTCTTTTCGGCTGGCAACAAAACCAAATCCCACATATGGTTCTCTTTCAAGAAATCAATTTCCTCATTCATACCATGCTCCCACTATTTCCTGGATTCTACCTACATTGCCTCATCAAAACTTTTTGTTTCTCCACCATTAGTGAGCAATAAATAGTATAAAGAAGGGGAATAATGAATTGGAGGTTTACTTACCCTTTTAAACCTCCTTATGGGCATTTGAGACTCATTTATAGCTTGTTGTCTACCAAAATTTTCTTCTAATAGTGATCGATCCTGGTCATCTCTGATCGATGTCGGTCTGCACCCGACCGATGTTGATTCCTCCTAATCAATGCTGATTTCCACTTGATCGATGTCGATCTCTGTGTTTTTTTTTGAGTGATGATTTTTACCCGTGAGCTCATTTTGGATCATAACCTCTTCCAAATCAAGATTGCCCTGCTCAAAATTATTTAGCCTCTTGAGCTGATCACTGTACATCACCTTCTCATTGAAAACTACATCATGGCTTCTAACAATTTTGTTAGTTTCTAAATTCCACAACTAGAATTTGAAATCTCCAAAACCATAACCAATGAAAGTGCACCGCTTAGATTTAACATCTAGCTTCTTTCTATTTTCTTTATCAATGTGGACAAAAGCTTTAGAATCAAAAACTCTGAGAAATGAAAGATCTACCTTTTTACCTATCCAAGCCTCTTCTGGAATTCCACCATCCAGTGCAGTAGAAGGTCCTCTGTTAATCAGGTAAACTATAGTATCTATAGCTTCTGCCTAAAACTATAAGGGCAAACTATCATACAACCTCATACTCTGTGCATGCTCCATTATTATTTTATTCATCCTTTCAGTAACTCCATTTTGTTGAGGTGTCCTTGGAACCATCCTTTCCCTATGTATTCCACTCATAGAACAATAACTGTTGAATTTATTGCTGTAGTACTCACCACCATTGTTAGATCTAAGGCACTTTAATCTCAAACCTATTTCATTCTCAACCAAAGCTTTCCATTTCTTAAATGTGTCAAAAACATCAGATTTCCTCTTTATGCAATAAAACCATACCTTTCTTGTAGCATCATCAATGAAAGAAAGATAATACTATGATCATCCAATAGAAGCTACCTGAACTGGTCCCCACACATCTATGTGAACAAGCTCCAACTTGTGCTTCTTCTTTGTTGACTCAATTTTGAGAAACCTCATTTTCTTCTATTTCTCAAAAATACAATGCTCATAGAAATCTAGATCTATGCTTTTCAAATCTGAAAGCTTACCTTTTGACTTAAGAACATTCATTCCCTTCTCACTCATGTGACCAAGCCTACAGTGCCACAACTTTACATCTATATCTGAAGTAGATAAAATAGAAGGAGAATAATCATTAATACAAGTAGATAGATAAAGTGTACCTACTCTCTTACCTTTTGCTAATACAAGTGCACCCTTGGAAACTTTCCAAGATTCAGCTGTGAGAGTTACTATGCAACCCTCATCACCCAACTTTCTTGCAAAAATCAGATTCCTCTTTAGGATGGGTACATGCATGACATCCTTCAACACCCATGTGTTGCCATTCTGCAATTTCAGCTACACTTTTCCTTTGCCAACAATTTTACAAGGCTCATCATCCCTTAAATAAACATTTCCAAAATCTCCATGGACATAATAATTGAAAAATTATCTATTTAGGGTTACATGGAAAGAGGCACCAGAATCTAAAACCCATGATTATACTTTATTATCCAAAGAAAATATAAGAGCATATTGTGCAACAATACCTACAACTTTTTCTTCATTATTACCTTCATGCTGATTTTCTTTGTTATCCTTCAACCAACAATCTTTCTTTGCATGCCCTTTCTTTCCACAATTCTAGCAGGTTATTCTTCTATTTCTAGATTTGGATCTACTTCCCATCTTTGACCTTGAT
Source organism: Torreya grandis (assembly GCA_037957365.1). Taxonomy (NCBI): domain Eukaryota; kingdom Viridiplantae; phylum Streptophyta; class Pinopsida; order Cupressales; family Taxaceae; genus Torreya; species Torreya grandis. The sequence continues at coordinate 188,563 of JARHVA010003482.1, read as the reverse complement.
TTCCCTTGCTTGCCCTTCTCTCTTTGCCTTCCCCTGCTTTCAACACTTAAAGCATTACCTGATGTTTCCCCTGTGCTTTTCCTATGAATTTCTTCATTCAAGATTACACTAACAACATCATCAACTTTCAAGATATTTGAAGCAGATGCAGTATTACTAATAGACATTACCAAACTATGCCAACTTTCAGGTAAAGAGCATAAGATTAAGAGAGCCTTAATTTCATCATCAAAAACTATTTTGACTGAATTTGATTGATTTACTATTGTATAGAAATCATTAAGATGACTAGATATAGATCCACCTTCCTGCATCTGTAAATTAAATAATTGCTTCATAAGATATACCTTATTCGAAGCTGAGGGTTTTTCATATAAATTTGCCAAAGTATCCATTAACTCTACCCTTGTCTTTGCCTGTGATAAGTTGGAAAACACAGAAGCTACCAGGCTTAACCTTATAGATCCAAGAGCCTTTCTATCAAGAACATTCCATTCTTCATCTTCCATATCTGTGGGCTTCCTTAAAACCCCACCCAATGGTAAATACAATTCTTTTTGATACAGATAATCTTCAATTTGCATCCTCCATAATTGATATTTCTTGCCATTGAATTTCTCCATTCTTAGTTTACTTTCTTCTACCATTGCTTTGCTCCCACTCAATCAAAAACCCCTGTGAGTGAATTCTGTATTCAACAAACACTAACATGCTCTAATACTAGTTGTTAGGATCTTAGAGTATAATTGATTACTTTTGTATAAGCAACTAAACACGGAATTGAAACCAGAAGTAATAAGTAACTAGAAATCAAAAACAACTAATAGGAGATACAAAAAACAACCAATCTGTATTAAACTCTTCCAAAATGAAATACAATGAAGAAATCTCTCTCCTCACACCTCATAGATGTACAATAATTCTCCCTCAAGAGTTCTCTCTCTCTCTCTCTCAATCAATTACAATCAACTCAATTACTGAAATTGTACATACTATGAGGATCTAACCCTACTATATAGAATACTACAACACTAGGGTTCATGAGCCATGCATTCGCCACCCTTAGATCCACCTCTTAAATCAAAGGCTCAAATTTGTTCTCCTAAAAATAATAATTCTAGAAATGCACAGAAGTCGGTGTCGATTTGAAGATGACCAATGCCAGTCGACCCCTAACCGATGTCGGTTGGTTCTGACCGATGCCGATTACTGTGTAAGCCCAACAACCTCAACATTAGCTCATTAGTGAAGCTTTTAGCTCCACAACTCAATAGTAAATTATAAAAACAACTAGAAAGCAATATGTAAATTTGGATTAAGCATGTAAAAAAATATTATTTCATAAAAAAAGAGCACAACAAGAATAGATTTAAGACTTAAGGCTCATAATGTTACCAACCAAGGTCATAATCACCCTGTAGCCTTAAAGGTCACTACATCATTGCCTTAATAGTTCACACAACACTCATTTAATAAGCATGAATATTTTTATTATAATAATGAATAATTATATAATTATGATCAATATCGTCATTCATCAAATAACCTTTGTGGTAGCCTATAAATGAATCTAGGTAACAACTTTATATTATCATAGCCAATGTGACACAATAAGATGAAGAGAGTTTAAAACATAGTACAACCCAAGTATCCATTTAATTATTATTTAACCACCTAATCATTTTAAGGGAAATAACATATATATTATTCTAATAGTTTTAGTCATTCTCTAATAAACTACTATTATCATAACCATTTATAAGAAAGGAATTTATCAAAGTAATCAATTATTTTCATATAAAATTTTCTATTACCATCTAAGGAAAGGTATATTATTATGAATAAGCATAATATACCATCACATTCTAGATTTGAATAAGTATAACTAAGCTTGTATTTAAATAAACTAGGTGATGATAAGTAGGTGGTTTTCTTATAATAGAATGCACACAACACATACAAATAGAAATTAAATCGAGTTTCAAGTTGAGAGGAAACCAAATAAAATGTTACACTTAAGGAAATTTTAAAAATTTCTATTAGGTATGCCATGGCCAACAAGACAAGAAAATTCAAGTATCAGAAAGGAAGTGAAAGCACATGCATATAAAGAAGCTAAAAATAAGCAAGTATGCATGCCTCCAACATGTGTTTATGCAATGTTAAACAAAGTAGAAAAAAATATTCAACCAACACATTTTATTTAATTGAGTAGTCTAACATAGTTGAAACATCAATTTTAAATTAATTTATTTGAGACTTTTCAAATTCATTCCATTTCATTACTAACCCACTCAAGAATACTATACATGTCTACAAAACATCTTAATTAAATGAAAGAAATAAATTAACTCATGATTCATTTATTATTAAATTAAATAATAAAGGTGATACTTTTTAGATTTTATACATGTAGTATACATACCTTTATATGTAACCAGGTATGTCTGTATGTACTTTAGAAGTAGGATTTTATTTATGTTTCTGGATGTACCATCAGCTAGTGAAATTGAATAATGCATGCATAGATGAAATAACTAAGAAACCTCCATGTTCCATACATCTATGTAAATTAATTCACAAGTATCTATTGTAATGCATCAAAGATAATCATCAAGCTAGTTTACTTTGTTAGTCAAAGTCTATATGTTTCTATATCAAAAAATATATGTATATGTCTAAGTAACTATATGACCAAATTAAATGATTTCTTTTACATTAAACTAGAATGCTCAATGTTACTTATTAATTCCAATATATATGCTTCTAAGTACATTATGTAATTGTCTAGTAAATCCTTACTTATGATAAACATAAAGTAAAACCGATTCTAATATCCAAATCATATAATTAACCCAAGGAACCAATACTACAATTATTATTATAAGTTAACAATGTGAAATAATCCATATTAACTCAACCTAATCATATTATTAATATTAAAAGAGTAATTCTGCATTAATAACACTAACAAAATGTTTTATCAATAGGAAGGAGATGAATTTTTTTTTTTTAATAATTTAAGATACATGAAATGAATTACCTTCAATAATGTATATCAATTCAGCCTCTTACCCTTTAAGCAATATTTAAACTTTCCATTCATTTTCTACATTTCATTATCAACATAGGTTAGTACTACATAACTAGCCAATTCTAAATTAAGATTGAATACTAACTATGCTAAAACTCAAATAAAATTAATATAATCAACTAACTAAAGAATGTGTAACTAACATAATTAATTCATTACTAACTTACTTCACGTGTTTGTGAAATCATCAAAGCATGGAGTAACAAGTGATTAAATTGAATAATCCCTCCCAACCATCCCTATGAGCCCATCCATTGGTGACCCTTACCACTCCAACCATTAATAAGATGGTGGTTATGATAACTATGGATGTGAAGGAAGTTTTGAGCAATTGGATTTTGCATCAGTGGACATCTTGATAAAATAATACAACATAATAAAATACAACAAATTTCATTTCAAAGAGTGACATGAATAATTAATCCATCCTTGATATAATTTTAAAGAAGGGAAAACTATTAAAGGCTAG